>JACEFZ010027129.1:0-35000 GCA_014155875.1 Cepaea nemoralis
AAAAGGGAAAATCTAGATATTCTCTATTTCCCTTATTATTTGCCCTCAATTTTGCCAGTTGTCACCAAGTTCTCTAGTTTAATGTCTTCTCATAACGTGCGCACAAATGTTGACCGACTACATCTACTTTCTCTAACAAGTTTACGGTGTTCAATTGTTTCTTGTAGGACTTGCCGGCTCCGTGGCGAAGGTATTACGGACGCGGTTAGTGATCCCGCACACCCACGTTCGAAACTCAGTTGCGGGCGATTTGGCAGCAGACCGCGTTGCTCTGGTTTGTTACGAAATGGTATAGGTGCCAGTCGTTCAGAAAGCTATGGCAAACTACTGAACGTAAACTTGCCAAGGGATCACAAACAGCAGAAAATGTTGGGGTTGACTGCGACGTCCTGTAATAGATATGCAACTAACTAAAGTCGCAAAGACAACGTATCACAAACATCTGAAAGAAGCATTCATCATTTTGGCCATATTATGTGAAGATGCCGCCTCCAATGCGAAGGAGTCACGGAACGCAGTTCGCAATCCCGCATACCCCCGTTAGAAACACAGCTGTGTTTGTTTTTTATGAAATGGTATGGGTGCCGGACGTTCAGAAAGCAGTGGCAAACTACTGAACGTAAACTTACCCAGGAATCACGAACAGCTAAACAATGCTGGGGTTGACTGCTACGCCCTATAAAAGACATGCAAATAACTTTTTTATGAGAAGACAAAACTTGTAACATGTTGTGACAACCGGAAAGATTTGTGGACAGTAAAATAGAAGAAGACAGCGACAGAAAATTCGTTAGTCTTGCGTCACGGCACGGAAGGGAGTCAGCACATGCACTGATCATGCCGCTGGAGATCGCAATTTGTGGAGAACGATCGCCCACGCCTGCCGGCAAGGCACTGGATGATGCTTTCCCTGGTATGTAACTTCCGAGTCCTGACTGGTGGAACACCCCGTGATCGTGCTTGATGTGTTGTGTTGGACATCTGTCCTGCCCACACACTTAACATGCTCCTATCAGATTTCAAGGTTATCTGTCTAGATGACCGTGGGTGACCTATATCGTGCCCTCAACTGTCATGGACATCTGTTAAGAGGTCACGGAAAATACAAAATCCGTTACAATGGTTTCCGTATCTTCTTTGTTATTTTGTATAATTATAATGTTTTGTTTTGCTAACATTTCTCCCCTGAAACCTCTACAACTACTGTTGGATGTAATGATACCATTCCACATCACCATTACTTCTGCCGCTATCACCATCTACATCAGCCTCGTGGAGACGTTGTCTTTGGGTCACCGTGAAGAATGTCAAGTCTCACGTTACTATCAGCAGTTTGTCTCAAATCTGTCTCAAATGGCACACTACTAAACGTAAAACTTGCCAAGACAACAGCAGCTGAAAAAATGCTGGTGTTGACTGCAATGTCTTGTAAAATAGGATATGCCAAAAAAAAGGGGGACGGGGGGACGGGGGGACGTCTGCCTCCTGCTCCGAAAGTTGTGGGTTCGATTCCGGGCTACGTCGTTCCATTCGCGAGTGCAGTTTTCTCTGAGATTTATGGAGGTCGCGCCTTGTGACACTGAGCAAGCCGTCCTGTGAAAAGAGACCGAGCCATATGGGATCAAACCCGGTGCAATGAAGTCGAGCCTCTGGCCTTTGACACGATTTACCGTATGTCTGATTTAGCATCAGGAGAGCGTTTTGGGGGCAGGAAGGGGACAGCTTAAAAAGACAGCGTTTCACACACTGTTTAAAAGTTGCATAACCCTTACAAGATGTGCTGACGAAGGCTTTGGCCGTAACGTCCATTTTGTTACTTCGTGTTCTAGTAAAGCTCACAATCTACTTCTGGTTTTTTTTTTTTTTTTGGGGGGGGGGGGGGTGGATTCATGTATTGCCATATCCCTTACCGGACGTTGCAGTCAACACCAGCATTTTACTGCCGTTGATGTCTTAGCAAGTTTTTACGTTCAGTAATTTGCCATTGCTTTCTAAACGATCGGCTCCCATACCAAAACGTTAAAATCAGCGCGACACTGCTGCCAAATCGATCGCCACTATGTCGCGAACGTGGGTAAGCGGCATTACAAATCGTGCCCGCAACGCCATCGCCACGGAGGACGGCATAGACTACAACCAGTAATTAAAATTATGACTAGTTTCATTTCGTGGTTATAGGCTACACACGGTCCATGGGGCACGCGGCTGGAAAGCGGACATATACACACTAAAATGGATGCTGTGCACCAGGCATGGCAATCGATCGCAGAACAAAATGAAACCAATCCTTGCCAGCCGATACCGCTCCAGAGACAGCACCCACTCTACATTTGTTAAATATTTACCCCAATACACATCTCTAGAGAGATTAACAACGCATTAGAAATGAAAACTGTCAAATTGTATGTTATGTATATTCAACACAACTATAAGTAAAGGCACTGAAGCCTGGACAAACTAGAAAGTCGAATAAAGGCCCTGGAAATGAAGATGCACAGAAGAATATACTTCGTGAAGACGAAAACAATCAAATACAGAGGTTCCAGAAACACTGGGAATGAAAAGAGTTGAAATAAAAAAGAGACAAGTGAAATATTTCGGCTACATGAAAAAATAAAAAAACCATACTGGAGGGTAAAGAAGTCAAGAGGTGGACAATACAATTAAGAAGGCATCAAGAGATGAACAAACAGCAGCCTGACAGAATGAACAATCAAGGCGAGAGACAGCGTTGGAGATCCATTGCAGACAACCTTCATTGTGAAGATGGCACCAGATTGAATATATCGTGTTACAGAGACATTACGGACCTTTCATTCTTACTCAGAATATTTGGGGAAACTAAAGCATGCGTCTTGTGTAATGTCTACAGACCTCTACACACAATTCCAAAGGGCCACGACCACATCTGCCTTATACACCAAAACCCCACCAATTGGTGCAGTCCCAGCCTCACAGTCTATATTATATACTCCGACAACCTGAACAACACATCACCTCAAGTCGTCAGTCTTTCAGAAGATTCATGTCAATCAACCAACCAACAATAAGCATATCTTTGAAATGTAAATCTTTAATTTAAGAGGTAAGTGCATAAAAAACAATTATAAAAAAACAAAATACATCTAAGAAATATTCACAAAATCAAAGCAATGTTCTCCAGATGAAAATTTAAACGCAGACAAATTTCAGAGTTTAATACCTGGCGAGATATTGCGATGTGCCAGACAAAATAGATCCAGTTCCCAATTGTTGGTTAGATATTGATTGATTTGTCTATGTGCCTGCCAGCTGTAGCCTACGCATGCGTGCATGCATGTGTGTAAACTAGTGATTGCTAGGTTAGATATTGATTGATTTGTCTATGTGCCTGCCAGCTGTACGCATGCGTGCATGCATGTGTGTAAACTAGTGATTGCTAGGTTAGATATTGATTGATTTGTCTATGTGCCTGCCAGCTGTACGCATGCGTGCATGCATGTGTGTAAACTAGTGATTGCTAGGTTAGATATTGATTGATTTGTCTATGTGCCTGCCAGCTGTACGCATGCGTGCATGCATGTGTGTAAACTAGTGATTGCTAGGTTAGATATTGATTGATTTGTCTATGTGCCTGCCAGCTGTACGCATGCGTGCATGCATGTGTGTAAACTAGTGATTGCTAGGTTAGATATTGATTGATTTGTCTATGTGCCTGCCAGCTGTACGCATGCGTGCATGCATGTGTGTAAACTAGTGATTGCTAGGTTAGATATTGATTGATTTGTCTATGTGCCTGCCAGCTGTACGCATGCGTGCATGCATGTGTGTAAACTAGTGATTGCTAGGTTAGATATTGATTGATTTGTCTATGTGCCTGCCAGCTGTACGCATGCGTGCATGCATGTGTGTAAACTAGTGATTGCTAGGTTAGATATTGATTGATTTGTCTATGTGCCTGCCAGCTGTACGCATGCGTGCATGCATGTGTGTAAACTAGTGATTGCTAGGTTAGATATTGATTGATTTGTCTATGTGCCTGCCAGCTGTACGCATGCGTGCATGCATGTGTGTAAACTAGTGATTGCTAGGTTAGATATTGATTGATTTGTCTATGTGCCTGCCAGCTGTACGCATGCGTGCATGCATGTGTGTAAACTAGTGATTGCTAGGTTAGATATTGATTGATTTGTCTATGTGCCTGCCAGCTGTACTCATGCGTGCATGCATGTGTGTAAACTAGTGATTGCTAGGTTAGATATTGATTGATTTGTCTATGTGCCTGCCAGCTGTACGCATGCGTGCATGCATGTGTGTAAACTAGTGATTGCTAGGTTAGATATTGATTGATTTGTCTATGTGCCTGCCAGCTGTACGCATGCGTGCATGCATGTGTGTAAACTAGTGATTGCTAGGTTAGATATTGATTGATTTGTCTATGTGTCTGCCAGCTGTACGCATGCGTGCATGCATGTGTGTAAACTAGTGATTGCTAGGTTAGATATTGATTGATTTGTCTATGTGCCTGCCAGCTGTACGCATGCGTGCATGCATGTGTGTAAACTAGTGATTGCTAGGTTAGATATTGATTGATTTGTCTATGTGCCTGCCAGCTGTACGCATGCGTGCATGCATGTGTGTAAACTAGTGATTGCTAGGTTAGATATTGATTGATTTGTCTATGTGCCTGCCAGCTGTACGCATGCGTGCATGCATGTGTGTAAACTAGTGATTGCTAGGTTAGATATTGATGATTTGTCTATGTGTCTGCCAGCTGTACGCATGCGTGCATGCATGTGTGTAAACTAGTGATTGCTAGGTTAGATATTGATTGATTTGTCTATGTGCCTGCCAGCTGTACGCATGCGTGCATGCATGTGTGTAAACGTGATTGCTAGGTTAGATATTGATTGATTTGTCTATGTGCCTGCCAGCTGTACGCATGCGTGCATGCATGTGTGTAAACTAGTGATTGCTAGGTTAGATATTGATTGATTTGTCTATGTGCCTGCCAGCTGTACGCATGCGTGCATGCATGTGTGTAAACTAGTGATTGCTAGGTTAGATATTGATTGATTTGTCTATGTGCCTGCCAGCTGTACGCATGCGTGCATGCATGTGTGTAAACTAGTGATTGCTAGGTTAGATATTGATTGATTTGTCTATGTGCCTGCCAGCTGTACGCATGCGTGCATGCATGTGTGTAAACTAGTGATTGCTAGGTTAGATATTGATTGATTTGTCTATGTGCCTGCCAGCTGTACGCATGCGTGCATGCATGTGTGTAAACTAGTGATTGCTAGGTTAGATATTGATTGATTTGTCTATGTGTCTGCCAGCTGTACGCATGCGTGCATGCATGTGTGTAAACTAGTGATTGCTAGGTTAGATATTGATTGATTTGTCTATGTGCCTGCCAGCTGTACGCATGCGTGCATGCATGTGTGTAAACTAGTGATTGCTAGGTTAGATATTGATTGATTTGTCTATGTGCCTGCCAGCTGTACGCATGCGTGCATGCATGTGTGTAAACTAGTGATTGCTAGGTTAGATATTGATTGATTTGTCTATGTGCCTGCCAGCTGTACGATGCGTGCATGCATGTGTGTAAACTAGTGATTGCTAGGTTAGATATTGATTGATTTGTCTATGTGCCTGACAGCTGTACGCATGCGTGCATGCATGTGTGTAAACTAGTGATTGCTAGGTTAGATATTGATTGATTTGTCTATGTGTCTGACAGCTGTACGCATGCGTGCATGCATGTGTGTAAACTAGTGATTGCTAGGTTAGATATTGATTGATTTGTCTATGTGCCTGCCAGCTGTACGCATGCGTGCATGCATGTGTGTAAACTAGTGATTGCTAGGTTAGATATGATTGATTTGTCTATGTGCCTGCCAGCTGTACGCATGCGTGCATGCATGTGTGTAAACTAGTGATTGCTAGGTTAGATATTGATTGATTTGTCTATGTGCTCTGCCAGCTGTACGCATGCGTGCATGCATGTGTGTAAACTAGTGATTGCTAGGTTAGATATTGATTGATTTGTCTATGTGCCTGCCAGCTGTACGCATGCGTGCATGCATGTGTGTAAACTAGTGATTGCTAGGTTAGATATTGATTGATTTGTCTATGTGTCTGCCAGCTGTACGCATGCGTGCATGCATGTGTGTAAACTAGTGATTGCTAGGTTAGATATTGATTGATTTGTCTATGTGCCTGCCAGCTGTACGCATGCGTGCATGCATGTGTGTAAACTAGTGATTGCTAGGTTAGATATTGATTGATTTGTCTATGTGCCTGCCAGCTGTACGCATGCGTGCATGCATGTGTGTAAACTAGTGATTGCTAGGTTAGATATTGATTGATTTGTCTATGTGTCTGCCAGCTGTACGCATGCGTGCATGCATGTGTGTAAACTAGTGATTGCTAGGTTAGATATTGATTGATTTGTCTATGTGCCTGCCAGCTGTACGCATGCGTGCATGCATGTGTGTAAACTAGTGATTGCTAGGTTAGATATTGATTGATTTGTCTATGTGCCTGCCAGCTGTACGCATGCGTGCATGCATGTGTGTAAACTAGTGATTGCTAGGTTAGATATTGATTGATTTGTCTATGTGCCTGCCAGCTGTACGCATGCGTGCATGCATGTGTGTAAACTAGTGATTGCTAGGTTAGATATTGATTGATTTGTCTATGTGTCTGCCAGCTGTACGCATGCGTGCATGCATGTGTGTAAACTAGTGATTGCTAGGTTAGATATTGATTGATTTGTCTATGTGCCTGCCAGCTGTACGCATGCGTGCATGCATGTGTGTAAACTAGTGATTGCTAGGTTAGATATTGATTGATTTGTCTATGTGCCTGCCAGCTGTACGCATGCGTGCATGCATGTGTGTAAACTAGTGATTGCTAGGTTTAGATATTGATTGATTTGTCTATGTGCCTGCCAGCTGTACGCATGCGTGCATGCATGTGTGTAAACTAGTGATTGCTAGGTTAGATATTGATTGATTTGTCTATGTGCTGCCAGCTGTACGCATGCGTGCATGCATGTGTGTAAACTATTGATTGCTAGGTTAGATATTGATTGATTTGTCTATGTGTCTGCCAGCTGTACGCATGCGTGCATGCATGTGTGTAAACTAGTGATTGCTAGGTTAGATATTGATTGATTTGTCTATGTGCCTGCCAGCTGTACGCATGCGTGCATGCATGTGTGTAAACTAGTGATTGCTAGGTTAGATATTGATTGATTTGTCTATGTGCCTGCCAGCTGTACGCATGCGTGCATGCATGTGTGTAAAACTAGTGATTGCTAGGTTAGATATTGATGATTTGTCTATGTGTCTGCCAGCTGTACGCATGCGTGCATGCATGTGTGTAACTAGTGATTGCTAGGTTAGATATTGATTGATTTGTCTATGTGCCTGCCAGCTGTACGCATGCGTGCATGCATGTGTGTAAACTAGTGATTGCTAGGTTAGATATTGATTGATTTGTCTATGTGTCTGCCAGCTGTACGCATGCGTGCATGCATGTGTGTAAACTAGTGATTGCTAGGTTAGATATTGATTGATTTGTCTATGTGCCTGCCAGCTGTACGCATGCGTGCCTGCATGTGTGTAAACTAGTGATTGCTAGGTTAGATATTGATTGATTTGTCTATGTGCCTGCAAAGCTGTACTCATGCGTGCATGCATGTGTGTAACCTAGTGATTGCTAACTACAGAAACTTTCAGTACATGTTTGAGCCGATTTAATTTCAGGAAGTTACTATAAATATTTCAACATTTGGCCACACTTACATCAGTTTCTACTGAGTGACATTCTTTAAACTCCAAGGCAAACCTTTTAAAAATGAACAATAAGGTGGTATAAAGATGTCTAAAGGTAACTAAACAGTCTAAAGGTAACTAAAAAAAAAAGAGCAAAGCTAGAAAGTCTGGCCAACAACATGAGGACAAACTCATGCTGGAATCAATGGCAAGTATGATGAAATGTACAACAAAAACTATATAGTTAGAAGATAAGTGAAAATAATGTCATTGCATGGAAAGATGTCAGTGCGAGAATAATAATCTGCCATAGAAAGAATTGTGGAAGAAGTATGCCAGGTCAAGGTCCTCAATCATGATCAAACCATCAATGTAAGCAATTGTGTAGAACACAGTACGAGCGCACATACACACCCACTTGGGGGGGGGGGGGGGTGTGAAATCATATATTACATGCAATGTACAAACAATCACTGCATCAAAACCCATTTTCCTATCAATCAATGCCCCAACACCATATTTTTCCAGAAAAATTCACCACTCAAAATCCACCTCTGCCCACCTAAAACATACCATTCACATAATCATAAACCAATCAAAATAAATGCAATAATCAACGACTGAAAAATCATGTCTCAAACAAACAAAACAAATGTCTCAGCAATCAACCACTCCAAAAGAAAGCGCAAAATATATTTTATAAACTTGAGCTTTTACATGTTTGTGGTAAAAAGGAACTGATTTCTCTGTTAGAAGTTTCACAATTTTGTTTGATAGTAATAGCTTTTTGTAAAGTAATTTGCATCGAGTACATTCAGTAATAAGTCAATAACTTCCCCAAAACTGTAAAAATAGTAAATTCAGTCTAAGAAAAATGAATATCAGTAACAAAAAGTAACTAAGATTAAAGTCTTAAAACACAATATATGTGAATAAAGTAAGCAAAGCTATTTCATATAAACTACTTTCTTGAAACAGTATGAGAATAAATAAGTTCACAGTGACTACCTTACTAAATGTATTAGTAGTTAACTGGTAAATTAATTTCATGCAGAATAATTTGTCAAGCAATATCTGTTTTAAAATAGATTAATTTCATAGAAACTGATGTGTAGTAGAATTAAAGTAACAAAATAATTTCACAGACACTTTTTCAGCAATGTTAGTACTTAAATGTCACAGACTACTTTTCCCAACAATGTTAATTTCATAGATTATGTTTTCAACAATATAAGTCATTAAGTAATTTCATAGACTACATTTTCAACAGTGTTAGTAGTTTAATTCATTTTCAACAATGTTAGTAATTAAGTAATTTCATAAACAATTTCAACAATGTTGGTAATTACGTCATTTCATAGAATGCATTTTAATCAACATTAGTAATTAATTTCCTAGTCTACATTTTGAACAATATTAGTAATTAAGTAATACCATGATTAATGTTTCAATAGTGTTATTAATTAAGTAATCTCATGGACTACAATTTCAACAATGTTAGTTAAGTCATTTCAGAGATTACGTTTTTAACAATGTTAGTAATTAAGTCATTTCATAGACATTTTCAACAATGTTAGTAATTAAGTAATTTCATAGACATTTTCAACATTTTAGTAATTAAGTAATTTCATAGACATTTTCAACAATGTTAGTAATAGTAAAGTAATTTCATATACATTTTCAACAATGTCAGTAATTAAGTGATTTCTTAGACATTTTCAATAATTTCAGTAATTACATAATTTCAGATATTACTTTCCTAAATGCATTCAGAAATAAAGCAATTGCTTAACATTGTGCATAATGAACAAAACAATGCAAACAACTTGACTGACCTATTGGTGGTTATTTTAAACACATGATCATGATGTTGGATACAAGACTACGTAAGAACACTGGCTCTGTTATGTGGTGTATGGTGACTGACTATAGCTCTGTAAAGTACTTTTAATTAAAATAAACAGTCCAATCCAACAACGTTTAACTACAGCTAGTTCAGTGCTCTTGGAGAGAAATGGATTAACTGCTTACATTTGTATACAGCAAGTGAAAGACAAGTGGGAACAATTGCAAGCATAGAATACATACCAAGACAGAGCCATAGTGGTTTGGACATTAAAATAAACCCAAATTTACCAGCTTCACGTGTATATTACAACTGATATGAGGGCTGCAGAGCAACAGGAAGACCCAGGAAGAGATGGGTCGATGTTAGGGAAATCATGAGCATGGGATCAGCAACAAGTGCTGCCATCTGTCACACGAGAGAAGACTGCTCCCTGGCCAAATCTAATGACATCACATGGAAATGTGGATAAAGACAAAAGAAGAAGTGAACGACAAGATTGTTAGCATCCATTCAATCGGTCAACTAGTCTTCTACCCCGAGATGTATAGGACACTGCAGGGTTATACTTTCCTCTTCTACCATGAGATGTATAGGACACTGCAGGGTTATACTTTCCTCTTCTACCCTGAGATGTATAGGACACTGCAGGGTTATACTTTCCTCTTCTACCCTGAGATAGGACACTGCAGGGTTATACTTTCCTCTTCTACCCTGAGATAGGACACTGCAGGGTTATACTTTCCTCTTCTACCATGAGATGTATAGGACACTGCAGGGTTATACTTTCCTCTTCTACCCTGAGATGTATAGGACACTGCAGGGTTATACTTTCCTCTTCTACCCCGAGATGTATAGGACACTGCAGGGTTATACTTTCCTCTTATACCCTGAGATAGGACACTGCAGGGTTATACTTTCCTCTTCTACCATGAGATGTATAGGACACTGCAGGGTTATACTTTCCTCTTCTACCCTGAGATGTATAGGACACTGCAGGGTTATACTTTCCTCTTCTACCCTGAGATAGGACACTGCAGGGTTATACTTTCCTCTTCTACCCCGAGATGTATAGGACACTGCAGGGTTATACTTTCCTCTTCTACCCTGAGATAGGACACTGCAGGGTTATACTTTCCTCTTCTACCCTGAGATAGGACACTGCAGGGTTATACTTTCCTCTTATACCCTGAGATGTATAGGACACTGCAGGGTTATACTTTCCTCTTCTACCCTGAGATAGGACACTGCAGGGTTATACTTTCCTCTTCTACCCTGAGATAGGACACTGCAGGGTTATACTTTCCTCTTCTACCCTGAGATGTATAGGACACTGCAGGGTTATACTTTCCTCTTCTACCCTGAGATGTATAGGACACTGCAGGGTTATACTTTCCTCTTCTACCCTGAGATAGGACACTGCAGGGTTATACTTTCCTCTTCTACCCTGAGATAGGACACTGCAGGGTTATACTTTCCTCTTCTACCCTGAGATAGGACACTGCAGGGTTATACTTTCCTCTTCTACCTGAGATGTATAGGACACTGCAGGGTTATACTTTCCTCTTTCTACCCTGAGATAGGACAACTGCAGGGTTATACTTTCCTCTTCTACCCTGAGGATAGGACACTGCAAAAAAAATAACCCTGAGATAAGGACACTGCAGGGTTATACTTTCCTCTTCTACCTGAGATTAGGACACTGCAGGGTTATACTTTCCTCTTCTACCCTGAGATAGGACACTGCAGGGTTATACTTCCTCTTCTACCTGAGATTAGGACCTGCAGGGTTATACTTTCCTCTTCTACCCTGAGATAGGACACTGCAGGGTTATACTTTCCTCTTCTACCCTGAGATGTATAGGACACTGCAGGGTTATACTTTCCTCTTCTACCCTGAGATAGGACACTGCAGGGTTATACTTTCCTCTTCTACCCTGAGATAGGACACTGCAGGGTTATACTTTCCTCTTCTACCCTGAGATTATAGGACACTGCAGGGTTATACTTTCCTCTTCTACCCTGAGATAGGACACTGCAGGGTTATACTTTCCTCTTCTACCCTGAGATAGGACACTGCAGGGTTATACTTTCCTCTTCTACCCTGAGATAGGACACTGCAGGGTTATACTTTCCTCTTCTACCATGAGATGTATAGGACACTGCAGGCTTATACTTTCCTCTTCTACCCTGAGGTTAGGACTTTTCTGCCCTTTAACCCCCATTGAGGCATAGGTCAACTGACATGTCAAGCTTCCTTTCTTTGCTTAATTCCATCCTTCCTTTATTTGCTTATCACGTGCAGTTCCATCCTTTCTTTGCTTATCTCTTGCACTTCCATCCTTCGTTTCTTTGCTTATCTCTTGCAGTTCCATCCTTCGTTTCTTAGTTTATCTCTTGCAGTTCCATCATTCCTTTCTTTGCTTATCTCTTGCAGTTTCATCATTCCTTTCTTTGCTTTTCTCTTGCAGTTCCATCCTTCCTTTCTATGCTTCCTTTCTTTGCTCATCTCTTGCACGTATATCCGTTTCTTTGCTCTCTTGCAGTTCCATCCTTTCTTTCTTTGCTTATCTCTTGCAGTTCCATTTTTCCGTTCTTTGCTTCCTTCCTTCGCTTATCTCTTGTACTTCCATCATTCCTTTCCTCCTTTGCTTATCTCATGCACTTCCATCCTTTCTTTCTTTGCTTATCTCATGCACTTCCATCCTTTCTTTGCTTATCTCATGCACTTCCATCCTTCCTTCCTTTGTTTATCTCTTGCAGTTCCATCAATCCTTTCTTTGCTTATCTCTTGGACTTCCATCCTTCCTTTCTTTGCTTCCTTCCTTTGCTTATCTCTTGCACTTCCATCCTTCCTTTCTTTGCTTATCTCTTGCAGTTCCATCAATCCTTTCTTTGCTTATGTCTTGGACTTCCATCCTTCCTTTCTTTGCTTCCTTCCTTTGCTTATCTCTTGCACTTCCATCCTTCCTTTCTTTGCTTATCTCTTGCAGTTCCATCAATCCTTCCTTTGCTTATCTCTTGGACTTCCATCCTTCCTTTCTTTGCTTATCTCTTGCAGTTCCATCAATCCTTTCTTTGCTTATCTCTTGCAGTTCCATCAATCCTTCCTTTGCTTATCTCTTGCACTTCCATCCTTCGTTTCTTTGCTTCCTTCCTTTGCTTATCTCTTGCACTTCCTTCCTTTCTTTACTTCCTTCCTTTGCTTATCTCTTGCACTTCCACCCTTCAATTCTTTGTTTCCGTCCATTACTTATCTCTTGCAGTTCCTCCCTTCCTTCCTTTGCTCATCTCTTGCACGTATATCCGTTTCTTTGCTCTCTTACAGTTCCATCCTTTCTTTCTTTGCTTATCTCTTGCAGTTCCATCCTTCGTTTCTTAGCTTATCTCTTGCAGTTCCATCCATCGTTTCTTTGCTTATCTCTTGCAGTTCCATCAATCCTTTCTTTGCTTATCTCTTGCACTTCCTTCCTTTCTTTGCATCCTTCCTTTGCTTATATCTTGCACTTCCATCCTTCCTTTGCTTATCTCTTGCACTTTCACCCTTCAATTCTTTGTTTCCGTCCATTACTTATCTCATGCAGTTCCACCCTTCCTTTCTTTGCTTATCTCTTGCACTTCCATCCTTCCTTCCTTTGCTTATCTCTTGCACTTCCACCCTTCAATTCTTTGTTTCCGTCCATTACTTATTTCTTGCACTTCCACCCTTCCTTTCTTTGCTTATCTCTTGCACTTCCATCTTTCCTTCCTTTGCTTATCTCTTGCAGTTCCACCCTTCCATTCTTTGCTTATCTCTTGTAGTTCGATCCTTCCTTTCTTTGCTTATCTCTTGCAGTTCCATCCATCCTTTCTTTGCTTATCTCTTGCAGTTCCATCAATCCTTTCTTTGCTTATCTCTTGCACTTCCATCCTTCCTTTCTTTGCTTCCTTCCTTTGCTTATCTCTTGCACTTCCATCCTTTCTTTCTTTGCTTATCTCTTGCAGTTCCATCAATCCTTTCTTTGCTTATCTCTTGCACTTCCATCCTTCCTTTCTTTGCTTCCTTCCTTTGCTCATCTCTTGCACGTCCATCCTTTCTTTCTTAGCTTATCTCTTGCAGTTCCATCCATCCTTTCTTTGCTTCCTTCCTTTGCTCATCTCTTGCACGTCCATCCTTTCTTTCTTAGCTTATCTCTTGCAGTTCCATCCATCTTTTCTTTGCTTATCTCTTGCAGTTCCATCCATCCTTTCTTTGCTTATCTCTCAGTTCCATCCATCCTTTCTTTGCTTATCTCTTGCAGTTCCATCCTTTCTTTGCTTATCTCTTGCAGTTCCATCCTTTCTTTCTTTGCTTATCTCTTGCAGTTTCATCCTTTCTTTCTTTGCTTATCTCTTGCAGTTCCATCCTTCCTTTCTTTGCTTATCTCTTGCAGTTCCATCCTTCCTTTCTTTGCTTATCTCTTGCAGTTCCATTATTCCTTTCTTTGCTTATCTCTTGCAGTTCCATCCTTCCTTTCTTTGCTTATCTCTTGCAGTTCCATCCCTTTCTTTGCTTATCTTTTGCAGTTTCATCCTTTCTTTCTTTGCTTATCTCTTGCAGTTCCATTCTTCCTGTCTTTGCTTCCTTCCTTTGCTTATCTTTTGCACTTCAATCCTTCCTTTCTTTGCTTATCTCTTACAGTTCCATCCTTTCTTTGCTTCCTTCCTTTGCTCACCTCTTGCAGTTCCATCCTTTGTTTCTTTGCTTATCTCTTGCAGTTCCATCCTTTCTTTCTCAGCTTATCGCTTGCAGTTCCATCCTTTCTTTCTCAGCTTATCTCTTGCAGTTCCATCTATCTTTTCTTTGCTTATCTCTTGCAGTTTCATCATTCCATCTTTGCTTATCTCTTGCAGTTCCATTCTTCCTTTCTTTGCTTCCTTCCTTAGCTTATCTCTTTGCACTTCCATCCTTCCTTTGCTTATCTTTTGCACTTCAATCCTTCCTTTCTTTGCTATCTCTTGCACTTCCATCCTTCCTTCCTTTACCTCCTTCCTTTGCTTATCTCATGCACTTCCATCCTTTCTTTCTTTGCTTCCTTCCTTTGCTTATCTCTTGCAGTTTCATCCTTCCTTTCTTTGCTTATCTCATGCACTTCCATCCTTCCTTTGCTTCCTTCCTTTGCTTATCTCTTGCAGTTCAATCCATTCTTTCTTTGCTTATCTCTTGCACTTCCATCCTTCCTTTCTTTGCTTATCTCTTGCAGTTCCATCCTTCCTTTCTTTGCTTATCTCTTGCAGTTCCATCCTTCCTTTCTTAGCTTATCTCTTGCAGTTCCATCCTTCCTTTCTTAGCTTCCTTCCTTTGCTTATCTCTTGCACTTCCATTCTTGCTTCCTACCTTTGCTTATCTCTTGCACTTCCATCCTTTGCTTCCTTCCTTTGCTTATCTCTTGCAGTTCCACCCTTCCTTTGCTTATCTCTTGCAGTTCCACCCTTCCTTTGCTTATCTCTTGCAGTTCCACCCATCCTTCCTTTGCTAATCTCTTGCAATTCCATCCATCCTTTCTTTGCTAATCTCTTGCAGTCCCATCCATCCTTTCTTTGCTTATCTCTTGCAGTTCCATCCTTCCTTTCTTAGCTTATCTCTTGCAGTTCCATCCTTCCTTTCTTAGCTTCCTTCCTTTGCTTATCTCTTGCACTTCCATTCTTGCTTCCTTCCTTTGCTTATCTCTTGCACTTCCATCCTTTGCTTCCTTCCTTTGCTTATCTCTTGCAGTTCCATCCTTCCTTCCTTTGCTAATCTCTTGCAGTTCCATCCATCCTTTCTTTGCTTATCTCTTGCAGTTCCATCCATCCTTTCTTTGCTTATCTCTTGCAGTTCCATCGATCCTTTCTTTGCTTATCTCTTGCAGTTCCATCCTTCCTTTCTTTGCTTATCTCTTGCACTTCCATCCTTCCATTCTTTGCTTCCTTCCTTTCTAAGCTTATCTCTTGCAGTTCCATCCATCCTTTCTTTGCTTATCTCTTGCACTTCCATCCTTCCATTCTTTGCTTCCTTCCTTTCTTAGCTTATCTCTTGCAGTTCCATCCATCCTTGCTTTGCTTATCTCTTGCACTTCCATCCTTCCATTCTTTGCTTATCTCTTGAAGTTCCACCCTTCCTTTCTTTGCTTATCTCTTGCACTTCCATCCTTCCATTCTTTGCTTATCTCTTGCAGTTCCACCCTTCCTTTCTTTGCTTATCTCTTGAAGTTCCACCCTTCCTTTCTTTGCTAATCTCTTGCAGTTCCATCCATCCTTTCTTTGCTAATCTCTTGCAGTTCCATCCACCCTTTCTTTGCTTATCTCTTGCAGTTCCATCATCCTTTCTTTGCTTATCTCTTGCAGTTCAATCCTTCCTTTATCTCTTGCAGTTTCATCCATCCTTTCTTTGCTTATCTTGTAGTTCCATCCTTCCCATCTTTGCATATCTCTTGTAGTTCCATCCTTCCTTTCTTTACTGATCTCTTGTAGCTCCATTCATGTTTTCCCCACATTGACCCCTCTTGAATTCTCTTAATGAATGGTTAGATCTATGATTTCATTCACCTTGTGTGTTCCAGACAATGGACTATCTGGATATACTAGTCTTGGGTTGTCTCACCTGTATCCTGTCCAGTGCCAGCAGAATTTCCCCAGCTCTTGAGTCACAGGAATTTATTTAGTTCTCTCCAATACAGCACTTATTTCTTGAGTGACTAGAATTTATTTAGTTCTCTCCAATACAGCACTTATGTCTTGAGTGACTAGAATTTATTTAGTTCACTCCATGTCAGCTTATTCTATTTCTTGTGTCACTGGAATTTAGTTCTCTCCATGTCAGCTCCTCTCTATTTGGTTGAAGTTTTGCAAGTAAGTCTCCAAGGGGACAGAACTGAATTTCCCCAATTGTAACATGTTTCACAATGACTAGCCTGCCCTTTCTATAAATAAAATCAAACAGTTTAATGCTAGTCACTGTCTAGAGATAAGTTTAATGCTAGTCTAGAGATAATTTTAATGCTAGTCACTATCTAGAGATAATTTTAATGCTAGTCACTGTCTAGAGAAAGTTTAATGCTAGTCTAGAGGTTTAAGTTTAATGCTAGTCACTATCTAGAGATAAGTTTAATGCTAGTCACTATCTAGAGATAAGTTTAATGCTAGTCACTATCTAGAAATAAGTTTAATGCTAGTCACTATCTAGAGATAAGTTTAATGCTAGTCACTATCTAGAGATAAGTTTAATGCTAGTCACTATCTAGAGATAAGTTTAATGCTAGTCACTATCTAGAGAAGTTTAATGCTAGTCACTATCTAGAGATAAGTTTAATGCTAGTCACTATCTAGAGATAAGTTTAATGCTAGTCTAGAGATAAGTTTAATGCTAGTCTAGAGATAAGTTTAATGCTAGTCACTGTCTAGAGATAAGTTTAATGCTAGTCTAGAGATAAGTTTAATACTAGTAACCATCTAGAGATATGTTCAATGCTAGTCACTAGAGATAAGTTTAATGCTAGTCACTGTCTAGAGATAAGTTTAATGCTAGTCACTATCTAGAGATAAGTTTAATGCTAGTCACTATCTAGAGATAAGTTTAAGGCTAGTCACTATCTAGAGATAAGTTTAGTGCTAGTCACTATCTTGAGATAAGTTTAATACTAGTCACTGTCTAGAGATAAAGTGTAATACTAGTCACTGTCTAGAGATAAAGTGTAATGCTAGTCACCATCTAGAGATACATTTAATGCTAGTCACTATCTAGAGATAAGTTTAATGCTAGTCTAGAGATAAGTTTAATGCTAGTCTAGAGATAAGTTTAATGCTAGTCTAGAGATAAGTTTAATGCTAGTCTAGAGATATGTTTAATGCTAGTCACTGTCTAGAGATAAGTTTAATGCTAGTCTAGAGATAAGTTTAATACTAGTCACCATCTAGAGATAAAGTGTAATGCTAGTCACTATCTAGAGATAAGTTTAATGCTAGTCACTATCTAGAGATAAGTTTAATGCTAGTCACTAGAGATAAGTTTAATGCTAGTCACTATCTAGAGATAAGTTTAATGCTAGTCACTATCTAGAGATAAGTTTAATGCTAGTCACTATCTAGAGATAAGTTTAATGCTAGTCACTATCTAGAGATAAGTTTAATGCTAGTCACTATCTAGAGATAAGTTTAATGCTAGTCTAGAGATAAGTTTAATGCTAGTCTAGAGATAAGTTTAATGCTAGTCACTGTCTAGAGATAAGTTTAATGCTAGTCTAGAGATAAGTTTAATACTAGTCACCATCTAGAGATATGTTTAATGCTAGTCACTGTCTAGAGATACGTTTAATGCTAGTCACTGTCTAGAGATAAGTTTAATACTAGTCACCATCTAGAGATATGTTTAATGCTAGTCACTGTCTAGAGATACGTTTAATGCTAGTCACTGTCTAGAGATAAGTTTAATGCTAGTCACCATCTAGAGATACGTTTAATGCTAGTCACTATCTAGAGATAAGTTTAATGCTAGTCTAGAGATAAGTTTAATACTAGTCACCATCTAGAGATAAGTTTAATGCTATCTAGAGATAAGTTTAATGCTAGTCACCATCTAGAGATAAGTTTAATGCTATCTAGAGATAAGTTTAATACTAGTCACCATCTAGAGATAAGTTTAATACTAGTCACCATCTAGATATAAGTTTAATACTAGTCACCATCTAGAGATAAGTTTAATGCTAGTCACTATCTAGAGATAAGTTTAATGCTATCTAGAGATAAGTTTAATACTAGTCACCATCTAGATATAAGTTTAATACTAGTCACTATCTAGAGATAAGTTTAATGCTATCTAGAGATAAGTTTAATACTAGTCACCATCTAGAGATAAGTTTAATGCTATCTAGAGATAAGTTTAATACTAGTCACCATCTAGAGATAAGTTTAATGCTATCTAGAGATAAGTTTAATGCTAGTCTAGAGATAAGTTTAATACTAGTCACCATCTAGAGATAAGTTTAATGCTAGTCACATCTAGAGATAAGTTTAATGCTAGTCTAGAGATAAGTTTAATACTAGTCACCATCTAGAGATAAGTTTAATGCTATCTAGAGATAAGTTTAATGCTATCTAGAGATAAGTTTAATGCTATCTAGAGAAAAGTTTAATGCTAGTCTAGAGATAAGTTTAATGCTAGTCTAGAGATATGTTTAATACTAGTCACTATCTAGAGATAAGTTTAATACTAGTCACTATCTAGAGATAAGTTTAATGCTAGTCACTATCTAGAGATAAGTTTAATGCTAGTCACTGTCTAGAGTAAGTTTAATGCTAGTCATTGTCTAGAGATAAGTTTAATGCTAGTCACTGTCTAGAGATAAGTTTAATGCGAGTCACCTTCTTGAGATAAGGTTAATGCTAATATTGTACTGAACATATCTAAACTTGAATTCTAGTATAGTATTTTTTAAATAAAACATGCCAATATTGCATTGCACCAAAATGTCATGTAAGCACTGTACTGCAAATATCCAAACTTTCATTACAGTATTATAATGCACATTCCAGCTGTCTGCAAAAGTCTGCAACTTAAATCTTATAAAGAATACGAAGCAAAAACATTCAATATTTGACTTCAGGACTTTTCTCTAATGCTCCCTTCTGTGGCTGCTTGCAGATGATGACCGCACAATTAGAATGATGGACCAGGTGATCACAGATGGAGTCAGCGAAGGTCTTGCGGAGGTTACCTCTCCTCCGACTGCCCACCACGATCATGTCTGCAGATTCCTCCTGGGCTACCCTCAAGATCCCTTCCTCAGGTTTGGAAGCTATGTTTCTCACTTTGCCTTCCATCTGATGAGGAAACCAAAACAAAAATTGCAAAGTACAGAAACCAGAAACAGATCACCGCGCAACTGCATTTAGCAATTTATAGCTACTTCCAGATCACAAATGTCATGTCATTGCTTTTTTTCTCTCCCCCCATTCACTGGATTTGAACTGGAGTATACTTCACACTGGGTTGATTTATGTGTGTGGGCCAGCTCCCTCTATTACCAATATCCCCAACCATCAGGCAAACACACTGACTGCTGAGGTACTTGTAATTTATGTCTCTAAGTCAAGGATGAGACAATGTTCAAGTCCAACTGACTGGTGTAAGGAGAAAACCTACCATGCCATCAGCACACCAGAAGTTTCAGAGCAAGTGCTCTGAACCTTTCGGCCATGCAACTTCCACTTGTCTTAGGTCTAAACAACAAACATTTACATAAGTTTTATCATTGTTGCTGTGCTCGCCATTATCTGTAATCCAGATCTAGTTTGTTACCATTATCTGTAATCCAGATCTAGTTTGTTCTCACCATTATCTGTAATCCAGATCTAGTTTGTTCTCACCATTATCTGTAATCTAGATCTAATTTGATCTCATCTTTAATCCAGATCTAGTTTGATCTCACCATTATCTGTAATCCAGATCTAATTTGATCTCACCATTATCTGTAATCCAGATATAATTTGATCTCGCCATTATCTGTAATCCAGATCTAGTTAACTCCCAGCATGCCATGGATCAACAAAGAGAATTAGTATTTTAAAATGTATAATAGTTGGCTTCGTAATGGTTCCATCGCTAGCTACTGAGTTGAGTGTGTAGTGCGACACTGAGCTGCAAATTTCATATGGAGTGCTTTTGCATCTGTTCATGGTTGTTTGTAGCATGAACTGCATGTTCATAATAATGGCGGCCAGTCGGCCGTTGAACTAACTGGATTGCCTTATGCAGCAAGGTGTGGATGCTGGTTTTCTAGCGACTGCCGCTTCCATCGCCGAAGAACTATTTATTGTGGCAGACTTTTGTGTCGGCATTCTGGCAGCGGCATTAACATAGTATATCTGTGTAGGCTGTTTGTCGAGACGCCTGTCTGTTCCACTTTTCACATGGGGCTGTGAGGAGCATTTTGTGCGATATTCACTGGCACAGAAACTGAGCATAATGGGGTGACCCCTTGCCGTGAAGTTGGAACCGCAACTAACTAAGTAACATAAACATACTAACTAACATAACATACTAACATAACATACTAACATAACATACTATAACATAACAAAACTAAAAAACTAAACAAAACAAAACTAAACACTCAACAAAACTCAAAACTACAACAAAACTCAACAACACTAAACTAAACAACACTAAACTAAACAACACTAAACTAAACAACACTAAACTAAACACTAAACTAAACTAAACACTAAACTAAACTAAACCAAACCTGACTGACAGACAGACAAAACTAAACTAACTAACTAAACTAACAAGCTTCATAAGGAAAAAGTCAAAAACAAATATTTGAACACCTTTCACCAGCAGAACCAATTTAAAAAAAAAAACCTCATTCATTCTTAAAACAAGGCTTGCATTGTATTCTGCAAATTTTGACACGCATTCAGGCAGTTTTCCTTTAGAACCAGGATGGTCTTCCCACTTCAATCTCTACTCTCTTGGCCAGATTACAGTGATGGTCTACTCTCTTGGCCAGATTACAGTGATGGTCTACTCTCTTGGCCAGATTACAGTGATGGTCTACTCTCTTGGCCAGACTACAGTGATAATATCTCTTGGGCATACTGCAGTGATGCAGTCTACTCTTTACCACAGCAATGATACAGTTTCTACGACTACCTAGAGATAAAGTAGGGATAGAGTCTGGTTTGCTGGCCCAAAGCAAGCAGACTTTTGCAGTGTCCACAAAAACAAACCTGATCCTTCAAATACCCTTTGAGGTCACATCAAATAAATTGATCACACAAAGTCTTGATCATTGACTGCGGATCTTCCATATTTGTGGCTTCTGACTAATGTCTGCAGGCAACACAAAACATCTCAACCAGAGCAAGTTGACCTGAATCTGCAGGGGCTAGGCTCAGGTTTTAGTGGGGTTGTCTGCAGGCAACACAAAACATCTCAACCAGAGCAAGTTGACCTGAATCTGCAGGGGCTAGGCTCAGGTTTTAGTGGGGTTGTCTGCAGGCAACACAAAACATCTCAACCAGAGCAAGTTGACCTGAATCTGCAGGGGCTAGGCTCAGGTTTTAGTGGGGTTGTCTGCAGGTCTTCTTCTCTTATACCAATTACACAACTTTTCTCAAACATCTCTATTATAGGATTACAGGTGGCTGACATCTAACTTGTGGCAAATGCTCCTGACTTTAGGAAACTTAAACAAATGTCAGAATATTTACAAATCTAAATTTTAAAATAGAACATAATATAACTTACTCCCATTTGTATAAGTTTTTGTGCAAACTTGAGCAGTTCAGTTTTAATTTGATCTTGCTCACTGTCTGTCATGGTCTCTGGCGCATCACGTTTCAGTGCGTACACAGCTGGAAAATAGCTCTCAGTGAATACGCAGTTGATATTTAACAAGACAATGAGAGATGACCAGACAATATTCAATGTGCTATGGAGCTTGTGAACATGAGGGATTTAAGGAGGAGATTGTAGCACTGTTTGATAGTTCTATTGTGTGTGATGAGACTGTAGCAATAAGTATAGTCATAACTTTTGAATTCAGTCCATTACACAATAGAAGAATGAAAAGAATGAAGTATATTGCCAGTCAGTGTACCCTAGTCATAAGTTGTTTCTTGTAAATAATTAAATCCACATGATTACACAGACAGATGGCAAGCAGACAGAAATACGCAGGTGACAGGAAGACTGGCAAAGACAAACAAAAAAAAAACAGGCAGAGACAGACATGACAGGCAGAAACAGACATGACAGGCAGAGACTGACAAACATGACTGACAGAGACAGACAACTGACAGACAGACATGACTGGCAGGGACAGACATGACTGGCAGGGACAGACATGACTGGCAGAGACGACATGACTGGCAGAGAGACATGACTGGCAGAGAGACGACTGGCAGAGAGACCTGACTGGCAGAGATAGACCTGACTGGCAGAGGCAGACATATGACTGGCAGGGACAGACAGGCATGACTGGCAGGGACAGACAGGCATGACTGGCAAGGACAGACATGACTGGCAGAGACGACATGACTGGCAGAGAGACATGACTGGCAGAGAGACGACTGGCAGAGAGACCTGACTGGCAGAGATAGACCTGACTGGCAGAGGCAGACATATGACTGGCAGGGACAGACAGGCATGACTGGCAGGGACAGACAGGCATGACTGGCAGGGACAGACAGGACTGGCAGGGACAGACAGGCATGACTGGCAGGGACAGACAGTCATGACTGGCAGGGACAGACAGTCATGACAGGCAAAGACAGATGACTTGCAGAGACATACAGACATGATTGGCAGAGACAGATGACTGGCAGAGACAGACATGATTGGCAGAGACTGACAGACATGACTGGCAGAGACAGACTGACTGACAGGGACATACATGGCAGGCAGAGACAGAGACATGACTGGCAGAAAGACATGACTGGCAGGGACAGAGAGACATGACTGGCAGGGACAGAGAGACATGACTGGCAGATATAGACATGACTGGAAGAGAGACTTGACTGGCAGATACAGACATGACTGGCAGGGACATACATGGCAGACAGAGACATGACTGGCAGAGAGACATGACTGGCAGAGACAGACATGACTGGCAGAAAGACATGACTGGCAGAGGACATGACTGGCAGAGAGACATGACTGGCAGAGAAGCAAATTGCGTATAACCAAAATTCAAAACAACGTATTACCTTAGTGATTTAAACAATGAATCCACAAACAAGATGTTGCATGATTTATTGCCTGGCATATTTCGCTGCATCTCATCAGGTGCATATTGCAGCTTTATGTATCATAGAAAGCAACAAACTGTTTGCCACTTCATATACGTAATGTAGGTCTGCAGTAAGTACCTGACCAGATGCACCAAAATATGACAGGCAATAAAACATGCTACATTGTGTTTGGGGCTTCTGTGTTTAAAGTATAACCAAAAGTTACCGAGACTTCTGAGGCATCTGCTGTACACATGGGTAGACAACAGTGTAAACAAAAATGTTTAAAACTAACATTCTGACAGCGATACATATGACAATGTAGATTTTTTTGTTTCAGTTTAAAAGATTCATTACGCTTCATTATACGTTGAACATTTTTCTGTACTATTTACCTGACGAGATGCAGCAAAATATGCCAGGCAATAAATTGTGGAATATATTGTCTTCAGTATTCACATTAATTAGATGTTTACATGTTTACACAATTATGTGATGCCCAACAGTCAACTTACTGTTTTCCCATTTTGAAGCATTAGGAAACCCATGCTGCTCTGGCACAAAAACAACTATCGTACTGTCGCCTTTTCTGTGTACATGTTCACCATACCCTGAGAAAGACAACCACAAGAAATTGTTTTCATATGATTCTAAATTTCATTCTACACTAATGAAGTCATACTCAAATGTTTTAATCTTTCACGGTCTACCAATATCCTTAAATAATTTATAGAAGTTCCTTTTATGCCTCACACATGCATGAAATGGGGTTACAGTAAAGTTTTTATTCTATGTAGCTGCACTTATTTAAGGTTTCTTTCTGGAGTTTTTAAGTCATCTAGTTAAGTCTTGTCTCACATGAAATCAGATTTAGGATAAATTAAACAGTAGATGGGAGATAATTAGGTTTAAACATTCATAGGTATAAAGGTCTGAAGACAGTAGTCTCTGGAGTGGTCACGGCTGGCACAGAGTTTCATTTTCATGCCAGGGCATGCAGGTGTACAAGGAAATGAGCAGGCTGACAAGCTTGCAGGTAAGGCTACTGTGGGAGGTGGGCGAGCCATAGACCAGACACATACTGAATGGTCTACGAGAAGTAAGCCCTTTGTAAGAACCAAGTGATGACAATCTACATCCATGTTCAGACTGCGAGAATGGCCACTTAGAAGAGGTGTGGCAAAACAGGAACACTACGCAGGAAGCCAAAGAAGATCAATAAACCAACAGAGTGGTGTTAGCCACTACACGCTGCGGGATTTACTGAGGGGATCAGAGCACTTATGGACCGAATGGTTCGATGTGCAATGAGGATGATCTATCAACTAACTAGAGAATAAATACATCAAATAACCACATCTATAAGAATACAGAAGATTTTATTACACTAGGAAATGTGTGAAGTCAAGAGAAATTAAACTTAGCACAAACAGAATATTATATTGATGCTGGATGGATTGAGATGGTGGCATGGAGGAATATCAGCAGAGTTGATCCAAAACACCAAAGACCAAGATCTGTGGAGAGCCATAATGCCCAAGCCAGATGGCAGGGCACTTGATGATGATGATGAATGTTAAGTCAGTACTACTGTATGGATCAGAAATGTGGAAATGACTAAAATTATAAATAAACTGCAAGTATCATGAACCGTTGCCTGCACAAAATAGAATTAAAATGGCACAACAAAATCATTCACGCGGAGTTTACAGAGATTAATTCAGCAATTAATTTACGATGAATCAAGAGATACTTGTGCTAGATAGGGCACAATGTGATCATCGTAATAATATATTGGAAAGACCCACACAACAAAAGAAATGGAGACCTAAGAAAAACATGAAGATAATTAGTGACAGAAATAACATGGGGAGGACATTAAGGAAGCAGCATATGGGGAAAGATAGGAATGACTGATGGTTAATGGCCTGTGCATCATTGGCAGATAAATGGAAAAAAAAAGATTGGTTTTCATGCGTTTTGTCCAATTCACAAATGGCTTATTTTGTCTAATTCACAATTGGATTGTTTTGTGTAATTCACAATTGTAGGACTGTTTTGCTAATCCACAATTGGATTGTTTTGCTAATTCACAATTTGAGTGTTTTGTCGAATTCACAACTGTATCAGTGTTTTGTTTATTTATACGATTAATATACAAGCTCTTTCCACACCTTTGAGGTATATGGTGCATGTCCCATGTTTTAATGACCAATCAGCGCTCTATGGGTGACGTGGCTGGGTCAACTTCAGAGCTGAGGTCAAGTTTTTATATCCACCTTATGGGGATTGAAACCATGATCACAGGGCTGACATAGTTGCTGGCTCTGGGCTACCACAGTTTCATGTACAGCTCCCTGCTTGAACACTATTGCTTTTATAGAAGATTGTATGTATGGGAGAGAGTTGACACATCTTATAGAAGATTGTATGTATGGGAGTGAGAGTTGACATCTTATAGAAGATTGTATGTATGGGAGTGAGAGTTGACATCTTATAGAAGATTGTATGTATGGGAGTGAGAGTTGACACATCTTATAGAAGATTGTATGTATGAGAGAGAGTTTACACATCTTATAGAAGATTGTATGTATGAGAGAGAGAGTTTACACATCTTATAGAAGATTGTATGTATGGGAGTGAGAGTTGACACATCTTATAGAAGATTGTATGTATGAGAGAGAGTTGACACATCTTATAGAAGATTGTATGTATGAGAGAGAGTTTACACATCTTATAGAAGATTGTATGTAAGGGAGTGAGAGTTTACACATCTTATAGAAGATTGTATGTATGAGAGAGAGAGAGTTTACACATCTTATAGAAGATTGTATGTATGGGAGTGATAGTTGACACATCTTATAGAAGATTGTATGTATGGGAGTGAGAGTTTACACATCTTATAGAAGATTGTATATATGGGAGTGATAGTTGACACATCTTATAGAAGATTGTATATAGGGAAGTGATTTCTGAAACATCTTATAGAAGATTGTATGTAGGGAAGTGATAGTTGAAACATCTTATAGAAGATTGTATGTAGGGAAGTGATAGTTGAAACATCTTATAGAAGATTGTATGAAGGGAAGTGATAGTTGAAACATCTTATAGAAGATTGTAGGGAAGTGATAGTTGAAACATCTTATAGAAGATTGTAGGGAAGTGATAGTTGAAACATCTTACAGAAGATTGTAGGGAAGTGATAGTTGAAACATCTTATAGAAGATTGTATGTAGGGAAGTGATAGTTGAAACAGAAGATTGTATGTAGGGAAGAGATAGTTAAAACAGATTTATGTAGGGAAGTGATAGTTGAAACGCCATATAGAAGATTGTATGTAGGGATGTTAGAGTTAAAACATCTAATAGAAGATTGTATATAGGGAAGTGATAGTTGAAACATCTTATAGAAGATTGTATATAGGGAAGTGATAGGTGAAACATCTTATAGAAGACTATGCATGAGAGATAGTTGAAACATAGAAGATTGTATGTAGGGTAGAGATAGTTAAAACATGATTTTATGTAGGGAAGAGATAGTTACAACACAGAAGTTTGTACATAGGGAAGTGATAGTTGAAACTTTTAGAAGATTGTGTGTAGAGAAGTGATAGTTGAAACACCATATAGAGGATTGTGTGTAGGGAAGTGATAGTTGAAACATCTTATAGAAGATTGTATGTAGAGAAGTGATAGTTGAAACATCTTATAGAAGATTGTATGTAAGGAAGTAATAGTTGAAACATCTTATAGAAGATTATATAAAGAGATGTGATAGTTGAAACATCTTATAGAAGATTGTGCATAGGGAAGTGATAGTTGAAACATCTTATAGAAGACGTAGGAAGTGATAGTTGAAACACCTTGAAGATGGTATGTAGGGAAGTGATTGCTGACATATCTTATAAAAGATTGCTTGTAGGGAAGTGATAATTTTAATGTCTTATAGAAGATTTTATGTTGGGAAATGATAGTTGAAACATATGTTTTTGTACTGAAACACCATCCCTTCCACCCTCCCTCTCTAGTTTTGGCAATAGCAAGATGCTAAGTTGCGTTTTTGATCAAGAAAATATGAGGAAAGACTGAATAAGTATATGCATGATGCCATGTCATCTTTCGGCATCTATTATATTAGCTTGAAGAAACCAGTGTAATTACATAACCCCCCCCCCCCCCTCCAATCCCGTCCCCAAATATGACAATTCTTCTTCTGTTCTTTATTTCTCCCTGTTTTGTCTTTCAGATCCAGTTTAAAAAAAGCATCTGCAGCAAGATCTGGTGTGTATTTACTCATGTCACACACAGCGGTTTGCACAACCTCAGACCACTACAGATATATTACATTGTTTACGAGGGTGACCTCTTGCACTGTCTGTAGCCCCCCAAACTGACCATATCGTCAACAACAAACGTAAATATAACACAAACTTACATTGGAGCGCATATTCAGAATCGTCGCTTCCATCGACAGCAATCAAACAGTTTCGGGAATTGGCCATCTTTGACTGGCGAGTTGCGTGTCCAAACGGCAGGTAGGTAGGTAGGTAGGTAGGTAGGTAGGTACAAGACGAGTGTCCGTGTGTGACTTCTCCCTTCTGTGACCTTCCCGTCCAGCGAGAGACACACTTATGTGTTAGCTTTTTTAGGACATGTGTTCACCCCCGTCGCTTGATCTAAACATCACTCACTTCTTGTAAATGGGAAGACGTAATTTGACTCCTGACCCGTCACTATTCCACTTTCCCCGTGAGATATCATTAATTCACGCTCAGTGGTGTTTGAAAGGCGTTGACAAGCAGACCCGTCACTACCCCACCATCCCCTCCCCATTGGGATATCATTGTTTCACGCTTTGTGGCATTTGAAAGATGCTCACAAACGGGTTTCTTGAAGAATACAATCCGGGCTTTTGAAATGAAATGCAGCAGAAACATTTTTAGAATACGGTAAAGGTTGTCCCATAGCCGGTAGAGAGTGACCTTCACATTCTCTAGGCCACGACATATTTACAGATTCAGTATCAAACACAAGTAGGTTTGGACCAAACAAAAATTGATGGCGGGAAGAAGCGAATTAGGGGTGTGTGACAGTTATGACTTAACAGTTGTTAATATGGTAGCAGACATGTTGTGTTATATATTAAATTAAAGGGGGTTGCTTAGGTAAAACTTATGTATATAAACCCATGGCAAATAAGAAAAGTCGCTTACGACGATTAATCATCCCATGGCAATTAATTAGTTAAATGAAGAGGCCAGTTCCCTTCCTCGCTGCTTTTCATTCTCAGATAATTTTCTTCTGAAAATTCTGAAAATTGTCTGATGCCCATTTTTAAGAGGCTAAGTCGGGACACGTCATATATGGTTTCCCAACTGACAGTCGGTGGTGGCAGATAGAAGACACATAATGTGTGGTCTCTCCAACAGATGGCAGTCAATAATGGTAGATAGAAGACAAGTAATCAATATCACACCACTCGCCTTCACTTCCCAGGAAATGTCCTGGTACCAGTGGGCTGGGTCGACCTCGGAGGTCAATCTAATTTGAAAGAATCTGCCTGGATGGAGATGTGAACCCACGACCACGGACCCAGATTAACGTGATTAACCACTGGAGCTACCCGACCCCCTCCTGGAGCAAGTAGCCGATACAACCGGTGTTTAAGTGGACACGGTGACTGGACAATGCAGGTCAACAAACGGCTTATTACATCTGAAAAATAGTCCTTCCTTTATTCCTCCCCACATTCCTTCCTTCTGCCTCCATTTCTTTCTCCCTCCCTAGTAATCTTCCAGCCTACAACCAGTTCTCCTTGCTCCCTTTCAATATGCCTGGCTGTTTTCCTTTCTTCTGGCCTGCCTGCCTTTTTTCTTCATTCCATAATTTCCCCATGCCTTCCTTCCTCCTTCTTTCATTTCTCCCGTTTGCCTTTGTCGACCTACCACCCTGGTGTGTACAGACATAGATAACTCTACCTCTGTTGTCATCAGGAATAAATATACACACGCCCTCCCACGAGCACACAGTTTAGAGCTCACGCCAGCATTGATTCTCGACCACCTGCGACTGCACGCGAGGGTGTTTGTTTACTATAGTGGCAGCGAAATGACTAGCAGTAGAAGTAATTAAATATTATCGTCTCCCCAGCAACAGTCGCACTGCGATGGTAGATAGAAGACATATAATGTGTCTCCCCAACAGCTGACGGCCGGTGATGGTAGATAAAAGACAAGTAATATAGTCTCCCCAACAGCTGACGGTGGGTGATGTTAGATAGAAGACAAGTAATATAGTCTCCCCAACAGCTGACGGTGGGTGATGGTAGATAGAAGACAAGTAATATAGTCTCCCCAACATCTGACAGTGGTTGATGGTAGATAGAAGACAAGTAATATAGTCTCCCCAACAGCTGACGGTAGGTGATGGTAGATAGAAGAAAAGTAATATAGTCTCCCCAACAGCTGACGGTAGGTGATGGTAGATAGAAGACAAGTAATATAGTCTCCCCAACAGCTGACAGTCGGTGATGGTAGATAGAAGACAAGTAATATAGTCTCCCTAACAGCTGACGGTAGGTGATGGTAGATAGAAGGCAAGTAATGCTGTCTCCCCAACAGCTGACAGTCGGTGATTGTAGACAGAAGACAAGTAATATAGTCTCCCTAACAGCTGACAGTCGGCGATCGTAGACAGAAGACAAGTAATATAGTCTCCCCAACAGCTGACGGTAGGTGATGGTAGATAGAAGACAAGTAATGCTGTCTCCCCAACAGATGACAGTCGGTGATTGTAGACAGAAGACAAGTAATATAGTCTCCCCAACAGCTGACGGTAGGTGATGGTAGATAGAAGGCAAGTAATGCTGTCTCCCCAACAGATGACAGTCGGCGATTGTAGACAGAAGACAAGTAATATAGTCTTCCCAACAGCTGACGGTAGGTGATGGTAGATAGAAGACAAGTAATATAGTCTCCCCAACAGATGACAGTCGGTGATTGTAGACAGAAGACAAGTAATATAGTCTCCCCAACAGCTGACGGTAGGTGATGGTAGATAGAAGACAAGTAATGCTGTCTCCCCAACAGATGACAGTCGGCGATTGTAGACAGAAGACAAGTAATATAGTCTCCCCAACAGCTGACGGTAGGTGATGGTAGATAGAAGACAAGTAATATAGTCTCCCCAACAGCTGACGGTGGGTGATGTTAGATAGAAGACAAGTAATATAGTCTCCCCAACAGCTGACGGTGGGTGATGGTAGATAGAAGACAAGTAATATAGTCTCCCCAACATCTGACAGTGGTTGATGGTAGATAGAAGACAAGTAATATAGTCTCCCCAACAGCTGACGGTAGGTGATGGTAGATAGAAGAAAAGTAATATAGTCTCCCCAACAGCTGACGGTAGGTGATGGTAGATAGAAGACAAGTAATATAGTCTCCCCAACAGCTGACAGTCGGTGATGGTAGATAGAAGACAAGTAATATAGTCTCCCTAACAGCTGACGGTAGGTGATGGTAGATAGAAGGCAAGTAATGCTGTCTCCCCAACAGATGACGGTAGGTGATGGTAGATAGAAGACAAGTAATATAGTCTCCCCAACAGCTGACAGTCGGTGATTGTAGACAGAAGACAAGTAATATAGTCTCCCTAACAGCTGACAGTCGGCGATCGTAGACAGAAGACAAGTAATATAGTCTCCCCAACAGCTGACGGTAGGTGATGGTAGATAGAAGACAAGTATGCTGTCTCCCCAACAGATGACAGTCGGTGATTGTAGACAGAAGACAAGTAATATAGTCTCCCCAACAGCTGACGGTAGGTGATGGTAGATAGAAGGCAAAGTAATGCCTGTCTCCCCAACAGATGACAGTCGGCGATTGTAGACAGAAGACAAGTAATATAGTCTTCCCAACAGCTGACGGTAGGTGATGGTAGATAGAGACAAGTAAATATAGTCTCCCCACAGATGACAGTCGGTGATTGAGACAGAAGACAAGTAATATAGTCTCCCCAACAGCTGACGGTAGGTGATGGTAGATAGAAGACAAGTAATGCTGTCTCCCCAACAGATGACAGTCGGCGATTGTAGACAGAAGACAAGTAATATAGTCTCCCCAACAGCTGACGGTAGGTGATGGTAGATAGAAGACAAGTAAAGCTGTCTCCCCCAAGATGACAGTCGGTGATTGTAGACAGAAGACAAGTAATATAGTCTCCCCAACAGCTGACGGTAGTGATGGTAGATAGAAGACAAGTAATGCTGTCTCCCCAACAGATGACAGTCGGTGATTGTAGACAGAAGACAAGTAATATAGTCTCCCCAACAGCTGACGGTAGGTGATGGTAGATAGAAGACAAGTAATGCTGTCTCCCCAACAGATGACAGTCGGTGATTGTAGACAGAAGACAAGTAATATAGTCTCCCCAACAGCTGACGGTAGGTGATGGTAGATAGAAGACAAGTAATGCTGTCTCCCCAACAGATGACAGTCGGTGATTGTAGACAGAAGACAAGTAATATAGTCTCCCCAACAGCTGACGGTAGGTGATGGTAGACAGAAGACATGTAATGTAGTCTCACCCCCAACAGCTGTCAGTCGGTGATGATAGACAATTATTATAAAGACGGCTAATCACAAGAGCCGCTCTCGGATTACCTAAATATAAGCTAACTGTAACAGTAACTACACCATGATCATCTTAATGCCAAACAATCAATCACAATAACTAACATTATGCGACTGCCTTAATGCCAATTACACTGAAGACCAACCATTATGTGATGATCTTAATAACAATAAAATACAAAGATGAGTTAAGTTAAGAACTGACGTCACTGCACTCAGGACATTCCCATATGTACTCCGTCCCATCTTTTAACAGCCAGCGAAGAGTCATACTACTAATTGTTCCCACCGCTATCTGATTTAAAGTTCTCCTGGTCTTCCCTCTCAGTTTTGAGATTCTTCCAGAACCCCTACCGATCCCCCGCAATCTCATTCTTTCCACATACGGGTTCTCAATATGTTCCCCGCCTTCTCCACCTTCTCCACAAACGCATGACCACCTCCCTCTTGTCCATAGGCAATCTACCACCAAGAGGTGCATTCTCTGCCAGCCTATCAGCCAGGGCAAAATATCCATACAATTCTCACAATCCGTGACCTCTGAAGCGACGAAAGCCAATCTATACGACACATTCCTTTCTAAACAAAAATAATTATGTGATTACCTTAATGACAACTAAATACATCCCTTCTTTTATCTCAGTCTATCTTCTATTCCAGTCCAGTCTTTTGTCTCATCCCAACATGTATCTTAGTCTATCTTCTATTACAGTCCAGTCATATGTCTCATCCCAACTTTTATCTCCACGTGTCTTCTATTCCATCACGTCTTTTGTCGCATCCCTACTTTAATTTGACATCATCTTCTATTCCAGACCCGCCTGTTTTCGAAGGACCTATTTTTATCTCCAATCTCCGTCCGCCCCTCTGTTTATAGCAGACTACCGCAGGGGACACCCTTCGACCAACCAAACTCCAACGACAGAACAAAACACATACATCCAGATGTAAGCACGAGCTTCCATTGACAACACGCAATTAAGTAACCCCTGCTGATTCACCTCAGTAACCTCACGACCATGATCCAGACAACAATCTACCCCATTTCAACCTGGACAACATCTGCCAGTTTGTCCGCGTCCGAATCGGTTCTATTTCACTGTATAGTTAGCTTGACATTTATAAAACCACGCCTTTTTTAGGGGGGGGGGGGGGGGGGCGCTGCTAATTATACTATTTAGCTGTTCTCGACCCGAGCCCCACATATAGTTTCGCTATATCATTACATTTCACATGCATTTTATAATTGTCAGTATATTACGCTAGTAGGACAGTTTCATGTATTACATTATTTAAATATTGAGCACAACCCACTACTGGCAACGCTGATCGTATTCTGGTATGAACCTAGGGCCTATCCACGTCAATGTGGAAGCACTAACATTTTCACTAACAAAGCACTATTACATTATTATAACTGTAATCCTGACACTTTATTCAGGATCCTTCTATAGTCAGTTCATAGGGAAAAGCCATTGTACCCGCCGTGAGGGTAGTTGGGTATATGGTGCTAAGGCATACTTTTGTGGATCAATCGGTGCTCGGTGGTGATTTGGCCAACGTCACCATGGCCGCAGTTCATTTCCATATTTCCGGGACGTATTTCAGGCTGGGTTCAACTGGGGGTTCATAAACATGCACGTATGCACGCACAGACACGCACACACGCACGCACACACGCACGCGCACACATACACAGATGGAAGTTAAATATAGAATGGCCCAAGCAAGAGGCGACATTTCCCAAGAGGAAGAATATTCTCTGCCATTTATCTTTGTCCACCGAGGGAAGAAAATCACTTTTAGAAGCTACACTGAGCCAATCTTGATGTACGGAAACAACTCATGGACAATTAGCTGTCAAGTGAGGAATTGTGTGGAAGCTACGGTGATGTGGGTTTATAGAAGAATGGTGAGAAACCCGTGGACGAATAGAAAGAGCAATAAAGATATCTTAAAAGAAGTTAACTCACATAGAGAACTGCTTACTCGCATCAGAAGAATTCTCTGGGCATGTCATGAGAAGGGGGAAGTTGGATTATGTCGTCACAACGGGAAATTGGAAGGGAGAGGAGCAGGGGAAGACCAAGAGAGAAGCTGTGGGACAGTTTGATATCATGGCACAATGGAACATCAGTATAAGAAATTATTGGCAGCACACGAAACAAACGGCTGTGGACAGGTATGATCATCAACGCCACACGGCATGGACTATTAGAATATATACAGGGTGTATTTTTAATCACCATAGGGGTTTTTGAAAACATTGCCGTTCCAAGTTTTGTATTTACCTTCTATGTTGCATGAATTCCACAGAGCGTGAATACAAAACATGGAACGGCAATATTTTCAAATTCCCACACAGTCATTAAAAATACACCCTATATATATATATATATATATATATATATATATATATATATATATATATATATATATATATATAATATATATATGCAAACCGCTTAAGGCGATCTGGCAAGTGGCGAATTTCTGTTGTGAAGAACAATATTGTATTGTAAGATTTAAACGCATTACTATATGCTTGAACTCTATAAGAGGAATTTCCGATAAGAAGAACGATTTCTAAAGTTAGTAGGTCGGAGTCCTCTAGTTTATATTCCCGCCAGGAACAAGCCGTTAGTGCCACGCCCATGATCACTTAAATCAAGTTTCATGGGACATCAAAGATGAACTAAGTTGCTCACGTTTGTCACGCACTCTCTACCAGACGCAGCCTACCCACGTGACTATATATATATAAAAAGGGCGGATCCTTTCCATTTATTGGTCAATTATACCTTGGTTAACACAAACACAAACAAACCATATTTTGCTACACTTATGGAACTGACAGCCCAGGGTTTCGTTCCACGACATCATGAGTTTTGATCAAAGTTTGGCGTACCACTCTACACCTTTCACACTTGCAAAAATTCAATGGTGGTTCAATATACTGGATGTGGACAAAGATGGCAGCATTTCTGAAGGGGACTTCCAACTCATCGTCAAAAGATACGTTCAGGTA
>JACEFZ010027129.1:42500-56294 GCA_014155875.1 Cepaea nemoralis
AGCCAAAGTAATTGGCAATCCTGCATATCACATTCAAAACACACCTGCGGGCGATTTGGTAACAGCACGCTTTGCGTTGCTTTGCATACAATTGTATGAATGTCGGTCGTTCAGAACGCATTGGCAAACTACTGAACTTAAACATGCACACACAAAACCCCAAAATCTGGGGTTGACTGCGACGTCCTGTAAAGGATAAGCAACTTATTTAAAAACAGATTCAGTCTCAAACAAAAAGTAGGTTTCGACCAAATAAAAATGGATGGCGGAAAATGGGAAGTAGGGGTGTGTCACATTTATGACTTAAAAGTTGTTAATATGGTAGCAAACGTTTTATATATGAAATGAAAAGGGGGTTGCTTGGGAAAAACTACTGTTTTATCGGTGAATGTTCAGACCTTTTAGAATGTTAGTGAATTTCTTTTTCTTGGTGCGCATTATTCTCCTCTATAGTAGTATTTAGGCTGAAAAGCCACAAAATTTATTTGTTGGTTTATTATTATTATTATTATTATTAATAATAATAATAATAATAATAATAATAATAATAATAATAATAATAATAACAACAACAACATTGTATCTATTTACTTGAAATGTCTAAACATGCAAACCGATCTCAATATTGCCAATTAGCAATACCAGCTTGAAGACGTGCAGACAGCAGGAGCTGCGGGACAAACTTGTCAATGGCTGGGGGACACCAGAGTTGGAGGAGGACGCCAGACGACATATCCCGCTCATTGCAAAGATGGCATGACTGACCTGAAAGCGGGACTCAGCATTGCACAAGATGACTTTATCATGGCCTTTGAACAGCTCGTAGAAGCATAACTCGCAGCTAGCCAGATCCACGCTGGAAAATATGGTACGTGAAATCATACACATAGAAATGTTTGGTTTATATTGAGTCAATCATGTTTTATGGAGGCATGTTATGAACAATTATCAGACAAGTGTGGAATTATGTGGAGGTTGCGATGTGGCTTCATAGAAAAGCGACGAGAACACCGTGGACGGATAGACAGAGTAATGAAGATATCTCGACAGAAGTTGAATCAGAAGAGATAACTGTTTACTCGCATCAAAAGAAGACAGTAAAAACTTCTCTGAGCATGTCATGAGAAGCGGACAGTTGGAATATATCGTCACAACGGAAAAGCCAGAGGGGAAGAGAGGCTGAGGGAGACCAAGACAGAAGATGATGGATAGTTTGGCATCATAGTATGGAGGATCACCAGTATCAGAAATGATTGACAGCACACGAGAAAGAAGGCTGTGGAAAAACATAATCACCAACGCCACATGGCATAGACCATAAGATACTAGGAAATCTGGCCTATTTTGTGGCAATGAAATAGAAAATATAATTGTTATGCTTGCTTTCATTACATTTCTGTCTTCCTCGCGTAAATACATTTTGAGCCTATATATATAGTGAACTTAAACGAAACACAGAAGTTCTTAGAACTCTTTGAATCAAGAATAAGAAAAATACTGACACTCTACAAGATATGAACATCGAAGGAAACTGAAGAAGAAACATGGCGATATTTCTACTGACGATCACCGGAGAAAAGTGGTCATAAACTGCATCACGGCTCGGATATTCTGGCCATATAGAAATCATAAAATGTACGAGTAGAGTCAGATAGACGAGACCGAATTTGGAAATTTTTTTTTTGAAAGTTGGAGTAGAGTCAGAACAGCGATGGAAGATGTGGTACCTGGAAGCAGAGAAAGGGTTCCACCATCACGAAGGTGGGCCCAGGACACGAAAGAACCCTTGGGCATGAACATGCACGGGGGCCGGGAGCTGGTGACAGACGGAGAGTCAGTCAGAATATCATGTATGGTCGTCATATCAATTATTTGTTTCGTAATTTGATTTGTCTTACTTTGCTGTATCTAGTCTGATGGTTAGCAGTGCCTTGCAGCAACATTGGCGTTTGTTGTTGTTGTTCTTCTTCCTCCTCTTATTATTGTTATTATTATCATCATCATCATCACGGTTTGTTTTTGTTGAGACGTTATTATTGTCATCAGTATAGTATTGTTTTTAGTTACAATAAGTGAGGTCATGCTGGTACAGAAATCATTAAGAAACCAGTTTCCCAAAACAAAAGACAGCGTACTAAGCAAGCTGAGTTGTAGCCCTGCAGAAACTTGAGCGTTCAGTGATAGATTTGCTCTACCATAATCAATGGAGACAAGAACACTGAGCTGGTCCAGGACTCTGACGAACGTGTAAGATAGCGAAACATGACCGCCCACGCTGACCGACATGGCACACGATGAATGGATGAATCAACCGACATGGCACATGATGAATGGATGAATCAACTGACATGGCACACGATGAATGGATGAATCAACCGACATGGCACACGGTGAATGGATGAATCAACCGACATGGCACACGATGAATGGATGAATCAACCGACATGGCACACGATGAATGGATGAATCAACCGACATGGCACACGATGAATGGATGAATCAACTGACATGGCACACGATGAATGGATGAATCAACCGACATGGCCACGATGAATGGATGAATCAACCGACATGGCACACGATGAATGGATGAATCAACCGACATGGCACACGATGAATGGATGAATCAACTGACATGGCACACGATGAATGGATGAATCAACCGACATGGCACACGATGAATGGATGAATCAACCGACATGGCACACGATGAATGGATGAATCAACCGACATGGCACACGATGAATGGATGAATCAACCGACATGGCACACGATGAATGGATGAATCAACCGACATGGCACACGATGAATGGATGAATCAACCGACATGGCACACGATGAATGGATGAATCAATCTCCACATGTCACATGACATTGCATATCCCAGTTTTTTGTTTCTTTGAACTCAAGCGTTGTCCATACACATGTTATTACTTCTAGTGCACGGGACTGATTTCTGCGTGTGGATTCGCTTTTCCTATTACCAGCGCCCCTCGCCATTAGGCGAACCCACTCCGACTTTTGAAGTACTTGTAATTTACGTCCCCAAGTCAAGGACGATAAGTCAACATTTTAGTCCAACTGACCGGTGTAGTGGTTGAACCAACTACCTTGACATCAGGAAATCAATTGGGGAACCAGTTGAGGCCACTCAGACAGTTACATAAATAAACATACATAGTATTGTTTGGCCTCCTTCCCTCCGCTAGCCTACGGGACACCCTTGGGCAAGGTGCAGTACCCGTTTAGCCCCTCCCCCCCCCCCAACAGGGTAACGTGAAGCCATGTGAGCAGGTGGTGGATTGGACTTGGGAGCAGCTGACAGATAGTTGTTAGTTATGGTTTCAAGTCGGTGACGGTGGGCAGAGGATCTCTCGGTAGAGACAATGGCTACGGTCATCCGATCAGTATGGTCACTGCCAGGAAGGAAGAATGGTAGACTTCACTCCTTATTGATTCCCGGGCAGAGGAGGCTCGTCAGCCTTGGTTGGTATCTCTTCTAAGAGAGGGAACTCTAAATCTCAAACCTCCGCTGCCTTGCGGTATACCCATACGGGAAAGGCTTCGGGAGTAATCCCTGAGGACAAATCCGGAGATGGAGTCCCTAAGGCAGTTCCATGTTGTAAACAACATAGTTCTGGCAACTCCTGCGACGGCACCGATGCCAAGTTGCATTGGCTACTGCCTTTCCCTTGGTCAACATTGGCGACGTGGAGAGGGGGAACTTGCTACTGGGCAACAGCTGGTTCTCCGATTTCCATTGCCCAGGCTTGTGCCCTGAAGAGGTCACTTCAGCACCGCGTAAAGCGGTGACAACAACACGTGAAGCAGCATTTGCCGGTTATAAGTCTTAATGCTCGATTGGCGTACAGCAAGGCGCCAGGGGCTACTTCCGACGGTGGGAGAGATCGTCGTATCTCACTAGACAGCTACCGCCCGCCTAAGCTGGGCAGCCCCCAGTCAATAAGGTGTTGTCTCGCCACGGTTCATCTGCTCCTGAGGGTGTGTGGAGCTTAGGGATAAAATCCTGACACATGGACCGCAATCTATACACCTAGCAGCAAGAAAAAAAGAAAAAAAACAACCGGCCCTAAGGCTGGGAACATGGAACGTAAGAACCATGACCCCTGGCATCTCAGACGATCTAATTGAGATTGTGGATGCCCGCAAAACTGCAGTGATAAACAACGAACTACTAAGACTGGGGATAGACATTGTCGCCCTGCAAGAGACCAGACTCCAAGAATCTGGAAGCATCAAGGAGAGGGACTTCACTTTCTATGGGCAAGGAAGCCAACCGGAGAGACCAGGGAGCATGGAGTTGGCTTCGCTATCAGAAACAAGCTGCTTAATTCCATCATACCACCAAGTGATGGCACTGAAAGAATACTGAAGCTCCAACTCCAGACAGAGGCAGGCCCAGTTAGTATTATAAGCGTTTACGCCCCAACACTAACTGCAGCATCAGAATCTAAAGACAAGTTCTATGACGACCTTAGCAAAGAAGTCAGTGAAACACCAGAGAAACAACATCTTGTCATCCTGGGGAATTTCAATGCCAGGGTTGGCTCCAACCACAAATCTTGGCCTTCATGCTAGGACAGTTTGACGTTGGGAAGATCAATGACAATGGACAACATCTCTTGGAATTCTGCAGCCACCATAATCTGTGCGTGACCAACACCTTCTTTGACACGAACCTCAACACAAGGTGTCATGGAGGCAACCAGATCAAAGAACTGGCACCAACTCAACCTGGTGCTCACTAAACGCAGCAACCTCCGCAATGTATAGCTGACTCGCAGCTATCATAGTGCTGACTGTGACACCGACCATTCACTCGTCTCCAGCAAGGTGAAGATAAAGCCCCAGAGAATCTACAGAAGCCGAACAGAAGGAAGACCACGCATTGACACCAGAGGCACCCAAAATAAAGAGAAGGTCAACAAATTCATGCAGGTTCTAGCGGATACTCTGCCTGGCCCCACAAACCGAAATTCCACCGAGAGATGGAGTCATTTTCGCGACACCATCTACAATACAGCACTATCAACATTTGGCAAGAAGCAAACTAAGTCAACCGACTGGTTTGAAGCACACTCTGAAGAGATGCTCCCATTCCTGGAGATAAAGAGACATGCATTCTCAATGTATAAAACATCACCTTAAGAGAAAACATTGCAGGCATTGAGAACGGCCAGAGTACAACAGATGGCAAGAAGATGTGCGAACAGGTACTGGCTACAGCTCTCTGCTCAAATTCAAACTGGGAATATAAGAGGAATGTACGAGGGCATCAAGCAAGCTGTCGGTCCATCAAAAAATAAGATGGCCCCTTTACGATCAACTGAGGGTGTAATAAAAGATCGAGCGAAACAAATGGATCGCTGGGTAGAACAGTACTCAGAGCTATACTCAGTGGATAACACTGTCAGTGAAGAAGCTCTGGGAGCTATCGATCAACAGTCAGCCATGCATGCCCTGGATAACGAACCTTGCCTCACAGAAATCAGCGAAGCACTAAACTCTCTCAAATGCGACAAGGCACCTGGAAAAGATAGTATTCCACCTGAAATTTTAAAATGTAGCAAAGAAACAATCATCCCAGAACTGTATGCAATATTTCAGCTCTGCTGGAAAGAAAAATCAGTACCACAAGATATGAAAGACGCAAACATCGTTACCCTTTATAAAAACAAAGGCGACAGAAGCGACTGCAACAACTATCGCGGCATTTCCCTACTCAGCATTACAGGCAAGATTTTTGCCAGAGTAATCCTAAAAGATTACACATTCTTGCTGAAAGAATCTACCCCGAATCGCAGTGCGGATTTAAACCCAACAGCATGGGTTAGTATTACAATACAAACCCAATAGCATGACGCTAATATTCAGAGAAAAGGGTGACAGACTAAAGAGGGGCAAATCATGGATGGGTCGGGCGGAAGATGTCGTCAGACAGGTCTGCAGTCTTACCAGTATCAACCCCGGCAAGGAATGGGTGCCGGTGCCTCCAGCTTTTAAGTGCACTTTCTCCTGCATTATCACACTCGACAGACGGTGCAGAGAGCAGAACCCTGCCGCTGTCAATGCAGAGGTTAACGCGCTCATCTATGAAAACTCAGATAGCCCCGAAGTGCTCATCTATACAGATGGATCTGTTGTAAAGTAGCTGAGAAGTGCGTGGGCATTTACAGCCCGTTCAGCGGGCCGAACCGTTCAAGAATCCAGTGGTGCCCACTCTATGACCTCGAGCAGCATGACGATGGAGGTGATGGCAGTTACACAGGCTTTTATATGGCTGGAATCACAGCATTATACCAACGTGTGTGTACTAAGTGATTCAATGAGCATGATTCAGAAGGTCGAAGCTGGATCTGTACGTAGACAGTGGACTGAATCGCTGCGGAAGTCTGTTGTCCGTAAAGTCACCATCATTTTCGTCCCGGGACATGCGGGAGTCGAGGGAAATGAACGAGCTGACAAACTGGCTGGCTCTGCACCCCCTGTAGATGGCCAGCCCATGGATCGTGCCGAAGTTATTAACGTCCTTAAAGATATGGCGAGAACAGAGGACTTTGACGTCAGTGATTCCACATCGCTGTCCAGGATGAAAGACCTGGGAGTAAGAATCGGCACAGCCAGACGCGAGAGGTACATCGGGAAAACAAAGCGCCTCGTCAACCAACACAGAACTGGCACTATTAGCCACCGGACGCTGATGCATATGCTGGGGGGGGGGGGAGGATCTGAGCACCTATGGACATGTCCGGAGTGCAATGAAGATAACCCAACTGATAACTGATAACTGATCCAACAGGTCCACCATCGATATGATTTTCTCACTCCGGCAGCTCCAAGAGAAGTGAAGAGAACACAGAAAGCCTTATATATTGCCTTCATCGACCTCACAAAGGCATTTGACCTCGTGAGCAGGAGCGGCCTTTTTAAGGTTGGATGTCCACCCACCCTTCTTAGTCTCGTGAAATCATTCCACGAAAACATGCAGGAGACCATTTTATTTGACGGCTCAACATCCCAGTTATTCAGCTTCAGCAGTGGAGTAAAGCAGGGCTGCGTGCTTGCTCCTACGCTCTTTGGTATCTTCTTCGCCGTTCTCTTAAGGCAGGCATTTGGGACTGCCACTGAAGGCATATACCTCCACACAAGATCTGATGGCAAACTTCTTAACCCATCAAGACTCAAGGCAAAGATCAAAATAAGATCAAGATGTGTAAGAGAACTACTTTTTGCAGATGCTGCAGCACTGACTACTCATGCAGCAGAAGATCACCAACGGCTCATAGATGGTTTTGCAGCCGCCTGCAAAGACTTTGGGCTCACCATTAGTCTAAATAAACACAGGTGATGGAACAAGATGCTGGTGCGCCTCCGTCAATCAAAATTTCTAATTACGAATTGAAGGTCGTCCACGAGTTTGTGTATTTGGGGTCGACAATATCAGATAATCTTTCATTAGAGACATAAATCAACAGACGCATTGGAAAGGCAGCCACAACATTTTCCAGGCTAGCTAAAAGAGTTTGGGAGAATAATAGACTAACAGAGCGTACAAAAGCTCAAGTATATAATGCTTGTGTTGTTAGCACACTACTCTATGGGTCTGAATCCTGGACCCTGTACTCAAGACCACATAACAAACAAACAGGTGCTTGAAAGAGCAGATATTACCACAGTGCACACCCTCCTCAAGCATCTCCTATACGGAGATCCTACATCTCAAAGATCTCCTATACGGAGAACTAGCCACAGGAAAGAGGCCAACCGGAAGACCCCAAATGCAACATAGGGATGTGTGTAAACAAGATATGAAAACCCTTGGAATAGATCCAGATACGTGGGAAAGAGTTTCAACAGACAGATGTTCCTGGAGAAGAGATGTACGAAACGGACTGGTGCTCTTTGAGCGCAATCTGATCAACACACTGAGGATAGGCGACACAGGCTTAAAGCGCAGTCACTTACTGCGGGACCTGCCTCGTTTTACAGATGCGGAAACTGTGACAGGGATTGTCACTCTCGCATTGGACTATACAGTCACCAGCGGTGCTGCCAGGTATCTCACTAGCGGTGCTGCCCATAGTTGCCATTCTAGATATTTTATATCCAGATCTAGAGGTTTTTGCCGGCGTCTGGATACCGTTTTCTAACGTTTGGATGCTGGATGCAATTCTAGATACTTTTAATTTGGAGTCGGATATTTTGAATACTTTCTAGATTTTACGTTTCTTTCGGTGTCATTTACCCATTTTATGTTTGGTCTGGACGCGCGTAAATTATGGTAACTGCCATTATTTAAACTTTGAACTGACTTGGGTCAACGCTCAACAATCTGGCAACCCCCCCCCCGGTAATGAGTAAAAGGGCGCATAAGGGCACTGAAGAAACTTTTGGTCAGTAAACATTTAAACTTAAAGAATTTGGCTGCAATTGGAACCGATAATGCCTCGGTAATGGTCGGTATCAACCATGGCGTGTATGCAAAATTGAAGGAAGATATCCCATCTTTAATCCTCATAAAATGTGCGTGTCATTCCTTGCAGCTAGCATTATCACATGCCTCATCAGTCAGAATGTTTACCAAGGAATTTGGAATTCCTTATTGCTAAAACACATAACTGGTTCTCCAAATCATCTGTCCGACAACAGTAATATAATAATTTATATAAAGCATTAAATGATAGTTCCTCACCACTGAAAATTCTGTCATATTGCAAAACTAGATGGTTATCAATTCAACCAGCTGTTGAAGTAATTGTGAACCGATGGTTGGAGTTGAAGACACACTTCGAAATAACTAGACAAAATGAAAAGTGCTACACAGCTGAAATACTATATGGAATGTCAAGTCATTGGCACCTTTCCGTCTTGACAGACGATAGTTTTGTACATTGTGCTTCAAAAAGGCTTAATAACTACGATCCATGGTGGTGGCGAGTGTGGCTGGTAAGGCCAATTCTTGCTGCAAATGTTTGCCCACAGTAGGTGCATGTGAAAACATGGTCATTTCCACAATTTTGCACCATCTTACGTCTCTCACGCTCTGTGTGTGCTTTATCTGCAATCATTTTCTCCTGTGTCTTTATTCCATTTCTGATAGTTGCCCTCCATGCAACACGTTCAGCGGCGACGTGCTCCCAATGTGCATTATCAATGCCTGTATCAATCATGTCCCGCTTACACACATCTTTGTATCGTAGTAGAGGCCGACCCTGAGATCTCCTACCCGTCTGTAATTCACCAAAAAAGATGTCCTTTGGTATTCTACCATCATCCATCCTCCTAACGTGTCCTATCCATCTAAGTCTACGAAGACTGAGCATGGAATACACCGTCACACATATATGGAATATACAGTGATGAAAAAAAAAATTTGGCATTCCTTCTCTTTTCACAACCCATTTTAAGTGAAGTGCAAAAAGTTAAACTATTTGAATCTCAAAATGTTGATAAAGTTAAATTACTTGACGACCTCACTTTGCTATTTCACTCAATTGGTAAAAGACTTATATTACCAACTTGTAAAGCTGACTTGTTCACTTGCACTATAGAGAGCTATTTGGCTCCTAAGCTATACCTGGGATACCAAATCGAATCAAAAATTGATGGTTTAAAAACAAAAGGACTGTTAACAGAAAATGAAGAGAACAACTTAAGAAAGCGCTGTCAAGATTTTCTTGTCTCATTATTCGATCAACTGAAGCAGAGACTTCCTGAAAATTTATATGTATTTAAAAATATTTCACTCTTTTCTATTAACAACATACCTCAGCCAGTAAAGGACATACCTAAATATTGTCAAGTTATTAAATTTTTAGGGGCTACTGATAATAGTGTGGCGGGGAAGCAGAATATTAGTTAACAAAAATAAATTTGGTTGACTGGACAAACAAAACAGAAACTGAAGCTTTTTTGGAGCGAAGTAAGACAATTTAAAGATGTCTCAGGTAACAGTCCATTCTGTGAGCTCTTTGAATGTGCGATGTCTGCCATGATACTACCCCATACAAACGCTGATGCGGACAGAGTTTTCAGTACTGTGAATTATACAAAATGTAAACTAAGAAACAGGATGAAACTTGATCTCTTAAATGCTATATTGACAATAAGATTTGGCCTGATGAGAGCAGGAAAATGCTGTTCAACTTATCAGCTCCCTGATCGTGTAATAAAAGAAATTGGAACAGCTAAAGCATACCAGAGTCATTTTGAATCTGAAGCTTCAACTTCATCATCCATGCTAAGTGCATCTTGTGAGACAGGCATCAGTGAAGAAGAGGACATGATTCTATAGGTAAGTCACATCAATTTTCTTTTTAATGTTGCATATCCCTTACAGGATGGTGCAGTCAACATCAGAATTTTTCAGCTGCTGTTGATGTACAAGGCAAGATTACGCTCAGTAGTTTGCCATTGCTTTCTGAGCGACCGGCTCACATACCCCTGTAAGTTACCAGTGCGGCTCGAACCGCTGTCAGTTCGGGCGCAGCTGCTTTACTCACGAGAATATACAGGATTACGGCGACAACCGTAAACTTTTCGCCAGGGAGAGCGGCTGTCACATCAATACATATGTAATTTCTTACTTTCTAAATCTGGATATTTTTCTTAGATACTTTACAACGAAATCTAGATATTTATGGATGTTGTTTGGGCCGTTTCTAGATACTTTTGGTCAAAAAAAAGTGGCAACCCTGGCTGCCAGGTACCTCCCCAGCGGCACAACTCTATAGTCCTACAGGACTGAAAGAGGCCTACTGCCTACTATTGTTTGGCGCTCACAGAAGGAGAAGCGTCATCTAGTCTCTACTTCCTTCTTCTCCTTCTGTGAGCGTCAATCAATACTATGTGTGTTTATTTATGTTTTTTTTTTTTAATGAAAATTTTTCCTGCCCTCTTATATTTACCCCCACCCAAGGATTATATGTCTTTGATAGGCCCAAATGCAACTGAAATCACGGAAAGCGGCGACACTTCTTTGATGTTTTGGCGACAATTATGTAGTGACTTCACGCTAACAAACTGGTTATACAGTAATGCACGTCAATTCACGTCTACATGAAATAAACTGTTATTCTTTCTGCCTAGCAGGTTGCCGCGTTTTTCGACGTCTTTGACTATAACCAAGACAACTACATCACCAAACGGGAGTTTGCGGTGGCCATGCGATGTTTCGGCATGGAGGAGCCGGAAGTTGTAGACACGGTCTTCACGTGTATGGGCGGCGACAAAGATGGCAGACTGAGCAGACAAGAGTACACGGACGGTTGGCTCAACTTTTTACTTGGTCAAGACAAGGACCACGCCTTAGTTGTCGCATTCGCTCCTCACTTAAAGGATATGTAGAGTCTGATACCAACATTGTATCCACTATATGTAGAGTCTGATACCAACAGTGTATCCACTATATGTAGAGTCTGATACCAACATTGTATCCACTATATGTAGAATCACATACAAACATTGCATCCACCAGATATGAACAATGCATCCACTATAATATGTAGTCATATACAAAGGTTGTAATCACTATTATATGTCGAGATAGACCAACATATACCTTTATACACTGCAAATTCAGTGAAGGAGGCAGAATATCCCACTTTATAGACTGCAAGTTCAGTGAGAGTGCCAGATTCCCACTTAATAGACGGCAAGGTCAGTGAGGGAGCCATATATCCCACTTTATACACTGCAAGTTCAGTGATGGAGCCAGGATATCCCACTTTATAGACTGCAAGCTCAGTGAGGGGGCCAGGATATCCAACTTTATAGACTGCTAGCTCAGTGAAGGAGGCAGCATATCCCACTTTATAGACTACATTAGTGAGGGAAGCAGGATAGCCCACTTTATAGACTGCAAGTTCAGCGAGAGTACCAGATATCCCACTTTATAGACTGCAAGTTCAGTGAGGGAGCCATATATCCCACTTTATAGACTGCAAGTTCAGTGAGGGAGCCATATATCCCACTTTATAGACTGCAAGTTCAGTGAGGGAGCCAGGATATCACACTTTATAGACAGCAAGTTCAATGAGGGAGCCAGCTATCCCACTTTATAGACAAAGTTCAGTGAGGGAGCCAGCTATCCCACTTTATAGACAGTAAGTTCAGTGAGGGAGCCATATATCCTACTTTATAGACTGCAAGTTCAGTGAGGGGGCCAGGATATCCCACTTTATAGACTGCACTTCAGTGAGGAAGCTAGGATAGCCCACTTTATAGGCTGTACATTCAGTGAGGGAAGCAGGATTCCCACTTTATAGACAGCAAGTTCAGTGAGGAAGATAGTTACCCCACCTCACAGCGACATAGCCTAGTATATGTCTGTGTACACTTGTTCACATTCACACCACTCAACGGTAGGCATGGCTATGGGGCCACATCTACCTGCACACACAACAAACAAGCCACTCAACGGTAGGCATGGCTATGGGACAACATCTACCTGCACACACAACAAACAAACCACTCAACGGTAGGCATGGCTATGGGGGCCACCTCTACCTGCCCACACAACAAACAAAGCACTCAACGGTAGGCATGGCTATGGGACCACATCTACCTGCCCACACAACAAACAAACCACTCAACGGTAGGCATGGCTATGGGACAACATCTACCTGCACACACAACAAACAAACCACTCAACGGTAGGCATGGCTATGGGGGCCACCTCTACCTGCACACACAACAAACAAACCACTCAACGGTAGGCATGGCTATGGGACCACATCTACCTGCCCACACAACAAACAAAGCACTCAATGGTAGGCATGGCTATGGGACCACATCTACCTGCACACACAACAAACAAGCCACTCAACGGTAGGCGTGTCTATGGGGGCCACCTCTACCTGCCCACACAACAAACAAAGCACTCAATGGTAGGCATGGCTATGGGACCACATCTACCTGCCCACACAACAAACAAAGCACTCAATGGTAGGCATGGCTATGGGACCACATCTACCTGCACACACAACAAACAAGCCACTCAACGGTAGGCATGGCTATGGGGACCACATCTACCTGCACACACAACAAACAAGCCACTCAACGGTAGGCGTGTCTATGGGGGCCACCTCTACCTGCACACACAACAAACAAGCCACTCAACGGTAGGCATGGCTATGGGGCCACCTCTACCTGCACACACAACAAACAAACCACTCACTACAAGGGGAAAAACACCCTGAAAAAACAAAAACCCTCAAGGTGGAAACTTGGGGCCCCACTACCTGCCCCAAACAAAAAAACTAAAAAGGAGGCATGGGGGGAACCCATGAAACCAAAAAACCATAACTGGCATGGTATGGGGGGACACTACCCCAACCAAAAAAACCCACCAATGAGGCATGGTAGGGGGCCCAATTTTGACCAAAACAAAAAAATAAATAGGATGGTATGGGGGACCTTATTGCCCCCCCAAAAATCCCGGGATGGTAGGGGGGCCACCCATCCCCACAAAAAAAATCAATAGGCATACTTGGGACCACATCACCCACAAACCCCCCCCTAATTAGGCAAGTATGGGGCCCCTTCCCCAAAAAAAACCACTCAATACATGTATGGGGCCACCCAGCACCACAACAAAAAACCCCTAACGGTGGAGGCTATGGGGGAATCATGCCCCAAAAACCCTCAAAGGTAGGGTGGTAGGGAAATTCCCGAAAAAAAAAAACCATAAGGTGGCAACTATGGAAAACCCCAACCCCCAAAAAACCCCCAAGGAGGCGGTTTTTGGGGGCCCCAACCGCAAACCCCAAAAAA
>JACEFZ010027130.1:0-120000 GCA_014155875.1 Cepaea nemoralis
TCAAAACATACAACACGTTAGAAGCTACAGAGGAGGCTCCCTTTCCTGTTCCCGTGGCTCGTCTGTTTCTGATGCTCCCGTTCCCCGTTGCTCGGTGTTTTCTGATGCTCCCGTTTCCCATTCCCGCGGGGGGTGAGAACAAACATATGTACAAAATTTTCATCTCAATCGGATGGACTGTTCGGGAATGCATAAAGGACACACAAAGAAAAAACATTCTCTTTATATAATATATATATATATATATATATATATATATATATATATATATATATATATATATATATATATATATATATATATATATATATATATATAGTAGAAGATATGGAAATATGGTATATGGCCAAAATATTGGAAGAGAACTATCTAAAAAAAAATAAAACTACAGAACTAACACCAAATAAATGCTGGGTTGACTGCGGCGTAATTGAAAGAATATGCAACTAACTTTCTCTCCCAAACAAATTACATTATTCAATGTAGTAATAGAAGAATAAAACATTTAAAATAAATTAAATAATTTTAAATAAAATAATGAGTTATAAAATTTTAACGTATCTAAAATAAATCCATTATTTTTATGAAAACTTTGAAGATGCCTTAAAGTTTTTATCACTTTGTTTATAATGGATATGACTGTTGATAACTTCTTTAAACATTTCATAAAACTTTAAGAAAAAAATACAACAATTATTTAAATTACATAATATAGCAATGTTACTAAAAGTAATGTCCCTTGATATAACTTTTGTTGTTAAGTCCCCTTAATTAGACGTCTTTCTAACATTCGCAATTTGGCGTACTGATATACGACAAATCTATCAGGACGTTCAGATCCCAAATCGTTTTATTTTTTAGCATTTCAACCTTAAAAGGTATCCTCCAACGTGGGACATTTTTTAAAAGGGTGTTATAACTTATAAGGAATTATTAAATATCGTACAGGTGAAAACTAGTGGCAGGTACTAACTCTACGTAATATGTTGTGTCAGGTCTTATTTGAAGGGATGAGTCTGGAACGTCACTCTCCTGTCTAATTGTCACAAGCGTAGCAAAGTCCTGTCTTTTATGAATCAACTTTGAAAGGTCTAACACGTTGGCGTTGTTTGATGATGTGTGGTAGAAACGCAGGTCATTTGTTTAACGATGTCTAAGAATGGTGTGGTAACTGAAACTTATTTTAAAACTGCTGTATGACTCTTAAAAAGAGTGTCCAATATAGTGACCCAGTCTATAACGTGTTTTGTAAGTGGACTGTGAAAGAAATTAAGGACAGACAAATGTTTGTTTATGTGTCTTGGCGGTGCTCCAGTTGTGTGTATGCGTATATCGCTTTGATGTAATGTGTAGAGAGTCAGTTTCTTCGATTATTTTAGGTCGTTGAGCTGACATACTCATTGAAGAAGCCGCTCTTTTATATCCCACGGGTTCGCGGTCCTTTTTTCTATATTTCTGCACTTTGTCTATTCTGTTGTAAACTCTCCTGCACACAGGTCACGCGTGGCTTTGGTTGTCGTGAACAACAGCAATGTGCTGGACAAGATTGCGAGACTGGTGAAGGTTAGAGTAAACGACAGACGCATGTATGTATTTTCTGGTCGCATGAGATGATCACCAGCATTGGCAGGATTAGACATCTTACTTTGACTAAACGAAACACGCGAGTTCTCACTGTCGCTATCAATGTAATAATGAATCACAAACAAGGTCAAACGTTTGCTCGGGGTAATCATGCTAAGTTGATCTAAAGGCTACGACACAAATGCCTTTATCTATGGACTTCAAGGCAGAAAATGCCTCTCGCCTTTCCTAATATTAGAAAAAAGAAGATGGGTTCAAACCCCACACAGTTAACTACTACACCCACCAGAGTAGGGAATGGGTAGCGTTGGTTTCACAACGAAACAACAACAACAACAACAACAACAACAACAACATTTTAAGACTAAATTCAACTGGCGTGAAATGGGATTGGGACATCGGAACATTAGAGTCGATGGGTGGGACCAGTAGTCGCGAACCGTGTATCAATTTTATGGCTGCTTGTTTCACGTTCATTCAGGCTGTCATTTTACACGGTTTTGTTTGAAAATACGAGCGAAATCCAAGAGTACCTGACTATCACGTTAACGTACTCAAGTAATCGAAATAATCGAAATATGTCAACTAATGCGACAACTAAATAAAACTGATAGAGAAAACGCTTTATCTGAGCACGGCGTTTGCGCGGCTAAAATAATTCTATGTTATTGATTGATTGATTGATTTAGGAATCGACATCACAGCATTCGGGGCATTCCCATAAGTGCTCCGTCCCCATCCTCAGAAACCATCGAAGAGTTCCAACACTAATAGTACAAGTAGCAATCTGATTATAAGTCCGTCTCGCCTTTCCTCTGAGCGTTGAGCGTCGGCCAGATCCCTTCGTCACTCTTCGTTGTCTCATTCGTGCCAGACCATGGTAATCCATTTGCTCCTCCGAGGTGTGCACGTGCTCCCACAAGGCCGCAACCACGTCTGCCTTGTCATGTATCAATACTCCACCAAGTTCTGAAGAGCCAGCCAATCTGTCCGCCTGTTCATTTCCCAGCACACTAGCATGCCCCGGAGAAAAGATCCAGGCGATGCTTGTCACCCGTGACCTCCGAAGTGAAGCAAGCCACTCCGCACGAAGTCTGCCTGTCCTCACCCTCGTCAGCATGCTTTCTGAGTCAGTTACAATCACGATGTGTGTGTGTGTCATATGCCAGGCTCTCCTGCCCCAAACATCGACCATTAGCTTTGGCTATGAACCCCCAGCCACTTCTCTCACCTCTTGACACCGAACCATCTGTGTAGATACTCACATCACTCGAGTGAGCATTGTCTGAATTAGTTGCTGGATTTCCACTTCCGTGGCCCCCTGCTGGCCACTCCCTGCACTCCCAGCTTAATTGTGATTATAACTCTGCACAAGTCTGACTGCTCCACTGGCACTCTGACCCACTTCCTCTCCACGCCTAATGTTCTCCAGGGGCACACCTGTCTGATCGTATCCTCCGCCTGAGCCATCCATGATTTCCCTCTTATCAGTCGCTGACCCTTAACTGCATCCAGCGCCTCATGCAGTGGGTGATCTGTGTCTGCAGCTACTCTGAGGTATGCCTTCGCCTGCATCACCTTGAGCCTACCAGCAACAGTCGGCAGACCAAGGATGTAACGCATACACACTACTGGGGTGTCTCTAGTGCATCCCAGAATGACCTGCATAGCTTCGTTCTGTATGCGCTTTAACTTCACCAGCTGACTCTCTGAGACAGTGAGCAGACCTAATCCATAATCAATTACTGAGAGGATCAAGTGCTGGTATAGTGTGAAAAGCATTCGCTGCTCTTTGTCCATTGCAGCCATAGTTTTAAGTGCATTGAGTCCCTTTTGAGATCTTGTCACGACCGTCTCCACATGGTCCTTGAAGGATAGGCTCCTGTCAAATGTGATCCCCAGATACTTCAGTTTGTTCTCTCTGCTGACATTTCTACCATCTATCGCGAGGCTTGGGACATCAGCTCTTACAATCCTGTTGTCCAGAGAGCACCACAAACAGCCGCCTTTTCCGGGTGGATGACAGCACTCATTTCTGTGCACCAGTCAATCACTTCATCTACTGTCGCCTGTAACTCCTGGGCTGTTTGCTCTCTATCTCTCCCCTGCCTATATGCTAGAATATCATCTGCAAATGTTAGTATTCTTCCAACCTCTGGTGTTTCTTGGTTTGCAATCTTGCTCGTATACACATTAAAGAGCACCGGTGAGACTGCAGATCCATGTGGCAGTCCCGAAGTTAACATATGTAGCTCTGAGGTCCATGCGCCCAGACGGAGAGCAACCCAACGAGAGTGCAGGACGGCTGCTATCCAGTTCACCAACCAGGGATTGACCCCCTTCTCCACCAGTGCGGTCATCAAAATATCATATCGAACTCTATTGTACGCATCCTCGAGATCAAGCGCTACCGCCATCGTTTCCTGTCTACTCTGGAACCCCTCATAAACATCAAAAGGCAAAAGTGGCTGCATTTGACCAGGTATCTTTTCCTGGCCTGTAGCTCCCCAGGCCTCTTGGAAGAAGCTTCCCGCTTTCCAAAAACTCTTGCAGCTGGACAGCGACTAACTTCTCTAAAACCTTCCCAAATGTATTTTGAAGGGTGATGATTCTAAAGCCGCTAAGCTTTGACTGATCCTTGAATGGTTTTGGGAGAGGGATGAGATAGCTGTGCACCCAATCTTGCGGTACTGATGCTGTCCTAATGCTCTGGTTAAAGCAGTCGGTCATCTCCTCCATGTCTGCTTCGCTCAAACCCTTCATGTGGCCATACCTGACCCCATCGGGCCCTGGTGCCGTGTCTTTTGCCTTTTTCAAAATGTGTTTAACATCTTCCACCCGTATGATGTCTTCATAATGCATATTCTTCGTGGTGCCAGATAGCTCCTCTCTAACTGCATCCCTCGTGTCCGCATCATTATGATTGGTCTGCTCTAAAAATCTCTGGAGAAACGCCTCCCCTTTCTATTTGTCTGTTGTCACGCGCACACCATCATCTTTATAGATTGTTCCCAGTGTCATCTTCCGATCTTTTCTCTGCATTTGCCTGTGCAGTTTCCAGAATTTTTGTAGTGTTTTATCTCCTCCAATCTCCTTCATGAAACATTCCCATTTTGCCTTTTTTGCCTCTGCAGCACAGCGCTTGAAAACCTCCCACCTTGTCTTTCTTGACATTTTCGCTGTGTGCACTTCCTCTCGTGAGCTTCGAAGTGTCTGTCGCACTTTCTTTAGCTGCTTCACTGCAGCTCTCTTTGCTTTCCAAGCATGGTCTACTTCTGGGGTCCACCATGGGGGATGCAAAAAGGGAGTTTTAACAGTCCTGTTGCATGCCCCTTGTCTGAGGCGTCCAAGAATGCAATCGGTCCACTCATACCGGAAGGTCTTGCGCGCTCTCCCAGCTTTAACTTTCCTGGGTTTAGAGATCAGGACTGAGTCCAGGTCTTCTAGAATTTTGTCAACCCAATGGATACCCCTTGCCAGGGTGCGACATGACGGGGTTAGGTGAATTCACAGATGCCTAGGGATATCAGTTATAACTTCTTGCCTCCCGTCCATATCATCACCGTGGTTACTACTTTCTCGGCTTCGTCGTCCACACAAAGTGACAGGCTCTGTTACTTGAGTATTCATCTGTGTTTTCTGATAATCATTCCGCCTTGTCTGGCTAATTGGAAACTCTGCCATTCTCTACCAACTGCATCAGTTTACACTTGAATACAACGCTACACTCAGACACAGATGTGACTCGGACACAAGGGTAGGTTTTCCTGTATAATCAACACTCTAGCGTAGACATTATCACAGTCACGTATGCTACAATACCCAATATATAACACTGCTACACAATCTATTAAAACGGTAGGCACAATCTTTGGCCATCACCATCTTCGGCCCTCGTAGTACGTCCGCACAGAACGAAGTCCACGGCTCGAATGCCCTGCCACCTTTGCGATCACGTGGGTTCGCTCCGGTGGCCATCTCGGCGTGCCAGTTCATGACCTAAAGTCACGCGTGTCACGTCCTTTCATGTGACACTCTTTCCCTATGCCATGAGTTACACTTCACGACATGGCATTACACTGGCGGCCGAGGTAAAAACTGGGCACCAATGTTTTTCCAAACTCTTGCCTTGAATACCTGTAACTCTGTGGATATGATACAACATTTTGCAACCCAATCTAATTATAATTTATCTGTAGTCTATCCGTAGCACTTGATAAATTCTTGTCATTCTGAAATATAGAAACTCATTGATCATCTTCGTCACAATATCTAATACATCAAAATATTCATACCTATATCTTTCCTTACAGACTTTGATCAAATTCCTATATTACAATATAACTATAAGTGTTCTTTCTAAACCAAAATGACTACTTCAATCAGTACTTCAATTGTCTGTTCATCTTAAGACCTTTTCATTTTATGATCTTTCAAAATCAACATTTTAGTTCTATCCGTCTGTTATGCTGTTCCTTTAACTACTTCAGTGTATTGGTGGTAGGTAGCGTTTATAGTGGTCATATAAGACTGACCATCACTCAGCTTCATCTGCTCATCTTCACCACCAATTTGCTAAGCTACTCGGCCCAGGTCTAGAAGATCAGCTGTTATCGCGTTAACATACACGGCCACCTGTACAACGCAAGCCATCGTTCCCATGGTATACCGACTGATACAGGCCTGCAAGGATTTTCCAAGGGTGATACTAAGTTCCAAGTACCGCCAGCACATCTTTGCTGTTATCGCGTTAACATACTTGACCACCCGCATCTCCAGTCAGTCATCCACTGCAGTCACAGACTTCCACCACCGCCCATGCCTGTACAAAGTCCCAAGTACCGCCAGCATATTAAAATATAAATCCTCTTTGACTCTGTCGTTGTAGACCTAGCGTATAGCAATGAAAATAGTGGCAGCTACTAAGCTTGAGAGAATCTTATGCTACTGACCGCTTCCTTCCACTTGACCAAATCATTACGCTTCAACTGCCGTAGCTTCTGTTGTATCTTTCTCCTCTATATAGTACTATCATCAATTTCATTAATTATTCCAATAATAAGTATCCTATACATCTAAACAATTTCTTCTTACATTAATCAAAATCAGTCAACAGTATAACTAATCAGTTCCTAACTAATAACTATTATACATCTAAGAACTTCTTTTTAATACATGTCAATCACTAACTATCATCAATAAATATTAATAATATCAATAACTGCCACGTATAATTTATTAACAATCTACTAATACAATAGTCACATAATATAATCCCTTAGATCAGCAATGTTACACTAGCAAACAGTTCTCTCCATATGAACAGTGATCAATCAATTGCATCAATATCGATCAACAATCATCTCGCAATTCAGCTACACTCTTTTCAGTAATCTCTTCTCCTCGTAGGATAAGTCCAATGCTTTTCATTTCTTTCATATTGATCTCCTTGACCAATACTTTCTCCAAAAGGATAAGTCATTTTCTTCAATCAACTTTTCTCATATGGCATCATTGCCCATTGCTCACAATTTTATGCAGAGAAGTTAATTCATAATGCTTTTTTCCAACTGTCCATTGGTGCTAGTAACATGCTTATTTTATACAATTACATGACTTAGTATCTATAATATCATCTTTAACTCTCTGACTGTCATATCTCGGTATCATATAGACTGCTTTAGCGCATCAGCTCAAAGAGTTTCCCCACACCTCTTAGTCTAATCACCATAGTCAGTCCACAGTTCACCTACATATTCGTCTAGAGGTGACTCAGGCAGGTGACTCTGACAGCGTCATTGACTTGGCTCTGGTATCGCCCACCATCGCACCAAGGTGCCGGTGGGGCACACTGGGATACCACGATAGTGACCACTACCATTGTGTCATCCTGATCAAGAAAGACAGGGCCATGAGTCAAAGAAACAAGACAAATGCCTTCCTAAACGGCAACACTGGTCAAGACGCCATAAGCAAGATCAGAAGAAGAAAACTAACTTCCTCCCGCAGGAGACAAGAAAGATGGTTGCAGCCACCATGGTGGAATGGAGAGATCTAGAAGGCATGGCTGGGAAAGAGGCAGGCTGTCAAAGACTGGCAAAAGGCCAGAAAGGCTAATATGACACAGGTTGAGTTGGCGAACCAGAAGACTGAGGTCCATAGGACGATGACTTTATTCAAATCCTGCGCCAAACAGGCCAAGGCCGAGAAATGGGACGAGTTCTGCAGGAAGGTGTGCTCCGAGCGATCTCTTACGACATTCTGGCGCATCCATAAGAGCATGAACGGTGCTGCACAACATAGGGGTAATCCAGACTTTCAAGGCTCAGACCTCACATGAAAAAAGTCGGATGCGGATAAAGGTAAGGCCCTTCTTGCAAGCTACATAGAACAGACTGACCAGAAAGACGAGCCCGCCAGACAGAGGACCACAACGACACTCTCTCAGTTGTGCGAGGGGGTCGGGACAGACGAAGAATGCATAATCACAGCTGAGATAATGCGTGCGATGCTCAAGAAATCACCTAACACCGCCCCAGGCCCAGACGGCATCCGATATGGTGACCTACTGGTGATATCAGATGATGACATGGAAGAACTGGCCAGAGAATTCAACACCAGTATCCAGAGGGGTCAGATCAAAGAAGAATGGCTACACAGCTAGTTTGCTGTCACTGCCAAAACCGAACAAAGACCATTCCAAGATAAGCGGCTACAGAATCATTACGATGCAGAACACTGCTGGCAAGTTACTGGAGAAAATCGTAGCACACAGACTTGCTTGTGACTTGGAACAACTCAACTGCTTCCCGTCCACACTTGGAGGATTCAGACGTAACAAAGAGTCATGGCTGAATGCGGCGGTCTTTGCTCAAGAGGTTTACGAAGGATTTCAGGTCAGAAAAGAGACATGTGCGGCCGTCATAGACTTAGAGGACGTATATAACAGAGCATCTTTTGAGCACTTGATGCAAACCCTCCTCAGACTGAAAGTGCACCCTCGTCTTGTACGATGAATAGCTGTAGTTCTGCTCCAAAGGAAGGTGGTGCTAAGATGCGGGAGTTGGTCTTCTGAGCCGATAACGATATGTCCAGGATTGCAGCAGGATTCACCACTGTCACCAGTACTATTCAACGTGTATACGGTGCAGATCACTGAACAACAGTTGGACGGGAGGGGTAGGACTCTGTCATTTGCTGACGACATTCTCGTGTATCGACAGGGTCGAGATAGACAGGCGGTTGCCAATGATATGCAGGGCGAACTAGATCGAATTTCCTCATGGTGTGCTGATGCCGGTGCCCTTGTCAACCCTGCAAAGGCATCGGTTACATGGTTCTCCCTAAACAACCATATTGTGAACACAGACCTGCCGGCAGTAAGAAAGGGTGGGAGCATTTTGAGTAGAACCCAGTCAATGACATATCTTGGCGTGAGGCTTGATCGTAGCCTGTCCTTCAGAGATCATGTCGATTACGAAAGCTCGAAAAGGTTTGTCAGCAACGAGAGTCATGGCGACTGCCAATATCGAGCAAAGACTGCTAATACTTCTGTTCCAAGGACTGGTGCTTTCACGCATCGAGTATGCCCTGGCCATCCTCACTTTCAGCCCTACACAGATTGGAAGACTTGAAAAGGTACAAAACGAAGCCCATGCGCATCATTTGGGCTGCACGAGAGACATCAGCTGTGTAGCAATGAGATACCTCCTTGACTTCCCGACAATGGAACACAGGATCAAGATCTGGAGAGCTGATGCATACTTAAAAATAAGTGCAGATGAGCAGCACCCTCTGCATGACGCTATATTCAGAGAAAAGGGTGACAGACTAAAGAGGGGCAAATCATGGATGGGTCGCGCGGAAGATGTCGTCAGACAGATCTGCAGTCTTATGGGTGCCGGTGCCTCCAGCTTTTAAGTGCACTTTCTCCTGCATTATCACACTCGACAGACGGTGCAGAGAGCAGAACCCTGCCGCTGTCAATGCAGAGGTTAACGCGCTCATCTATGAACACTCAGATAGCCCCGAAGTGCTCATCTATACAGATGGATCTGTTGTAAAGCAGCAGAGAAGTGCGTGGGCATTTACAGCCCGTTCAGCGGGCCGAACCGTTCAAGAATCCAGTGGTTCCCACTCTATGACCACGAGCAGCATGACGATGGAAGTGATGGCAGTTATACAGGCTTTCATATGGCTGGAATCACAGAATTATACCAACGTGTGTGTACTAAGTGATTCAATTAGCATGATTCAGAAGGTCGAAGCTGGATCTGTCAAACCTTCGCCAAACCTCCAGTGGTGCCCACTCTATGACCACGAGCAGCATGACGATGGAGGTGATGGCAGTTACAGGCTTTCATATAGCTGGAATCACAGCATTATACCAACGTGTGTGTACTAAGTGATTCAATTAGCATGATTCAGAAGGTCTAAACTGGATCTGTACGTAGACAGTGGACTGAGTCGCTGCGGAAGTCTGTTGTCCGTAAAGTCACCTTCATCTTCGTCCCGGGACATGCGGGAGTCGAGGGAAATGAACGAGCTGATAAACTGGCTGGCTCTGCACCCCCTGTAGATGGTCAGCCCATGGATCGTGCCGATGTTATTAACGTCCTCAAAGATATGTTGAGAACAGAGGACTTTGACGTCAGTGAATCCACATCGCTGTCTTGGATGAAAGACTTGGGAGTAAGAATCGGCACGGCCATACGCGAGAGGTACATCGGGAAAACAAGGCGCCTCGTCAACCAACACAGAACAATAGGCAAGCTGCTGGAGAAGTTAATTGCCAGAAAAATATCAAGTCAGCTAGAGAGGCAAGGTGTTTTCCCACCTACCCTGGGAGGGTACCGTCCAAAACGAGAAACCTGGACCAATGCAGCAGTGTTTGCCCATGACGTCTATGAAGGTTTCCACTCAGGCATTGAAACCTTTGCTGCAGCGATTGATCTTGAGGACGCGTACAACAGAGTACCATTGGATTTTTTAATGCTTCAGCTTCTTGAACTCAAATAAGTCCATTCCTCCTGAGTTGGATCGCTGCAGCCCTCTTCCAACGGAAAATAGTTTTTAGATGTGGCAGTTGGACTTCAGAACCAACAACAATATATCCTGGCCTACCACAGGGATCACCATTATCTCCAGTGCTATTCAACGCCTACACTGTGAGAATCACCAGCGAGCAGATCATGGGACCATGGAGGACATTGTCATATGCCGATGATGTTTTAGTGTATCGTCAGGGTAAGGATAGAGATCAGGCTGCTGCAGAACTACAAAACTAACTCAATCACATAAGTACTTGGTGTGTTGAAGCTGGGGCAATGGTCAATCCAACAAAGGCAACAGTGACATGGTTCTCTTTGAATAATCATATTGTCAACACTCCAACACCAACAGTAAAGCTGTGTTCAGAGACTATGGAAAGAACGCAGGCAATGAACTACCTGGGGATACGTTTTGATCGAAGCCTTTCTTATATCGAGCACATAGACCAGGTGATAACAAAGGCCAAGCGGGGTTTGACTGCGATGCGGATAATGACGGCAGCAAACTGTGAGCAGCGACATCTATGTCTTCTGTACGAAGGGCTGGTCATGTCTGTTTTTGAGTATGCGATGCCTATCCTGACTCTCAGCCGTAAGCAGATAGAAAGGATGGAAAGGATACAGAATGAAGCTATGCGCATTATTCTTGGATGTACAAGAGATACAGCATGCAGGGCGATGATTTTCCAACCATTGAAGACAGAATAAAAGTTTGCAGAGCACGTGCCTACCTCAGAGTTAACGCAAACACACAACATCCACTGCATAGTGAAATTATGAAGGTGAAGGGCAGTAGGTTAAAAAGAGGAAGGTCGTGGATGGGTCAAGCCGAGGACATTCTTCAACAGGTATGTTCACTTGAGGACTTAGAACCTGGCGAGGAGTGGGTACAAGTGCCAGCAGATTTCAGTACGTCTCTTTCAGTCTGCATCCAACTAGACAGAAAATGTAGACAAGAAAATCCGGCTGCTGTGGAGGCGGAAGTACAAGCTTTGATTTTCGAGAATTCGTTAGACGGTGATGCTGTCATATACACAGATGGGTCGGTCGTCCGACATGTGAGAAGCTCATGGGCTTTTACGGCGCAGGCCGGAGGGAGAATTGTGAAGGAGGACTCTGGTGCTTTTGCTGAGACCACAAGTAGCCAGACTATGGAAGTCATGGCAGTAAGTAAAGCAATAACATGGCTAGAGACACAGACATTCACTAGGGCATGTTTCCTTAGCGACTCAATGAGTATGCTCAAGAGAATAGAGATGGGGTGGATCCGAAGAGAGTGGTTGCTGTCTCTGGAGCGGTCTCGGCTGGCAAAGATTAGTTTCATCTTTGTGCCAGGGCTTGCGGAAGTACAAGGAAATGAGCGGGCTGACAAGCTCGCAGGTAAGGCTAATGTGGAGGGCGGACATGCTATGGACTAGGCTGACATTCTGAATGCTCTACGAGACATTAGACTGTTGCGAGAACCAAGAGATGTCTGTGAATCTACAACCTTGGTCAGACTGCAAGAACTGCAAATTAAAAGAGGTGTTGCCAAACAAGAACACTACACACGAAGCCAAAGAAGATTGATTAACTAATACAGAACTGGTGTCGTGAGCCGCTACACGCTGCGGGATTTGCTGAGGTGTAGATCCGAGTACTTATATATTGAATGGCTCGATGTGCAATGAGGATGATCTGTCGACTAACTAACAATTGCTGGGTAGAACAATTTTCTCAAGGACACTCTAAAATTGTTGATGAAATCCGATCTGGTCATCCCTTTGAGATTGCAACAGAAGCATCCGTGCAGCGGGTGGAGGATATGATTAGAGGTAACAGGCGAGTAACGATAGACTCTGTAGTATCTGCAATAGGGTGCTCACATGGTTCAGCATACAGCATAATGCATGATCTAAACATTCAAGGTTACGCCATTAGCAGGGATGGTTATGCTTACAGTGTTTTGGGATTGTCATGGAGTGCTTTTAACCAATTTCAAGAAGAAGGTGACAATGTTAATTCTGAATCTGTGAAGTTCTATCAATGCTTCATGATGCAATTCGAAGAAAACGTCCAGGACTGCTGACTAGAGGAGTGTTGATTCTTCATGACAATGTCAGATCTCATACGGCGTGATTCACTCAGGGGGAAATTAACCAACTAAAGTGAGAAGTTCTGGAACATCCATCTTACAGTCCGGACTTAGCCCCCAGCGATTTCAACTTTTTTGGTCCACTGAAAAACCACCTTGGCTGGAGACATTTCTCGAATGACGCCGAAGTTGAATGTGAAGTGAGAACGTGTTTTAGAAAACAGAGCACACAGTTCTATGCAGCCGGTTTGGGAGGACTGATAAAACGATGAGATATGTGCATCAATGTTGATGGAAATTATGTTGAAAAATAAGGGATAATGTATGTATACAAATAAACTCGTTTCAAGTTGTTATCATTTTTAGTTATTTTTCTACAACCATTTGTGACATGATACAGTCTTGATTGCAGACAATGAACAGGACCTGCAAAATTTAGTAGATGCGGTTGTTACACACAGTGAACAACTAGGGTTAGAATTAAATTGTAAAAAGACACAGATTATGGTCGTCACTAGGAAGAACGAAATACCACAATGTAATATACAAGTAAATGGGAATATTCTTCAACAAGTGAATAGGTACAATTATCTCGGAACAATAATAACATCTGATGGGAGATGCCTTGAAGAGATTAGAACAAGAATCGCCATGGCAAAAGTAGCCTTTAGCAAGATGAAAAACATACTGACCAATAAAAAGATGTCAACTGAAACGAGAAAAAGAGTGTTGAGATGCTACATAGAACCTGTACTCATATATGGATGTGAAGCTTGGACAATGAGCAGTCAGGCTGAAAAACATCTGATGGCTGTAGAAATGTGGTTTCTGAGGAAAATGCAAAGAATACCATGGACAGTCAGAAAGACCAATGAACAAGTTCTTCAAGAAACAAATGAAGATCATAAACTGATTAGAGACATTAGACGTAGACAGTCACAATTTTTTGGGCATGTTATGAGACGAAATGATCTGCAGAACTTGGTGACAACTGGTAAGATCTAGGGGAACATACCAAGGGGAAGGCCTAGAAGCAAGTACCTGGATGGCTTGGCCTTGTGGCATGGTCGATACAGAAACACGGAGCTGATCCACGACTCTGGTGATCGAGTGAGATGGCAGAACATGACCGCCCACGCTTACCGGCATGGCACATGATGGATGGATGGATGGATGGATTTGTGACTTACTTATTGACTTCCTCTCGTAGTAGCGAAAAGTTGATAATGTTTTGACAACGAACATTTGATGATATTATGTGGGTAGCGAACAGTTGACGATATTGCGTAGGTAGCTAACAATTGATGATATTGTGTTGGTAACGAAGACCTGATGATACTGTTTTGACAGCGAACAGTTGATGATATTATGTGGGCAGCGAACAGTTTATAATATTGTGTTGGTAATGAACAGTTGTTGGTATTTTGGTTGGTAGCTAATAGCTGATCATAGTGTGTTGGTAGCAAATAGTTTATGATATTGTGTAGCTAGAAATTGATGATATTGCATTGGTAATGAACAGTTGATAACATTGTGTATGCAATTTGTTCTCCTGGTGTACACACTTTGTTTCTCTACCCGCACACAATGTTTCTCTAGAGTTGCACACTTTATTTCTGCACACACACACACGCACGCACGCACACACACACGCACGCACGTACACACACACACACGCACACACTCACACAATGTTTTTTTACTCCATCGTGGTTCATCTATACACTTTGTTTCTCAGCCAGACTACAGTCCTTGCAGACATAGACATATTCTCAGCTGTTCCATTCAAGATGATGTCTGTGAGTGGTGCTACCACATTTCGTTATACATTAACTTTTATACTGCTTTCACTGGAGCTGCAGCGGCATAGAGGTTAGAACACTTGCCTGCCAAGACAGTGGTCCGAGTGCAAACCCAGCAGTAGCAGGGTCGTATTATCCTACTATTGCTGATGTGGGTCTACTCAGCCTTCTAAAATGAATTCCAGACACTTTTCAAAATTTTGGGGGAATATTTTGGAAAATACGGGTGACGAGGAACGGAAGTCGCCATCACACTTTATATGTCAAGGCCTAAAATTCCAATGCCAGTCCTGCATTAATAGAACATGTATAATATATGTTTCAATTATTTCTTTACCTTCAAGACGGTGTTGGAAAAGGTGGTCAAAAGCTTTCAAGTGACGTCGCCGGAGCACATAATTGCTTTATTTCTACAGAGAGAATGATTAACACCGAGACTACATCAATACTTGAATCAACACCGGCAGCGGAGCCCACGTCTTCTCAGGTCGAAAAGGAGATTGAACAGGCTAGTTCTTCTCCAAGCAGAACTAAGGAGGTGAGATTGGTCAGTATGACTTGGTGTGTCATACTTATATTGTCATGTATTGTGACCATATACTGTTCAAAAATGAAAAAAAGGTAGAAAAAAAAAGAAACGCATTGCTATCCGAGAGTGCGTTTTTATGAGTTTGTAAGTAAAATTTGCCGGCTTCCTGGCCTAGAGGTTAGCAACTTTTCTCCGTAATCTCGTGTACTCTCGTAAGTAACGTGACGACGGTGAGAATCAGCAGTGGTTCGAATCGTAACTTACGGGGTATGTGAGCCGGCCGCTCACAAAGCAATGGCAAACTACTGAGCGTAATCTTGCCAAGAAATCAACAATCAGTTGAAAGATGCTGATGATGTTGACAGCGATGTTCTGTAAAGGATATGCAAACATTAAGTTAAGTAAAATTTGGTGCTTGGGTATATAAAAACCAACCTCAAATGTTCTTTACAGTGTCAAATTCCGTTGTTGTCCTGAATTGCGTTCGTTTTTGTAATCGTTACAATGCAGTGGTCAATAGTGGTTATGACCAAATTTTACCACAGCCCTTGATGCGCTCACGTGAAAGCAACAACATTTGGGGTGAACACTATTCACTGACTACGCAACTGAAACCCTATAAAAGGATAATGCTACACAAAACAATTCAGTTCACTTTCAAGCAAACATCTATGGCGTTTCTATCGATAAATATAAGAAACAAATGGTTCCACATTGCTATTGGCCGACTGCATGCAGGCGAAAGTCAAAGTTAGGTTGCCAGACATCTAAATGTACATCAGAGTACCATCAGTCGACTTTGGCACCAGTTGCAAGCCTCTGGCTCAGTTGAAGACCGGCATCGCAGTGGACGACCCAGAGTGACAACAGCAGCGGATGATCGCTTTATTCGGCTTCGTCACCTCAGAGACAGGTTTACAACATCTTCCTCAACTGCCCAGCCATTGCCTGGAGGACGTCATGTGTCTGATCAAACTGTCTGGACTTCGGGCACAACGACCTCATCGCGGACCTGTTCTTACACGCCGCCATCACAAAAATGACTTCTTTGGGCTAAAAAGCATCGTCCCTAGGCAGCTGTCAACCAACGGAGATGTGTCTCATTTAGTGACGAAATTTTATTTTTGTTGCGGCGTCATGATAGTCGGAGAAGTGTCTATGTAGGTGAAATGAACGTTTTGTCCACAACTGCGGCGATGAAACTACGCAGCATGATGGGAAAGGTGTAATGGGGTGGGGAATGATCAGTTACGCGGATAGAGTCAATTGGTGTACACTGAAGGTGGCTTTAATGCGTCACGATACGTCAATGCAATTCTTCGACTCCATATCTTTCCACTTTTGGCTGCCCAAAGCTCTGTGTTTCAACAGGACAATGCCAGACCCAATTGTGCTCGGTTGACTACGCAGTTCCTGACTGCCAACAACATTCTCGCCGTTCCCTGGCCATCCCTGTCTCCAGACATGGTCCGATTGAGAGCCTTTGGGATGAGCTGCATAGACGTGTTTGTCGCCGAGACGTTGCTCCACCCAGTCGTCGTGATCTGTTCCAGACACTCCAGGAAGAGCCGACAGTCATCCCACAGGCCCACATCAAACGTCTGATCGCATCCATGCCCAGGAGATGCCAGTCGCTGATAGATGCAAGAGGAGGACACACACCATACTCACGGGAAAGCCCGTACGCCAAAAAAAAAAAAAAAAACTCACTCAACCCAAATGAAAATCGACTGTCAACTAACTCATTAAATTTTTGTAAAGTTATTGAATGTCAAAATTATGGCTATGTATGTGCCTTCGGTAGCTATGCGTGTTTTTTTTTTAACAGTATGCATTTAATTTAATTTATAATTATGCCTGCTTTAAAATAATTCTCTATTCTTATATCTCTAAACGTACTCCACGATATAATGTTTGATGAATGGTTTCACAAAATATTTTAAGACAAATAATTATATTTGAATGATGAAGATTTCTTCTTCTTCTTCTTATAGTCCATGCCGAGTGGCGTTGGTGATCATGTCTGTCCACAACCCTCTGTCTCTTACATTGCTAGGAATTTCTGATACTGATGTTTCTCCATACAATGATGTCGGACTATCAGCATCTTATATCTTGGTCTTCCCCTGCCTCGCCTCCCCTCCAACGTTTCCGTTGTGGTGGCATAGTAAAGCTTTTCTGTTCTCACGACATGTCCAATGAATGTGTACTGTTTTCTTCTGATGCAAGTAATGAGTTCCATTTGTGAGTTAACTTCTTTCCAAATATCTTCATTAGTCTTTTATGCATCCATTGTGTTCCCATCATTCCTCTATAAAACCACATCTCTACAACTTCCACATAATTCAACACTTTGCATGATTTCCAAGCATACACCAGGGTTGGCTTACTAAAGCTCTTAAGAACTCTTTTCCACACCTCAATTGACACAGATTAATTGTAGAGAGTATTCGACATCTTGTGATTTCCAGGGTTTTATAACTACATCAATAAATCACTTCGCATATCATGATAATATGATGGTTTGGGATATGATAATAGTGAACTGGTGATTTCGAAACACGAGACAGTAACTTATACTACGTAGTGATATGGAATTAAAATCGTATGAAATGATATAAAACAACAAAAATACATCAACATATAGATAGGACACAATCACCATCATCATGTGCGTTCATGGCTCTCCACAGATCTCGGTCTTTGATTTTCTGGATCGACTCTGCTAAAGATATTCCTCCATGCCACCGTCTCAATCCACCCAGCATCATTGCTCTTGGTCTGCGTCTGCCTCTCTTCCCCTCGATCTTTCCAGTTGTCACGATGTTCTCCAATGCCTTTCTTCTTAACACATGACCAAAGAAAACTATTTGTCTCTTTCTTGTTGTTGAATATAATGTTCTAATTTCATTAGCCTCTTTCAATCGTTGTTAGTCACGTTAGAACACAATACGAAACTTAAAATTTTACTTGTATAACAGGTAGACAGGCCGCGGAATGAGGTTTCGCCTTGGGTCAGCTGGGCGAGTGTTCTCCTCAAGTGTAAAGGAATCTTTCCCTACCATTTCTCTCCACGTTCTAAATTAACGGGATTGTGTGATCTGACACTTTGTTTGATACTTTGAAATAGACGAACAAGAATGTGTAGTTTCTAAGATCTACGCACATAAAATAATACACATACACAAACATATCATACTTCCGGTAAAATGGCGACGACGTAACGATTCTTTCTTCAGAGGACGCAGTGTTATTTCTTGGGAGGATGTGTCGTTATTTTGTATTCGTTTTCGGAAGTTGTTGAAACCACGGAAGGCAAGTGGTGGATGAAATTTTGAGGGCAGCCGACAGAGAGTTGTTGGTTATGGTGTCAAGTTTCACGACGGTAGACAGACTATCTCTTTAACGAGACAATGGCTACGGTCAGCTACTGGCCAGCAGTATGGTCACAGACAAGAAGGAAAGCAACGGGAAACTAGCTTCTTTAAAGTTGTCTCGTTTATCATGATTCGTCTAATTGCATATCATCACAAGAAAAGGACAGTGACACTGAAACCAGCAACATGTAAAGTTGGAACGTTAAGCGACAATGGAAAATTAGATAATATCAAACAAGAAATGGAAAGAGAGAAGATCAATGTATTAGGAATGTGCGAAACGAGATGGAAAGGGCAGGGATTATGACAGGGGAAGATTGTAATATTATTTATTCTGGGGGATAAGAACGGCAAAGAGGTGTAGCTATTATCTTGGAATAGAAAACATCAAAATCTGTTCAAGGATATTGGGCTGTATCAGATAGGGTTCTATTGGTAACATTAATCGGCAGACCTTTTAACATAAACGTCATTCAAATATATGAACTAACAGGAGAATGCAGTGAAGATAGTATCAATCAATCAGGCGTCGTCTCCACAATGAAGGTTGGCTGTAATGGATCTCCAACACTGTCTGTCTCTCGCCCTGACTGTGCATTCTGTCATGCTGTTGTTCGTCCATCTCTTGATGTTATCTTCCCACTAGTATCGTTGTCTACCTCTTGCTTGCTTTCGCTCAACCTAGACCTCCAGTATGGTTTTTATAAGAGTATCATTATTTTAACGTGGCCGAAGTATTTTACTTGCCTCCTATTTATTTCATTTATCAAATCTCATTAATTCCCAGTTTTTCTATAACTACTGTATTTGATTGTTTTTGTTTCTATGAAATACGACATATTCGTTTATATATCCACATTTCCAGAGCTTCTATGCGACTTTCTAGTTGCTTGTTCAATGTCCAGGCTTCCGCGCCATACATTAGCGTTGAATATACGTAGCATTTGACAATTCTCATTTTTAATGCGTTGTCAATCTCGCTAGATGTTAATACTGATTTTATGCCGTTGAAAACATTTTTGGACATTCCTACTCTCTTTTTGATTTCTATTTCACTTCTGCCATTATCTGTTATTATATGTCCAAGATAGGATAAACTTGTTAATTGTTCTAGTATCTCCTCGGTTACTATGATATTCATTGATGACCTTTCCTTTATATAGTATAGGGACATTTCATAATGACATGGAGTCTGCTTTGAAGAAATGTAAAACTTCAGAAATAAATATCATAATGGGTGACTTCAATGCAAAAGTGGGAAATCAAGACGATGGATGCACAGTAGGCAACCATTGTTTGGGAGAGCGGAACGAAAGAGGATACAGACATGTAGAATGGGCACAATAGCAGGAAATGATTGTAGGAAACACATGGTTTAAACAATAACCTAGAAGATTATGGGCACGGATGAGTCCTGATAGCAGAATTAGAAACCAGACTGATTACATCCTGATTAGCAGATGGTTTAGAAATGCGTTAACAATCGCAAAAACAGTTCCCAATGTTGACTAATACAGTGATCACACATTGATTACAGGAGGGTAAAGTTAAAGAAAGTCAAGTATTCACAAGGAAACACTCAACTGGATATGTGTACGTTGAAAAATGACAAGGTAATAAAAGTCAACTGTAACATAGATGTAAAGAAACGATTTAATATACTATCGGATCAAGAGAATCTATTTCAAGATTTGGATGATTAATGGGAAATGTTGAAGAATTCAATCAGTTTGGCTGCAGAAACAACTATTCCAAAATTAAAGAAAGTAGGTCGTAAGAAATGGGTGACTAAAGAAATTTTACAACTAATGGAAACAAGAAGACACAACACAATTAATCCTGTCAAATATGAAAATATGAAGAAATTCACAGAAACGTCAGAACATAATGTAAGGAGGCAAGAGAAGCATTGCTTGAGAAAAAGTGCATAGACATTGAAAAACAATAAAACAGAAAAAATATCAAATTCATGCACGAAAGAATACAGGAGCTTACTAATAAAAGAACACGTACATCATCAGGCTGCTTAAAAACACAAGATGGAAAAATCATACTAGAAAAGGATAAGATTTTACATGTATGGTCAGATTATGTAAAAATAAAAATAACCTCTATGATGATAACAGAGAAGAACAGTATGCTATTATAAATAAAATGAATGGCCATCAAGTTTGAAGATGGGGGTTCAGAATGTTCTTAATGACATGAAAACTGACACGACCCCCGGTTCAGATAAAATCACAACAGAAATGATTAATGCTTTAGAAGAATATGAAATAGATCAATTCACCACAGTGCTAAACACAATATATCATACTGCAGATATACCTCATCAATTATGTAATGCTCTATTTATTGCAATCCCAAAGAAATCAGGAGCCTTGAAATGTTATCACTTAGAACAATTAGTGTAATGAGCCACATCACGAAGATTTTGTTAAGAATTATCAAGCGAATTGTTAGGAAGAAAATACAACCCGAAATAGGAGAAGAACAATATGGCTTTGTAGAAGGCAGGGTATAGTAAATGATGTGTACATGCTGATTGTCAGAAGTCGGGGTGCCCACCGCCTAGATGAAAGTATTATTCACTGGCGAGCAACCCCAAATAGTCAGAAACTGACTAGGGACAAAATCTATATGGCTGAACTATAGATTAAGCCCTGAATATCCAACGTACAGCTCCAAGTGGCTCGTTACAAAATTGAAATGAACTGTGCTGAATATTCGCCAAGGAAAAGGAAAGAGAAGGTTAGCTAGGATAGATTTTTAAGTCTCAATTGAAGTGTAATTGACAACTATCCCAGTACAGGTTTTTCTCCCTGACTGCTCCCTTCCTTGGTGTTTAAGTGAACCCCCACCAATGTACACACACAACACGTATGGGCAATTGGAATTAATATAATGACAGAACTATGAGTTACAATACTACAACATTTATTTACTAATCATAATCATAGACATCTGATGGTTTTCAAGATGATGATGATGAAATCATATAACATCTTGTGGTGAGAAACATTACGTAACTTTACTGTTACTTGAACTATCTGGATCTGTGGTCCAGATCCCCTATCTCCAGTAGAAACAAAACAGCTTGCTGGTATTCTGACGCCTGTCAGTCCTGGCACTACCTGGTTGTCACTCGTTCTTGAGATCTATACCCAGGTGCTCTTATGTGAGAGCTAGGAAGAAATCAAGAAGGTGTTATATCTAGTTCTACATCAGTACAATCCTAATTAATACATGTATTCTAGCACACCCATATACAATGACCAGTCTGGCCAAGTTTATCTTCCAGCTCTACTGCGTTCACCATCCTCCTTCTCCCTCCATATCTCTGTCCTACGGTCTTAGTCTGGGACGGGTTTTCAATTGTCTCACACGCCTGTAATTATTACATTTCTGCCGTCCTATGTCCATGTCGCTAATACCGACATTCTGAGTACGTACAGCCGCTCAGTCCAAAGTTGGTTTAGCAGCTCACAAGGTCGGTAATGGTATCATAATAATACCTGATCATCCGGGCTTACAAGCCGTGACCAGTACCTGTGCCAGGTTTTCGTGAATTACCGTGAACGCACGCCCACAATACACTGAAAAGGTTTAGCACCATATACCGTATACCAATTGTGGGTAATGTCTGTATCATTACACCTCTGCTTCCAACACAATCGATGGCCAAGTGTGCCAATGCGCACACAATAGCATAACACTTCATATTGGTAGGTTTGCATAGTGACAAATCAATATACCAAACATGAAATACCCATAAAATATATTAATTAAACGATACATATTATGATACTTTAACATAATAGCATTATGCAAAGTTAGTTTGTATGCATACAAAATGAGATGTATACACATAAAAAGAATATTACGAAGCATAGTCCTAGCATCGTATATCCATATGAAGTTACAAATACATACATCCCACATATACTTAAACATTAGGCATGTGAAAGTATTCCTACATACATAGTATGAAATGCAAACAAGTTGTAGTAACATGATTATCTACAACGACTGAGAAACTAATAGTGTCCATAGAGTAACAGACATCTAACATGATAAATGAAAGTCAAAAGTCTGTCTCACCAAAAGGTATCTAATGTTCACTTGTAAAGAATAACCCTTTTAGCAATATGATATTGTACACAGAACTTAGAAATAGTAGTGCACACTCAAGTAACCTGACAATGATAGTTCTTGAAAATAACCTAGGTCAGATATAGACTGAAAGTTCATATGTCTAAAAGACTGTTGCATAGTTACTAAGAAATCCTTCCTAGAAGCCAACATAATAATCATGCATATGACTACAGAACATTGAGATAGTTCCTACCTGTTCAAACTGATTTTCGTATCTAACCTGAAGCAAGTCTAGGGAGCCTTATTTAAGCTGAGTCCAGCAGACAGTGTCTGAGACACTATTATCTCTTTGGCACCTTTCTGTCTGGTATGACAGAAACATGCTGACCTCCTACAGGTAATTAATTCTATTCAAGTGTTGGGTCAGTTCACGCCTCTTTTCCCATGCAGACTGACTTATCTCCCCCTGTCAGTCATAGATCCTTTCTGAACCACTAACCACCACCATAGTGTCACACCTGGATGGTTTTGAGTTGCCAGCCCCAGATCAGTTTCACAGTCTGCCCTCCCTTGGGGTGTAATTATCAGTTTGACATGTAACACCTTTAAGCTGGACTGTCTGTGTGATTTCATTCTGGGTTTATTGCAATTCCCACCATCCTGTTTTAGTAGCCAGAAGCCATCTGTTCTGACACTTCACAGTGAATGGGTTCCTTTCGCTAAATTTTATGCCTCTATGTGTGCAGGCCTGATTGTTCTGTCTTCCATTTTTCCTCTATTGTTCTTTATTATAGAGAATTGCATTTCTTGTTCTGTAATTTCTCTACATAGTTCATCAAAAGTGAACCGAAAATTGTTCTGGGAAGTAAAAGCTGCATTTCATGACACTGATAACAGTAATTAAACGTTCTATGGAAGTAAATACAGATATATATCCTTGCTTTGACTACACAAAGGCTTTCGATAGATTAAGACATGCCAACATGATAGAGATGCTTGCAGATCTACAAATTAATGGGAAAGACCTTAGACTTAACAACATATATTGCAAACAACAAGCTGCAATCAGAATTGATAATGAAGAAGGTCAATATTAGCTTATTAAGAATTGTATGAGACAGGCATGTGTAATGTCTCCAGATCTATTTTCTCTGCATAGTGAAATATTTTCAGAAATGTACAAGATACGAAAGGAATCATCATTGGATGAAGAAACATCAATAATATTAGAAATGTAGATGATACAGAATTGACTGCAGACAATGAGCTGGATCTGCAACATTTAGTAGATGCTGTTGTTGCACACAGTGGACAACTAGTGTTAGAATTAAATTGTAAGAAGACACAGATTATGGTCGTCACTAGGAAGAACGAAATACCACAATGTACAGGTAAATGGGAATATTCTTAGACAAGTGAATCGGTACAATTATCTCGGAACAGTCATTGCATCTTATAAGAGATGCCTTGACGAGATTAGAACAAGAATCGCCATTGCGAAGGTAATCTTTTGCAAGATGAAAAACATACCGATCAATAACAAGATGTAAATTGCTATGAGAAAAAGAGTTTTGAGGTGCTACATAGAGCAGTGGGTCTCAACCTTTTTTGGCCCGTAGCCCCCTTCACCATATTTTCAGAACGTCATCCCCCCCCTTTCGTATTTCCTACCTAAAAATCCCCCCCCCACCTCCCGCCCCTACACAGTATATATAATAATGGAAGCACATACTAAAACAAGTCTAGACGTCCACATAAAACGTGATTTGTGGGTCTATTTACTTTATAAAATGAATTTTAGAAGGGTGAGACTTACAGACCGTAAAGTATGAAGGGAAAAACAAGATCACATAATCGGTTCTTGGATTAGCGCGATCTTGAAATAATCTTCATTCTCCCCCTGGAAACCCCAAAATCCCCCCAGGAGGGGGGGGGGGGGGAATTTCCCACCGGTTGAAAACCACTGACATAGAGCCTGTACTTTTGTATGGATATGAAGCGTGGACAATGAGTAGTCAAGTTGAAAAACATCTGTTGGCTGTGGAAATGTGCTTTCTGGGGAGCATTAAAAGAATACCATGGACAGACTGAAAAACCAACGACCAAGTCCTACAAGAAACAAATGAAAATCGTAAACTGATTAGAAAAATTAGACGTAGACATTCAAAATTGTTTGGACATATTATGAGAAGAAATGACTTGGAGAACTTGTTGACAACTGGCAAGATCTAGGGGAAGAGAACAAGGGGAAGGCAGAAAAGTATATACCTGGATGGCTTTACCACGTGGCATGGTCGAGACAAGAACACTGAGCTGATCCACGACTCAGATGATCGAATGAACTGGCGAATCATGACCGCCCACGCTGACCAGCACATGATGGGTGGATCGTTGTATGAGGCTAGTTCAATCCCAAAGTTGTCCTTGCAGGAAAAAAATAACGAACCATTGCTGGGGATTGAACCCGAAACACTGTTTCTGGTTAGTAAGCCCACTAGCGACTAAGTCACCGCAGCTCCTTCAAAATAACTTAATTGTCACAAGTACGTATACGTCATGTAGTAATGATCTTTGTACATTTTCCATGTGTTTATAATGTGTTTAGTATTTTTGTTATTGCGGTTTGAGAATAATTTATTCAGAGATTAGTGACTGAAATAATGTATGGCAGGAGTGAGATAGAATGGTGAAATGTTAGACAGGCCTATGCTCCCAATTCTTAACACTTTGAAAATAAAGTGTGGTTGTTTGTTCGTTAGCTCATATTAACAATATCGAAAATCTGATAACTGTTATTGACCTCACCAAGACAAGTCGTGTCAAGACAGCATTTGTAGCAATGAACATTTTTATAACTATCTGTGAAAACACATAATGTAGATGATGCAACATTATTGGCTCATTTATTCTCCAGAACACGGATAGTCTGTCGCAAGCTGCTTCTACTTCACCAGATGTGACACAGAGCAACTCCGAGGTGGCACCAGTTAGAAAAACCTCCTCCACGCCAGATTCAGTAATTGGGGAAATAGTTATTGATAATTCAGCAGACGTCACCGGTAACATAATACAAGAACAGCCAGTGATAGAGCCCTATGAAGACGATCAAGGGCATGCATTTCCTCGAAGTGATGCCGCCATGGAAGGTTCAGCAGAGTATCCTAATGAACAAGACGACATTCGTACTATAGTTTCCATTGAAGACACTTCATTATTTGCATCACCAAACGAAATGAACCGTCCACATTACTGTATATATTCTCCTTGTGACGTGGTTATCTGCCATCACTCCGCTGACCAGAGCGTTATGTTGAAAATCAAACGTAAGTGTATTTATATATGAACCGCGGTTACCCGTTTTCTCTTCCATTTGATGAAATAAAAGAAAATATAGCATATGATGTAAGACCCGTGTAAATATTTCCTCGTGCAGACATTTAGAAAACATGCATTCATTCATTCATTCATTCATTCATTCATTCATTCACTCATTTATTGAGAAATCAATATCACATCATCATCATATGCCCTGCCGATAAACGCGGTCGATTATGGTTCGCCATCTTACATGAATACCAGAGACTTGTATCAGGTCTGCGTTTTTTGTTCCGATTCTGCCATGTGGCCACACCATCCAGGTATTTATCTCTTTGTCTTTCTTTGCTTTTTCCCCCCAACAATGTTGCCAGTTTTCACTAAGTTTATAAGTTTATTTCTCCTAATAACGTGCCCAAAATGTATTGAATACGTCTAACTTCTCTAATAGTTTACCCTTTTCATTTATTTCTTGTAGGGATTTCTCATTCGTGTTTATGTCCATCCGTGGTACGCTATGTGAACTGATGAATCAGGATTCGCTCATTATCATCATCCGGTGCCTTGTCGATTTGCTTTGGTGATCATTCTTCTCCGCAACTTGTGATCTCTGACAGCATGGAATATGTTGACTCCATTCTGTGCCATGACACAAGACTGTCAAGAATTTTCTCATGCTGTCTTCCCCTATCCCTCCTTCCACAAATCTTTTCGGTTGTCACAACATGTTCCAGTTTTTGTCTTCTCATAATGTGGCCAAAAAGATTATGACTGCTACTTTCTGATATTTGCGAAAAGTCTTTGCGATCATTTTGGCTGTTACTTGTCTACATTCTTATACAAAACCACATCTTCAAGGCTTCTGGAAATTGTTTTGCTTGTTTACTAATTTCCAGGATTGGCAGCCGTATGTTCAAATTAGTTCTATGTAACATGCAAGAACTCTTGTTCTAAATTTCAAGGACAATGACCTATTGCACAAAATGTTCTTCATATGATAGCATACAGTTTTTGCTTGTCTTATTCTGTTATTTATCTCTGTGATGCACATGCCCCAAAAATAACGTCATTTACTTTAATTACACATTTACGCACAATCTGTTTCTTTGATATCGCCATGACTTTTGTCTTTCTGTTAGTTAGTTAGTTATAGTTAGTTATCAGTTGGGGTATCTTCGTTGCACTGCGGACATGTCCATAGGTGCTCAGATCCTCCCCCCCAGCATATGCATCAGCGTCCGGTGGCTAATAGTGCCAGTTCTGTGTTGGTTGACGAGGCGCTTTGTTTTCCCGATGTACCTCTCGCGTCTGGCTGTGCCGATTCTTACTCCCAGGTCTTTCATCCTGGAAAGCGATGTGGAATCACTGGCGTCAAAATCCTCTGTTCTCGCCATATCTTTAAGGGCGTTAATAACATCGGCACGATCCATGGGCTGGCCATCTACAGGGGGTGCAGAGCCAGCCAATTTATCAGCTCGTTCATTTCCCTCGACTCCCGCATGTCCCGGGACGAAGATGAAGGTGACTTTGCGGACAACAGACTTCCGCAGCGACTCAGTCCACTGTCTACGTACAGATCCAGCTTCGACCTTCTGAATCATGCTCATTGAATCACTTAGTACACACACGTTGGTATAATGCTGTGATTCCAGCCATATGAAAGCCTGTGTAACTGCCATCACCTCCATCGTCATGCTGCTCGTGGTCATAGAGTGGGCACCACTGGATTCTTGAACGGTTCGGCCCGCTGAACGGGCTGTAAATGCCCACGCACTTCTCTGCTGCTTTACAACGATCCATCTGTATAGATGAGCACTTCGGGGCTATCTGAGTGATCATAGATGAGCGCGTTAACCTCTGCATTGACAGCGGCAGGGTTCTGCTCTCTGCACCGTCTGTCGAGTGTGATAATGCAGGAGAAGGTACACTTAAAAGCTGGAGGCACCGGCACCCATTCCTTGCCGGGGTTGATACTGGTAAGACTGCAGACCTGTCCGACGACATCTTCCGCCCGACCCATCCATGATTTGCCCCTCTTTAGCCTGTCACCCTTTTCTCTGAATACAGCGTCATGCAGAGGGTGCTGCTCATCTGCACTTATTTTTAAGTATGCACGAGCTCTCCAGATCTTGATCCTGTGTTCCATTGTCGGGAAGTCAAGGAGGTATCTCATTGCTACACAGCTGGTGTCTCTCGTGCAGCCCAAAATGATGCGCATGGCTTCGTTTTGTACCTTTTCAAGTCTTCCAATCTGTGTAGGGCTGACAGTGAGGATGGCCAGGGCATACTCGATGCGTGAAAGCACAAGTCCTTGGAACAGAAGTAATAGCAGTCTTTGCTCGATATTGGCAGTCGCCATGACTCTCATTGCTGCCAAACCTTTTCGAGCCTTCGTTATGACATAATCGACATGATCTCTGAAGGACAGGCTACGATCAAGCCTCACGCCAAGATATGTCATTGACTGGGTTCTACTCAGAATGCTCCCATCCATTCTTACTGCCGGCAGGTCTGTTTTCACAATATGGTTGTTTAGTGAGAACCATGTAACCGTTGCCTTTGCAGGGTTGACAAGGGCATCGGCATCAGCACACCATGAGGAAATTCGATCTAGTTCGCCCTGCATATAGTTGGCAACCGCCTGTTTATCTCGACCCTGTCGATACACGAGGATGTCGTCAACGAATGATAGAGTCCTACCCCTCCCATCCAACTGTTGTTCAGTGATCGGCACCGTATACACGTTGAATAGTACTGGTGACAGTGGTGAACCCTGCGGCAATCCTGGACATATCGTTATCGGCTCAGAAGACCAACTCCCGCATCTTAGCACCACCTTCCTTTGGAGTAGAACTGCAGCTATCCATCGTGCAAGGTGAGGGTGCACTTTCAGTCTGAGGAGGGTTTGCATCAAGTGCTCGAAAGATGGGTCCTCGAGTCTTCGTAGACTTAAATGGATAGGACACATTGGGAGGATGAATGATGGTAGAACACCAAAGGACACCTTTTGTGGTAAATTACAGATGGCTAAGAGATCTCGGGGTCGGCTTCTACTACAATACAAAGATGTGTTAAGCAGGACATGACTGGTACAGGCATTGCTATTGCACATTGAGAGCAGGTCGCCATTGAACGTGTTGCATGGAGGCATCTTTCTGTTATTCAAGCTAAGGCTCATTTTTTTTTCACTTTCTCATTGGCACCTTGCCGTCTTGACAGAATAACTACAACCCATGGCGGTAGCTAATGTGACTTATCAGACCAATTTGTTCGTCCACAATGAATACATGTGAACACATGATCATTTCCACCATCACACACCTCTTACGTCTCTCACGCTCGGTGTGTGACCTATCTGCAATCATTTTCGCCACTGTCTTTGTTCCATTTCTGATCTTTGCCTCCATGCAACACGTTCAATGGCGACCTGCTCTCAATGTGCAATAGCAATGCCTGTACCAGTCATGTCCTGCTTAACACATCTTTGTATTGTAGTAGAAGCCGACCCCGAGATCTCTTAGCCATCTGTAATTTACCACAAAAGGTGTCCTTTGGTGTTCTACCATCATTCATCCTCCCAATGTGTCCTATCCATTTAAGTCTACGAAGACTCGAGGACCCATTGAAGAAAGCAGGCTGTAGAGGATCAGCACCTAATTGGCCGAGGGATGCCCAGCTTGAGGCGGGCTGTAGCTGATCAATGACACTATAGGTGTCTCCCACCGTCAGAGGCAACCCGTGGCTCCCCTATCTACACCAAATGACAAGGACTTATAACCCGTAACTGCTACCCCTCGCTTTGATTCCGAGGCCGGCTAGTTCCAGGAATGGAGTTATACCTATCCGTAGCACAAAGTCTGAGCTGAATTGTAGAGACCATATGTTGCCCATGCAGCATGATCCCTCTCTCGGCGTGTCGAGTTCACTCCAGAGGAAAGCTAACACCAATACATCTGGAACAAGACAAGCTGCAGAAGCTGCCGGATCAGCAAAGAAATGCTCTACTTATCCGCCTGACGGAGCTTCTATCCTAGATCAGCTGTCAACCAAGGCTCAGTACTTGGTCTGCCCTGCCATGACATTTAGACTTTAGGTTGCATTTCTTCGCACAAGATTAAGGATTGTACCCTCCCAATTTCGCTCCTCCACTCGAATCCGTTGGCACAATTTGGGATGTTGGGTTTGGTAAGCGCCGCCGAACATTCTAACAGAAAGCAGATAGTACCGTCTACAACCAATATATCCATCATTTCCCGTAGTTCTTTCTGACTTGTTGCTATCCTAGCATCTGTAAAGAAGGTAGTCACGTTTTCCTGGTTGGATGGCTTAACAGGTATTCTACCTTGCCCAAGGGTGTCCAGTAGGCTAGTGGGGGTGAGGGGGCGGGGAGGAGGAGACGCCTAGCTTCTTTAATAGGGGATACCCCTATCTAACATCATTGCTCACCGGACCAACCCATAGAAACTCCGTCTCCCGCAGCAAATATCATATGACATAGTATAGATGCTCATAGTTTCAATAGCATGCTTTTTGTAAACATTGTGCTTTGTTTAATTAACCAGCTATGACTTTTAGTTTTCTAATACTATCTAGTTCTTCATTATGTGTAATTTGTTGATAAACCAGCAAATGTCTGTACGGTTTTACTACTACTTTATATTACTTTTTTTTTATGTATACCTACAGGTAAATTAGAGAACTCGGGCGTTAGTGTTGCTGTAAGTTATCCCACCGGAGACAGTGGATTCGTTGACTGGTTGATGTTACCACAAGCTGTTGTTGATGCCAAGGTAGTTTATTACTGCTCTATGGCAACAATCCCTAGAATTGATGAATTAGGAATAATTACAAATAAATACACGTAATGTGTTTAATACAAGTTAGTAACATTATACGGACAGTCAAAACAAAGGAATTAGTCTGAATAACAGGGGGGAAAAATATAAGGGAATATATGAATAAAACCACGCCAATAAGTATGTCACACAGTTCTGTTGGATGGCAGGTAAATGTAGTTGGTGTTTTCTACAGGTGTCATTAGGTGACAGCAACATCATACTTTATATTCTCGTTCAGCAGGTGGCGCTAGGTGTCTCATGCGCATGCGCGGCGCATAAACGAAATGGCGACTGAACTTACGGACCAAAGAGCAACGTGCTGTTGTGCGGTTTTGTGGGGAAAAGGACTGCCTGCAAAGAACATTCATAAGGAAATGCTTCCTGTTTATGCTGACAAATGTTTGTCCCGTAAAGCGGTGCATAGCTGGGTAGAAATTTTTTCTCAAGGACGCTCTAAAATTGTTGATGAAATTCGATCAAGGTTACGCCATCAGCAGGGGAGGTTATGCTTACAGTGTTCTGAGATTGTCAAGGAGTTATTTTAACCAATTTAAAAAAAAAAAAAATAAGGTGACAATGTGAATTCTGAATCGTGCTGTGAAGATTCTATCGATGCTTCATGATGCAATTCGAAGAAAACGTCCAGGACTGCTGACTAGAGGAGTGTTGCTTCTTCATGACAATGCCAGACCACATAAGGCTCGATTAACTCAGGAGAAAATTAACCAAGTAAGGTGGGAAGTTCTGGAACATCCACCTTACAGCCCTGACTTAGCTTCTAGCGATGTCCACCTTTTTGGTCCTCTGAATACCCACCTTGGCGGGAGACATTTCGTGAATGACGCCGAAGTTGAATGTGAAGTAAAAACGGTTTAGGAAGACTGATAAAACGATGGGATAAGTGCATCAATGTTGGGTGGAAACTCTGTTGAGAAGTAAAGGGACAATGTATGTTAGTTAGTTAGTTAGTTAGTCGACAGATCATCCTCATTGCACATCGAACCATTCAGTCCATAAGTGCTCGGATCCCCTCCTCAGCAAATCCCGCAACGTGTAGCGGCTAACGACGCCAGTTCTGTGTTGATTTATCAATCTTCGTTGGCTTCCTGCGTAGTGTTCTTGTTTGGCCACCCCTCTTTTAATTTGCTGCTCTCGCAGTCTGGCTATTGTTGTAGATTCACAGTCATCACTTGGTTCTTGCAAAAGTCTTACTTCTCGTAGAGCATTCAGAATGTCGGCCTGGTCCATGGCGCGTCCGCCCTCCACAGTAGCCTCACCTGCGAGCTTGTCAGCCCGCTCATTTCCTTGTACTCCCGCATGCCCTGGCACGAAGATGAAACTAATCTTTGCCAGTCGAGACCGCTCCAGAGGCAGCAACCATTCTCTTCGGATCGACCCCTCCCTCTATCCTCTTGATCATGTTCATTGAGTCGCTAAGGAAACAAGCCCTAGTGAATGTCTGTGTCTCGAGCCATGTTATTGCTTTACTTACTGCCATGACTTCCATGGTCAGGCTACTTGTGGTTTCAGTGAAAGCACCAAGTCCTCCTTCACAATTCTCCCTCCGGCCCGAGCTGTAAAGGCCCATGAGCTTCTCACATGTCGGACGACCGACCCATCTGTGTAGATGACCGCGTCACCGTCTAGCGAATTCTCGAAAATCAACGCTTGTACTTCAGCCTCAACAGCAGCCGGATTATTCTTGTCTGCATTTTCTATCTAGTTGGATGCAAACTGAAAAGGATGTGCAGAAGTCTGTTGGCACTTGCACCCACTCCTCGCCAGGTTCTAAGTCCTCAAGTGAACACACCTGTTGAAGAATGTCTTCGGCTTGACCCATCCACGACCGTCCTCTTTTTAACCTGCTGCCCTTCACCTTCCTAATTTCACTATGCAGTGGATGTTGTGTGTTTGCGTTAATTCTGAGGTAGGCGCGTGCCCTGCAACTTTGTATTCTCTCTTCAATGGTTGGAAAATCAAGAAGGTAGCGCATCGCCCTGCATGCTGTATCTCTTGTACATCCAAGAATAATGCGCATAGCTTCATTCTGTATCCTTTCCATCCTTTCTATCTGCTTATGGCTGAGAGTCAGGATTGCCATTGCATACTCCAAAACAGACATGACCAGCCCCTCGTACAGAAGACATAGATGGCGCTGCTCACAGTTTGCTGCCGCCATCACCCGCATCGCTGCCAAACCCCGCTTGGCCTTTGTTATCACCTGGTCTATGTGCACATTATAAGCAAGGCTTTGATCAAACCGTATCCCCAGGTAATTCATTGCCAGCGTTCTTTCCACCGTCTCTGAACACAGCATTACAGTTGGTGTTGGAGTGTTGACAATATGATCATTCAACGTGAACCATGTCACTGTTGCCTTTGTTGGGTTGACCATTGCCCCAGCTTCATCACACCAAGTACTTATGCGATTGAGTTCGGTTTGTAGTTCCACAGCAACCTCCTCTCTATCCTTACCCTGACGATACACTAAAACATCATCGGCATATGACAATGTCCTTCCAGGTCCAGTGATCTGCTCACTGGTGATTCTCACTGTGTAGGCGTTGAACAGTACCGGAGATAATTGTGATCCCTGTGGTAGGCCAGGATATATTGTTGTTGGTTCCGAAGTCCAACTGCCACATCTAAAAACTACTTTCCGTTGGAAGAGGGCTGCAGCGATCCAACTAAGGAGGAATGGACTTACGTTTAGTTCGAGAAGCTGAAACATTAAAAAATCCAATGGTACTCTGTTGTATGCGTCCTCAAGATCAATCGCTGCAGCAACGGTTTCAGTGACTGAGTGGAAACCTTCATAGACATCCTGGGCAAAGACTGCTGCATTGGTCCAGGTTTCTCTTTTTGGACGGTACCCACCCAGGGTAGGTGGGAAAACACCTTGCCTCTCTAGTTGGCTTGATATTTTCCTGGCAATTACCTTCTCCAGCAGCTTGCCTATTGTATTCTGCATGGTTATAATTCGATATCCCTGAATTTTGTTGTGGTCTTTGTCAGGCTTCGGCAAGGGAATCAGATAGCTGTGTAACCATTCCTCCTTGATGCTAGCACTCCCTATACTGTTGTTGTACATGTCTGCTAGTTTCTCTAGCTCTTTGTCGGTACACCTATTTATGTCGTCGTATCTTATGCCATCAGGACCTGGAGCACTGTTTTTTGATCGTCGAAGCACAGCCTTGATTTCTTTCACTGTCACTGTGTGACAATGTATGTATGAAAATAAACTTGTTTCAATTTGTTATCAGAGTTAGTTATTTTTCTACAGCAATTTGTGCCTTACTTATTGACTTCCCCTCGTAAAATGTATTTCGCATTTGGTCACTTTAATAACAGCGGACGAAAGATGCATTGTGGAAGTTAAATGTAGAATTTTTTTTTCCGCGTTTCCATCCTGTTTCAGGATATTACGGTCAACACCAGCATTTTTCAGCTGTATGTTGATTCCTAGGCTAGATTACGCTCATCAGCACGCCACGACTTTCTGAGCGACCGGCTCCATACTCTCATAAGTCACTTTTGCGATTCGAACCACTACTAATTCTCGTCGCGTCACGTGACGAGAGTATTCGGGGTTAGCGGAGAAAGCTGCTAACCCCTCGGCCATGGAGCCGGCTTAAATGTAGAATAGCTCTACCAAATGCATTTGATAAGATGACGAATATTCTCTGCAATGTATTGTTGTCAGTGGAGGTGAGGAAAACTGTTCTTAAGATCTATATTCAGCCAATCCTGATATGCAGATGTGATTCATGGACAATTAGCAGACAAGTGAGGAATTATGTGGAAGCTGCAGAGATGGGTTTTATTGAAGAATGATGATACCACCGTGGACGGATAGAAAGCCCTATGAAGACATCTTGAAAAAAACTTAACTTATAAAGAGACCTGGTTACTCACATTAGAGGGATTTTTGGGCATGTCATGAGAAGGGGAAAGCTGGATTATGTCGTTACAATGAGAATGTTGGATGAGAAAAGCGGCAGGGGGAGATCGTGAGAGAAGATACTGGACAGTTTGAGATCAAGGCATGGACAGACATGAACACCAACACCACACGGCGTGGACTATAAACAGAAGACCTTTATACATGCATGACACTAGCAATGCTCGGATGTTTAACAATATAATGACGTCTAAAGTGTACAATTACATCCCTGATAGAAAATATCCTCCAGCCGGTAATACGAGCTTGCGGTGGAATAATACGCATCCTGCAAAGCTGATTTACGGACGCAAAGAGGACATTGTATGCTTGCAAATTTAAAGAATGTTGGATACTTAGTTAGTTAGTTAGTTAATTAGTTAGTTAGTTAGTTAGTTAGTTAGTTAGTTAGTTAGTTAGTTAGTTAGTTAGTTAGTTAGTCAGTTAGTCGACAGATCATCCTCATTGCACATCGAACCGTTCAGTCCATAAGTGCTCGGATCCCCTCCCCAGTAAACCCCGCAGCGTGTAGAGGCTAACGACACCAGTTCTGTTTGGGTTATTCATCTTCTTTGGCTTCCTGTATAGTGTTCTTGTTTGGCCATGCCTCTTTTAATTTGCCTTTCTCGCAGTTTGTCCATGGTTGTAGATTCACAGTCATTATTTGGTTCTCGCCAAAGACTTATTTATCGTAGAGCATTCAGTATATTAGCCTGGTCTACGGCTCGTCCGCCCTCCACAGTTGCCGCACCTGCAAGCCTGTCAGCCTGCTCATTTCCTTATAAACCAGCATACCCTGGCATGAAAAGGAAACTAATCTTTGCCACGTGTGACTGCTCCAGAGACAACAACCACTTTCTTCGGACCCCATCTCTATCTTCCTGAGCATACTCATTGAGTCACTAAGGAAACATGTCCGAATGAAGGTCTGTGTCTCGAGCCATGTAATTGCTTTACTTACTGTCATGACTTCCATAGTCAAACTACTTGTGGTCAAGGCAAAAGCACCAGAATCTTCCTTCACAATTCACCCTCCAGCCTAATCCGTAAAGGCCCATGAACTTCTCACTCGTCTAACAACCGACCCATCTGTGTAAATGACAACAGCATCACTCTCTAAAGAATTCTCGAAGATCAAAGCCCGTACTTCCGCCTCCAGAGCAGCCGGATTTATCTTGTCTGCTTTTTATGTCTATGGATGCAAACTGAAAAGATAACTCTTTTGGCACTACTAATATTTGTAGTACTCACTTCTTGCAGGTTATAAGCCTCAAATGAACACATCTGTTGAAGAATGTCTTCGGCTTGACCAATCCACGACTTTCCTCGCATACTCAAAACCAAAAAGGACCAGAGCCTCGTACAGAAGACATAGAGGCGCTGCTCACAATCTGCTGCCGCCATCATCTGCATAGCAGCCAAACTCCGCTTGGGCTTTGTTATCAGCCTGGGCTATGTGCTCAATATAAGCAAGGCTTCGATCAAATCGTATCTCCATTGCCTACGTTTTCTCCAGTCTCTGATCACAAATTTACAGTTGGTGTTGGAGTGTTGACAATATGGTTGTTTAAAGAGAACCATGTCACTGCTGCCTTCGTTGGGCATGACCATTGCACCATCTTCAAAACACCAAGTGCTTATGCGATCGAGCTATGTTTATATGTCCACATCAACCCGATCTCTATCATTACCCCGACCAAACACTAACACATCGTCGGCATACGTCGATGTCATCCCTGCGATCTGCTCACCGGTGATTTTCACAGTGTAGGCGTTGAACAGCACCGGAGATAATGGTGGTCCATGTGGCAGGCCTGTATATATGGTTGTTGGTTTAGAAGTCCAACTGCCACACCTAAAAACTACTTTCCGTTGGAAGAGCGCTGCGGCGATCCAATTAAGTGGATACTTATATAGTGTAAAACAGTATGGACATATGACATGAATAATGAAGCCAAAATAAATCAACACAGGAAGTGGAACTGAGTACTTGCATAAGAATTAAATAATCCACATAGTTTTGTCCCATTATGAGAAGAGGTACGTGACATTATAGCGACAGGAACGTAAGGTAAGAAAGACATGGACACACCAAGAGATGATAGTACATAGCTTGATATCATGGCATGGAAAACACCTGTATTGAAAGAGGTTGGCTGTACATGATAACAAACGTCACGGGCATTGGACCGCAAGCAGAAAAGTGCACTGAATATTGACGTTTAGAACGACAGCAACAGCTTCTATAAGAGACCGTTATGAAAATGGATGCTTGTCATCGTCTTGCACGGCAAAGATTGGGTTATCATTTTATATTTCTAAAAGGATACAATAGATTGATTGTAACATAACCTATCAAACATAATCTATAACATGTTTCAAATAGATTCGTGGGATCTCTGTGTGTGTAAATAGCCCAAGGACAGCCGATCACCTGTTACTGTGTTGCCCAACTTAAAATAATGAACATGAATAAGTATGGCATCAGCCAGCTTCGTTCCACCATCAATTGGAATGGAATGTCATCAACCTGAAATTACTATTGCTTTAATTAGAGGCGTTAGGCGGGAGTTTGCGAACGAGGAAGAAGAAGAAGAAGAAGAAGAAGAAGAAGAAGAAGAAGAAGAAGAAGAAGAAGAAGAAGAAGAAGAAGAAGAAGAAGAAGAAGAAGAAGAAGAAGAAGAAGAAGAAGAAGAAGAAGAAGAAGAAGGGGCAGGAGGAAGAAGGAGAGGAGGAAGGAGATGAGGTAGAAGAAGAGAAGAAGGTAGAGAGGAAGGAAGAGGTGGGTGGGAGGGGGTGGAGGAGAAAAAGGAAGACGGTGGTGAAATCACTAACTTATAAACATTGTATCATTTACATACATCCCATATGACTATATTTCTCAACAGATTATGGTAGTTCTTCTAAGTCAAAATTCAGTTCGGGGCAAACATACAGCGGACGAAGTTTGTTTGGCCCATGTGACAGATACTGTAGTGTATCCTGTGACACTGAACAAAACTATGGACCTTGACTGTGTTATGGACGATTATTTGTAAGTATACGTTATCACTTTATCATACAGAAATAAACACATTACGGTAGTGACAATTTTCCAGGCAATTGGTTTAACCGTGTCTGGCTTTAACTTGAACAGTACAGACTACGAGTTCAGTTAGTATAAAACAACAATTGGTTTAACCGTGTCTGGCTTTAACTTGTACAGTACAGACTAGGAGTTCAGTTAGTATAAAACAACAATTGGTTTAACCGTGTCTGGCTTTAACTTGTACAGTACAGACTAGGAGTTCAGTTAGTATAAAATAACTATTAGCATTCGGTACCACCTTTGCACTATATGGCGTTTAAATGTCCGAAAGAAGACTTGTGTGAACTTGCAATGGAATAATATGCATCCCGCATACCTGACTAACGAATGCAAAGGGGAAATGTGAAAGCTTGTCAGTTTAAAGGATAGTGGATACTTTTACAGAGTAAACAATGTATGGCAATCCAGCAATTAATTTAGGATAATGCTCGCCCGGGTGATGTGATTATCTACACAGATGGTTCGATGTTGAGAGGTAGTAGAAGTGCCTGGGGGTTCTTGGCAAAGGTCGACGTTTGGTGCAGGAGAGCCTGGCATATGATACCACAACATCTAGCTTAAGAATGGAAGTGGAGGCAGTCAGTGCTGCTTTCCGCTGGATGGAGAATACGACACACACACACACATCGTGATTGTAACTGACTCAGAAAGCATGCTGAGTAGGGTGAGGACAGGCAAGCTTCGTGCAGAGTGGCTTGCTTCGCTTCGGAAGTCACGGGTGGATCTTTTCTCCGGGGCATGCTAGTGTGCTGGGGAATGAACAGGCAGACAGACTGGCTGGCTCTGCAAAACTTGGTGGAGTATTGATGCATGATAAAGCAGGCGTGGTTGCGGCCTTGTGGGAGCACGTGCACACCTCGGAGGAGCAAATGAATCACCATGGTCTGGCATGAATGCGACAGCGAGGAGTGACGAGGGGATCTGGCCGATGCTTGGCACTTGGAGGAAAGGCGAGACGCACATATAATCGGATTGCTACTGGTACTGTTGGGGTTGGAACTCTTCGCTGGCTTCTGAGGATGGGGACGGAGCGCTTATGGGAATGCCCCGAATGCTGTGATGTCGGTTCCTAAATCAATCAATCAATCAATCAAAACAATGTATGGATATATGACATGAGTAGTAAAGCCAAAATAAAGCAATACACGAAGTGGAACATATGCGGGATGCGTATTATTTCATTGCAAGCTCGTGTTACCGGTTGGAGGCTAATTCTTGTGATGAGAACTGCTCGAATTATGAAGTAAGAGATTGTTGCACTAAAATTGCTATTGCATCAACTGTTCTTGTATTAGCGTGATAAGATAAACCCTATCGATAACAGTATAAGGTTCTTCCTTTCCCCCGCTAGTTTTGGGGGGTACGTTATAATCATATAATGGGAGTGGGGTCTGCGATTAGCTGCCCCAACGTAGTTATGTGTAGCCACGACCTGTACATGGCCAGCAGCTGAACAGTTGAACACAATTTATCGTCACTTCAGTTGTGCTAATCAAATGCTTCATTATAGGTACGGTGGCTGGGACGATCCGCTCTGCATGTGGATTAATCATCATCATCATGTGCCCTGCCAGCTGACGTAGGTGTTTATGTCTCTCCTTCAGATTTTTGTCTTTGGTGTTCTGGAAAAACTATGTTGATGATAGTCCTCCATATCATCGTCTCATTCCATCCAACATCATTTTTCTTGGTCTCCCTCATCATCTTTTCCATTTGATTTTTCCAGTTGTTACGATGTTCTCCAATATTCTGTTCTCACATGGCCAAAAAAAAAAGCTGTTTGTCTCTTTCTTAATATTATATATAATGTTCTAGTTTCATTAGCCTCTTTAATGCAATAGTTGTTAGTTACTTTGGCACTTCAAGGAATTAGCTACATTCGTCTCAGGAACCACTTCTCTGTTGCTTCTAAGTTCTTCCAAATTTTTAAATTTACGTTCCAACATTACCTGCCAAACAGCAAAACGGGTTTTATATACCATTTCACCACCCTCTTTCTTACATTCAATTGCATAAGATACTTTTCATTTTCTGAAGTACAGTGTTTGCTTGCTCTATTCTGTGCTTAATCTCTGTTGTGCATCTTCCATCTGATGTTATAATTGCCTCTAGGTATTTAAAATTATCCACATGGTTAAGTATTTTACCTTCAATTTCCATTTCACATATTGGTATCACCTTTTTTTTTCCTAGTATAACAATTCTTACCGTTTTCTTGATATTCAAGGAGAGCATAGTTGGTGGGTATATTTGTATATAAAGTAGAATGCAAAATAGTTGTTATATTTGTTTCATGACTAATCATTGTTTATAATTGTTTGTAAATGCATACATACTCTCGTCGACTTCAGTTACACAAATTGGCTATTTTTGGCAAATTGTTTACTACAATAATGACTGTAAACATTGTTAATTTCGACAGGAAACTGCAACTTTCTTGCTACAAGTGGATACATCTAGCAGATGGTGATAACCCAGATTTTGCCATTGCCCTGATGACTAGAAGCATCAAAGAAGATCTAGTATTTCTCGAGAAAGCTGGTGTCGTTGATCAGGCAAGTCGTTACTGTGACAAGACCCCCGGGGCTTGGACGGGTTTGCCACTATAGATAATATCTCCAGCCTTTGCTCCGACCACCTCAATAGAACTCTACATCTACCAGGCCCCACACAAGCCGGGACAGCTGAACCTCCCCCTCCCCCACCTAGGGTTTCCCACCCACCGGGTTCTCGGACAAAATACCAGTCATATCAATACACAAAGTCATAGCTTAACACAACAAAATTTAATTTATAACTACGCTAACTGCAACACAGAGAAGGATGGCTGAAAGCCGGACTAGAAGACACTATTTACAAGAGAAGATCTACAGATGATTCTTCTTCATCATAGAGACTGTGACTATAGTTCGTGCGGTTGTCCTGTCGTGGTTACGACTCACCCAGGAACCTCCCGTGGACAGGAACTCCAAGGTCTGCCTCCTTTCCAGTTATCTCTTCCCACTCTAAGCAATACCGCGGGCTGGTCAAGCGTAGTACCACTGCCTGACAGACATTGCACCGGTGATCAAGGGTCCTCCCTCGATGTCGTCTTATCTCACCCGTCACTCTCTACTGATGAAGTTTGGGCCGACCCTAGAAACTAGCGGTCTCCCAACTGCAGAAAAGTACATGTAGCACCGTACCCTAATGTACAAGAGCCTGGTTGCTCTTCTGTCTCGTAAGTGACAGACACACGGTTAAGTCACCTATCACAGGAGTGTTCGCTCCACATTATCATAATGTCACTTGCAAAGTCTAACAGGTGAATGCAACACTTCACCTATTCACCTGTTCCTAGGAATATACTATCTTCACATAAGCACAAGTCACTACCCTGTTCAATGGATATTCCTCACTTCACAATTTACACTGTCTATGTTCAACACCTAGGAATGGGTAGATCCCTACCCTATCAAGTATGTCACTCCGGTGTTCACACCAACAAGTAAATCAATGTTTTCTGTCACTGGACCAAGTTTAGGCTTCAATAAAGGTAACCATTGTAGTATCACACCACATAAGCATGTTAATATACAAGGTGTCCCATGACGACCCAGCCGGGCCGGAAGCATAACAAACTGGCCATGGTGACTGGTAACAGAGATCACTCATATCAACTTTGAAATTCATTGCCTTGCAATTACCAAGGTCCTCACTGAGTTCGAATTACACCAGTGCTTCACTGGCCAGAATCAATAGACGTCTCAGTCGTGGACCCTACCTGGATCTGAAGACACTCGTCGGACTCTGTGCGGCGGTCTCAGCATAGACCTACCACCTTATTCTTTACTCAGACCTTTCAAACGTTGATTTCGGCAGATTCCGATGACCGCTCCCAGTAATGCCCTAACCATCATCTTGATCGGCACTGGAACAAGCAGGTCCCTTTGAGCTCATGGTTAAACTCAGGAATCTCCTTAGGATATATCTATAACAGATCCTGAAGCACGGAGAGGTTGGTGTGAGTACTCAACTACAACAAGGACTATACTGCATCTCCACCATTACACATGCCTCTCAGTTATACATAATACAATATGCATATATGTATGAGATCATCACATTCTAGATCCATTCTTCACTATGATGTATCGGCATGAGGCTGTAACAGAAAGCGATAGTACACAAGTGCATAGACAAGTAACTCGTCTGGGCCACCGATAGCCCCCTAGCACCAGAGTCGACTGTATGACTCTGTCAAAGCATCCTTCGCCTGGTGCTAGTCCACTCCTGTTTCATCTTCAACTATCAATCAACAAATACACCTACTTCCCTTTCAGTGTAGGGATTACTTTATCTAGGAGGTGCCCAGCCGGACATATCCTCCTTCCATACATACTCACCAATTAATCAATCCCTTCACCCATGGATCGATCAACTACACCTTAATAACTATATGACCATAATAAATTATACTCCTTATAATTCATTACTATAGTGTTAACCAAGGATAACTCATGATTTGTTAAACTTAAATAACAAACTCATAACACAGCCATAGTTTCAGTCTTGGGATCCCTGTCCCAGAACATGGGTTGCCTTTTATTAACCGACCTTCATTCAGGTCGGTCCTATCTGTGCCGGTCGAGCACAGCTTTGGTGGCCATCCACCACTACACTTTCCCACAGCTACTGTGGGCCCAGTGCATCTTCTCCCGTGACGAATTAGGTCACGTCATCCACTTTAGCAAGGCCTCCAACCCCCCTCTCCTCAACCTCCAGCTCCCTCCATTTTGGGGGACCATTACCCCCAGCATACTACTACTACTTCCCTGTAGTAACTCAATTACTCCTTGAACATAGTCAGGTTTCTGAAAGAGTAGAATAATAGAGACAGATCAGAGTCGGTTCACATTTCGCATCTACCTAGACGCAAGGACTCGATTATAGAGCGTCGCATCGCTCTCCGTCGGGTATGTTCAACCATCGCTTAAGCACGATCGCTTTGGGTCGGATCGGCAACCTAACGGATCGGGCGGACAGGCCTACTAACCAGGCGGTTGGCTAGACATACGCCCGATTGAACACGCATGGTCACTCTAGCGGATGGACATGTAAACAAGCAGTGACAATAGGTATCATAAATATTTCCTATCAACTGCTATCCACTAAATATATCACAATTCTGCCTACTTGGAATAACACTGGTATCATCACACAGCAAGTACTTACCTGCCTATCCTTCCAATGAAATGACACCTTAGTTCCCAGAATTATCACCATCACTGATCTAACACCTAAGTTACAATCATAATCTAGCGAAGCAAATTACACATCCATAATAATAACCAGTCCTAACTAATCATTATAACTGCGTCTAGCATCTCTATGTAATGACTGACAAACATCCTGCCCTGAGTGTGCAATCACTCCACTACACAAGTAACATTTCCTACACACTTGGTACACTACCTGAATCTTCCTGGCACAAAGCAGTGATAATAACATTCATATCCCTAATAATGCAAATCATGTGTAAACTAACAGTTAATCATCCTATCACATCTACAAACATGAGATTTACACCATTATCAGAAAGAACACACGTTCAGGTCTGTTGGATATACACACTCCCAGCTGTTGGCGGCTTCTGCACGCGTCTGTCAAACACATTACCTAGCCAATCGATAATAGCTAAATAAAAATGTAGACAGTCGACGGCAAAGTTTATGTGTTTCGCGGAGATTATCTCGGTCGGCAATTCATTATCTCGGAACTGTAGGCGCGATATATATCTGGACAACAGTTAACCAATAGCTAAATTATTCAACATACCTGTGATTTAGAATCACAATCTTTCACTGCCGATGTCCGCATGGCGGCGATTATCGACATCTTCTAGCAGTGACTTTCTGTGGTCCGCATTCGACGATGTCCGACGTGCGACTGATCTTGCCCAACTAAGTGCGTCTTCACAATCCCTCCACGGGCCCAGTGAATTCCATGAGCCACGGAGAAATCCAGTGTCACGGGTAATTCCACAACCCCGTGTTCCATGAGGCAATTGTGGGTCCGGCGTGATCCCAAACCATGTACGCACTTCACTGGGGACATTCTAGATATTTCTAGAAGTTACCATAATAGTGACGTCACGCACTACTTTTCGACGGGGAAACCCCTAATTTCTCAATACCAAATGAAGGGAGACCAACCCGTCGCCATCCCTTCAAAGGGATATAATACAGAGAACAGACTGTATAAGTCCGTTTCGTCACAGTTACATTAAATATTCGTATATTTCTATCTCAACTCTATGGATACGGAACCTCAATGAATGTATAATTTCAGGCTCTGCTATCTACCTCATCTGTCCACCTTCGGTTGTAGATATGTAATATTGTTTAGTTGACTATGAGCGTTATCTTCTTAACTTCGGTAATAGCTTCCATTCCTTTATTCGGGAGTCTAATCTTTTCGTCAAAGTTTACCTTAGCTGCTGTTGCCCAAGATGCCATACCCTCTCAAGGACTGGTATCATCTATCCAGTATAACAGCTTATTGAGAACGTTTTCATTCTCTTTCATGTTGTACCAGCATGGTTTTAAATTATTGTCATTTTTTGCTTTGCTCTCATTCGATTTGTTTCAGCTTTGTTTTCCACACCAGGCAACTGTGAAAGGTAACACTTGGTATGGATTTTAAATTTGGCGCAGTATTGTTCCATTGAACACTAACTAGCTGCATCTTGTTTGTTGTACTGATATCTTCTTCATACGATTTGGTATCCATTAATTCTGGAGTGATCCTTACCTGCTTTGGGAGTGGGACCAGGTAGCTGTGCAACCATTCCTGCGGCATTTCCGCCGTATTGATGCTTAGGTTGAAACAAAGAGCCATCTCTTCCAAGTCCCCATCGTTCATGTTACTCATATGTGTGTACCTAACCCCATTCGGGCCTGGCGCTGTGTCTTTAGCCCACTCCAGTACCCGTCTAATATCCTCCACCTTAATTAATCTCACAGTCCTCCTTCCAGTGACCGGTGACAAGATTTCTCTGACCATATCTCTAATAGCTCTATCTTGCTGATCCATCTGTGTTAAAAATCGTGTATGAAAAGCCTCCCCTTTGTCCTGGTCAGTTGTCATAGGTCGGTTGTTATCCTCTTAAACGGTACCATGTGTAGCAGGCATCGCCTGTCTCTTCATGTAGCGTCAGCTACGATGATAAGGAATCTATCAAAGTTGCTGTGGATAGACTTTCTACGAATAGAAACATAAGTCACTGGAGAAGACAAGACTGAATAACTCGTAATTCTAGAATGAATAAAGGTCCCAGAACAGGTCTAATCTTCTGACAGTGTTCAGGCAGATAGGAATGGTGTACAACTATACTTGTATGATCAAGACAGTCTGCCTAGGTTGTCTAGCTACGTGCCTGAAATATAAAGCTCGAGCCCCCAACCTCTAATCACTCTCACCGACACGAAGAAAGACAGAGTAAAATATTTAAAAGAGACAAACTTTCGTATCTTCTCACTCTACTATTACTAAGGTTACTAAGTAAGGTAACAACTAGCTGTTGTAAATTTTAGAAACTAACAATGTTGCATTTTAATCATAGAAAACACGTTGGGTGCTCCACGGGAGTGTCAGCCCTGTACATGAATAGGGGGTTACAATTCCCTCAATTATATTATTATTATTCTATCTGGCTAGGCTGTTGCATCAACTAAACTTTTTAATCACTGAAGTAATTTTGGCCTGAACTATGTAGATGGTGGTGGCCAACGGTAAGTTTGGCCACTTATCTTTTCTTCTCCTCCTTTGATTTGCACAGTGGGTGTAAACCCTATTTAGTAGGTATAAGTGAGATGGTGGTAAGTGATGCTTCACAAAGTCACACAGGTTGGCAATCTAAAGCTTGGTGCTGAAGGTGTCAAATCCTTCTAATCTTCTGACCACACTTGGGTACGAAAACTGCCCTAGGAATCTTTAATATATCTAAATATATCTATATGGCCGTAATACGCGCCAAAGATAAAACTCTTAACACTTTGTAAGTATTCTATAGAGCCTAGCGACTAGCAAATGTTTCTACACCGACGTCTGGATTGCAAAAAGCCGAGTTTCGCTATCTCTCCCCTGACAGGAAGTGGTCATGCCAGGGACCTCGTTGTCGTAATTTCTCCGACCAAATTGTGAAATAGTTGTAGCCAAATTTATAGATTTGGCTGGGTACACTACTTTGTAAATTCAGCCTCTCCTCCTATACTAATGTAACGTATTCCTTCATATTAGATTAATAACATTACCTAGCCGTTTATTTATACTATAGACAGGGACTATCTATACATAGATATATAGGAATAAAAACGACTATAAATTATTATATAATTACATAAGGGTTTTAAAGAGATTCTACCCCAATTTAAGCAAAAGAAGATGGGGAAGCTGGAGACTTCGTCACACTTCATCTGCAGGTGCAGCCTCCAAAATTTACCCAATGTTACATTCCCCAGCGACTTCATTGATAAATGTTTCCACTTCATCCTTTTTGCCTCTGCTGCCTGGAGTTTGAAATCCTGCACCTTTACTTTTTTTTTATTTCTTTCAGCCTCCTCCAATTCAGTGTCAACGGAATTGGTTGCTCTCCACACCCTCTGCCAATTCCTCATGGTGACTCTCTTTTCCCTGCATGAATTATCCACCTCTGGTTTCCACCATGGTGATTGGGTGAAGATTCTTCTTTTTGGTTTACATCTTTCCTGTGATCTCAGGCTCCCCAAGAGCGAACCGAATGCCCGCCCGCATACCAGATGTTCCACGTTTCCGACCAGCTCACCCGTGGTCATCAGTCCTCGGCACGTCGGTCCACCTTAAACTTTGGGGTTTATAATCGGAGTTTTCCTGACCAATAATAGTGGCAGGACAGCTCTGGATCGTTGCCCCAACACTCATGTGTCCACTCTCGGAGATAGAGTGTCCGTTATGAAGAATCCACTGCCTGCAGTTCTTGGGAACAACCAGCTGATCATGCTGGCGTCCTTCTCCCCCGGCACAATTAAGTTAAACCGTATATTATAACCCTGCAAAACACGTATGGTAACGTCCTCGAAAAGATAGTAGCACGCAGGCTCCAGCGACATTTGGAAAGTCGTAATCTGCTTCCTAGAGGGCTAGGGAGTTACCGGCCTGGGAAGGACACCTGGGCCAATGCTGCAACATTTGCATTTGATGTCCACGAGGGCTTCCATGATAATCAAGAGACAGTGGCGGTAGCTCTTGACCTCTTGACTTGAGGATGCGGATAACAGGGTCAGGTAGTGATCGGTTGATATACACACTGTTTGACATGAAGGTCTGCCCTTGCCTTGTCGGAAGGGTTGCGACGGTCCTCTATGAGCGTAAGTTTGCACTGCGCAGGGGTTCCTGGACTTCTGACCCCTGTTCTATTACACCAGGGTTGCCACAGGTATCTGCAATGTCTCCATGCTCTATAATGTCTACACCAGCAAAATCGCAGCTATTGAGACACCAGGTGTGGGTAGAATCTTGACATTTGCAGATGCTGTGCTGGTGTACAGGCAGGGCAGAGACAGGGCCAGTTTGGCAGAAGACTTACAGGTGACAGTAAACAGGGTAGCGGAGGGTACAGGGACGCAGTGGCCATTATAAACCCAGGCAAGGCATCGGTTGTGTGTTACTCCCTGGATAACCGGATCGTCAAGGCAGATATCCTATTATTATGTTGAATGGATGTCCTCTTAATAGAGAGAGTAAATTAAAGCATTTTAGCATCACCGTTGACAGGTATTTGTCTTTTAAGGATCATGTGGAGGATTTGGTGGTGAAGTCTGGTATGGGACTTAATGCATTGAGGGCGATGGCAGCAATCGGGGTTGATTAGAGGATGCTTTACAGGCTCATTCAGCAGTTAATAATTTCTGTCATTGAGTATGGTTTGGGGCTGCTGACAGTATCAAAGAGCCAGCTTGAAAGATTGGAGCGCATACAGAATGCTGCCATGCGGGTAATCCTGGGGTGCACAAAGGACACTACCAATTATATGCATGAGGCATGTCCTGGCGCTACCAACAATGGTGGATAGTCATAGGGTCCTTCAGGCCAAGTGGTACCTGAGAGTTGCTGCAGATAAGGATTACCTCCTGAATGAAGCCATGAATATGATCAAGGGTCGTAGACTAAGACGAGGCAGGTCCTGTGTGGCACAGGTAGAACTATCTATACGACAGGTGTGTGATCTAGAGATCAATTTTTTTTTTTTTTTTTTTTGGGGGGGGGGGGGGGGGGGGGGGGGGGGGTTTCGCATATCCTTTACAGGACATTGCTGTCAACATCAGCATCTTTCAGCTGATTGTTGATTCCTTGGCAAAACTACGCTCAGTAGTTTGTCATTGATTTCTGAGCGACCGGCTCACTTACCCAAGAAATTACCGACGCGGAGAGAACCGCTACCGATTCTCGCAAACGTCACGATACTCACGTGAATATACGGAATTACGGAGATCATAAATCGCGAAAAAGAGTGGGTTGAAGTACCGACAGACATGACGGACTGGCACAATGTAATAATAACACTGGGTCGTGAGTGCAGAGAAGGGGCAGCGGACTTCACTTAGTTTGATGTGCAACAATTGATCCAGAGTAACACACAATCAAGGTGACAGTCATCTACACCGATGGGTCAGTGGTGAGAAACAGACGTAGTGGTTGGAGTTTTATTGCAAAGGTTAATAGACGAGTCATGAAAAGGGAGAGTCTGGCATATGAGACTATGGCCTATTGACAAGTGGGAGGTGGTTGTGCGCTTGTGGGACAAGGTGGAGTAGGCGGGGGGAACAGACTGAGAACCCGTAAGCGGAAAAAATCAAATTGCGTGGGATCGGCAGGGGAGAGAGCAAACCGATATATATATATATATATATATATATATATATATATATATATATATATATATATATATATATATATATATATATATATATATATATATATATATATATATATATATATATATATATATATAGCCGGTTTCCCTGGCCTAGAGGTTAACGTCTTTCTCCATAATCCCGTATATTCTCGTGAGTAACGTGAAATATATCCTATTTGTTTCATATCCAGGGTGGGGCTCGACATGGAGCTCGTGTGCGTTGCAGTATCTCCAGACTTCGTCAAAGTCAACATAAGAAAGTCAGGTCCGGAAATCATGTGACAGCTGCCAAATACTGGAGAAAGCATTACGGAGATGAGATTTTCAGTGTACCTTGGGATAAGTATGACTTCTAGACAATGTGTATGCTCTGAATCTAATCTGTTGCTCTGAATGTCTGACACGCATGCGTGCATATTTGCTTTTAATTTTACTTTTTAAAAAGTAAATTTCTATTTGTCCTTTTTATATGTTTCTATAAATGTCTATTTCTAAGTTATGTTATGTGGGTTGGAAGTCTCCGAGGCAAAATGACTGGCACGCCTGCTAGTCGTGTTTTCGAATCCTAATCATGGTGGATATTTTTTTAATTGACCTGCACTCCAAGGTCGACCCAACCTTATATGGGCACTAGCAATGTTCTGGTAGAGGTGACCGGCGTTATATTATCTACATCGCTCATGGTGGATCGACTCCTCTACGAAACATATGGGGTTAGCACCATATAACCATTAGCCTCAAGGCACCGACAATGGTCCATAGTGAGTTGTAGAAGCGCCATTGTGCCAGGGTACATACTTAACATCTCTTAATCCTGGGATGCCGAAACTAGCCTGGCTAACATATGGGATAGACCACGATCTCCAGGTGATGAAGTCTGCTATGAACTACTGAAAACTGTGCACGATGTGAGATGGTCAGAGCGTCAAAACAATGCCTCCTCGATGTTGGTAGACAATCATGACTGACGACTTTTCACGACAAGCATGGAATGGGTGTAAAGTCTGCTTACAGGGATCGAACTTAGCTGCCATTATTTCATGTCCAACCAGAGTGAACGAGATGGATCGAATATATTGTATCAACAATAACTAGTGGCGGAGTGGCCAGGGTGTCAGCTTGTGTGCATCCGATGCCGTGGGCCCTCTTAAACATTAAATTATATGTTACCATTATTAATGACACGTGAGACCTGGAAACCAATATTATTAGACCTAGTTCGGCACTGAGTATAGCAACATGTCTTTCTGTCTGCCACGTGCAAATAATAAAATGCTTCCGTAGAAGCCTCCCACGACTTGAAAGCACACTGGTCGGTCTGAATCTTGATGAATTAAAAATCACACTGTCTCTGTCTCGAGTTTGCAATATTTTGTTATCATGTGAATATTTTTTTTTTTTAAATTTTGGAGCATGCGTGCATTAGACTGAGCTCAAGAAACAAAGTTCTTGTCTCGGATACATAATGTTGATCAAAATACACTGTACGGAGGAGTGTACGTGGTTCTAAATTGCATGACGGACTGGCACAATGTAATAGTAACACAGGGTCGAGAGTGCAGAGAATGGGCAGCGTGCCGCACTGAGTGAAGTGCAACAACTGATCCAGAGCAACACACATCAAGGTGACATGGTCATCTAATCCGATGGGTCAGTGGTGAGAAGCAGACGTAGTGGTTGGGGTTTTATTGCAAATGCTAATGGACGCGTCTTGAAAACGGAGTCTAGTATATGATACTACGACCTCCAGCATGAGAATGGAGGTGGAGACGGTAACAGCGGCATTCCGTTGGCTAGAGAAGACTACCGCAACACACACTGTATGCATTACGGATTCAAAGAGTATGTTTAGTAACGTGGAGAAAGGAATGTTTCGTGTGGTATGGCTGTCGTTGCTTCGGAGGTCACAGATTGTGAGAATTGTATCGATATTTTGCCCTGGTTATGCGGGGGGTGCGGGGGAATGAACAGGCTGACAGGCTAGCATAGAATGCACCTCTTGGTTGTAGATTTCCTATGGACAAGGGGAGGTGGTCGTGCGCTTGTAGGACCTAGTGGAGAAGAATGGGGAACAGATTGAGAACCTGTATGTGGAATGAATGAAATTGCCGGGGATCGGCAGGGGAGTAGTGTAGAAGTAGGAAAGCCGCTCGTTTTGAGGAGGGAATCGATAATCCTCCTCCTCCTCCTCCTCCTCCTCAAAAGGCGATAATTCCTCGGTTTGTAAGTAATCTAGTGGTAGTCAAGTGACCCCTGTAATTATAGGTGTGTCTAGTATGCCACATAAAACAATAAGGAAAACAAATGAGTCAAAGAAGGTATATAATAATGTTAATAAAAAAAAAAATTAAAAAAAAAAACACACACACACACACACACACACATACATATATATATATATATATATATATATATATATATATATATATATATATATATATATATATATATATATATATATATATATATATAACATAATCAAGTGACCCCTTAAATTATATGTGAGGGTGTGCAATGACGTGGTCAAGTAGTGGTCAAGTAGTGCTCAAATAGTGGTCAAGTAGTGGTCAAGTGGTCGAGTGACCACTTAAATTGTAGAGAAGAGCACGGCTAGTGATATGGTGGTGGATAAAGTGAGCGGATGAGGTGGTCAAGCAGTGGTCAAGCAGTGGTAAAGAGGTGGACAAGTGGCCAAGGGGTGGTCAAGTGACCCCTTAAATTGTACGGGAGGGTACTGTAGTGATGTGGTGGTGATTAAACTGAGTGATGACGTGGTCAAGAGGTGGTCAAGTGGTCAAGTGACCACTTAAATTGTAGAGGAAGTTGCGTGTAGTGACATGGCGGTGGTTAAAGTGTCAATGACATGGTGAAGAGGTGGTTAAGTGGTGGTCAAGTAGTGGTCAAGTGGTCGAGTTACCACTTAAATTGTCAGGGAAAGTAGATGTAATGATGTGGTGATGATCATGAGGTGGTCAAGTAGTGGTCAAGCAGTGGTCAAATGGTCAAGTGACCACTTAAATTGTAGATTAAAGTACTGTAGTGAAGGGGTGATGATCAAGAGGTGGTCAAGTAGTGGTCAAGTATGGTCAAGTGATCGAATGACCACTTAAATTGTAGAGAGTAGGTGTAATGAAACGGTAGTGGTTAAAGTGCTCGATGACGTGGTCAAGTAGTGGTCAAGAAGTGGTCAAGTGGTCAAGTGACCACTTAAATTAAGAGGAGAGTACGTGTAGTGACATGGTGATGATCAAGAGGTGGTTAAGTAGTGGTCAATTAGTTAGGTTTATAGGTTGGGGTGTCTCAGTCGTGAAGTATCGAACTGTCTGCTGTAGGAAGGATGTCGCTGATCAGGGCGAGTAGATTATAATACATTTATCGCTATTGTCTACAGTTGGCGTGATTGTATAGTAATAGTAGTAGAGTTGTTTGTAGTAATATTAGTCATCATCATCAAGAGACATGTTGCCTGGCATGGGCAAGCAAACCACCCCACATATTTCAATCCCCAATACCATTGAGTAATTCACGGGTTGACTCAGGCTACAGGAATCCCCATTAACGGCATTATCTTCATGAAATGGTGGTATTCGTAGTACCAATAGGACCAGTAGTACTAGTCAGCATCAACAGCAAGAGACTTATCACCTTGCGTGGACGAGTATGACACGCCATAAATTATGATATCCGACACCACGAATACAAGTAGTAATAATATTGGTAATAATAGTAGTTGTAGCAATAGTAGTTGTAGCAATAGTAGTAATAGCAGCAGCAGTCAGTAGTTGTAGTAGTAGTAGTAGTAGTAGTAGTAGTAGTAGTAGTAGTAGTAGTAGTAGTAGTAGTAGTAGTAGTAGTAGTAGTAGTAGTAGTAGTAGTAGTAGCAGTAGCAGTAGTAGTAGCAGTATTAGTAGTAGTAGTAGTAGTAGTAGTAGTAGTAGTAGTAGTAGTAGTAGTAGTAGTAGTAGTAGTAGTAGTAGTAGTAGTAGTAGTAGTAGTAGTAGTAGTAGTAGTAGTAGTAGTAGTAGTAGTAGTAGTAGTAGTAGTAGTAGTAGTAGTAGTAGTAGTAGTAGTAGTAGTAGTAGTAGTAGTAGAATTGAGAGGGTGTTTGTTGTTTCACTAAGTATTTGTATATCTTATGTACTATGTACTATAAAGTTAGTTTGTATTGTATGTTGTGTAATGTTTTGCTGAAATAGCTATCTTTTGTAGCTGTAAGAGGTGATGACGTCATAATACCCCCACTCTAGCATTATCGCCAGCTTATTAATAGTGTCTTCATTGCAGCGAAGAAGGTTCATTGTGAAATATCGACAACTTCCTTCTCCACACTGACTGAATCAGGGGTGCATGACCATAAAGAGCAAACAACGATACGGCAACTACAAGGCAAAATGGCGTCGAATATAGCGTAACATACAAAACTTTTGAAAGCATCGGGTGTCTGTTCCAGCACGGTCGACAAATAGGTGGTCACTAAGTCCTCAAATTACTCACTCAAATAAACATATATGATAATAAGGCACCACCTAAACAACGAAAGCGGACAAAAACAACGGGGGAAAATGACATAAACGTCAAAATGTAACACATACAAAGAAATCAACAGCTACTGAAAAATAAAAATGATACGACAAAATGACACAAACAATGAAAACCGACACATCAACAAAATGAAACAAACAAGGAAAACTGATGACACAAACGACAAACTGACACAACCAAATAACCAAAATAGGCAAATGTACACGTTGAAATGTAACACGCAATAAGAAATTGACAAATTAAAATATCACACACACACACACACACACACACACACACACACACACACACACACACACACACACACACACACACACACACACAAGAAAACTGAAACGAACAATGAAAACTGCTGACACAAACACTGAAAACTGACACAAACACTGAACAAGGCACCTGACATAAAAAAATAAACCTCAAATTGTAACACACAAAGACATCGACAACTACTGGGGGAAAAATAACACAACTACTGATAAATGACACAACAACAAAATGAAGCAACCTATGAAAACTGACACAATGAAAAACTGACACAACAACAATCTGACACAACGACAAACTAACACAACGACAAGCTGACACAATGACAAATTGACACAACGACAAACTGACACAAGCAAACAAACCAAAAGATACAAATGTTAACGTCAAAATGTAACATACAACAACTGAAAATGACACAACGGCAAAATGACCTAAACAAGGAAAACTCAACCAACCAATGAAAACAACAAACGAAAAAGACACACACACACACACACACACACACACACACACACACACACTTACACACACACACAAACAAACACACACACAAACACACACACAATGAAACTGAAATAACTAATAAAAACATGACATAAACACTGAAAACTGACACAAACACTGAACAAGCCACCTAAAGAAAAACATAACATCCAAAATGTAACACATACAAAAAAATCGACAACTACTCACACACCAAATGAGACTTAAAGAAAACACGACATCCAAATGTAAACGTCAAAATGTAACACACACACATACACATACACACACACACACACACACACACACACACACACACACACACACACACACACACACACACACACAAGAGAAACCGACAACAAATGAAAATGACACATAAGAAAAAATGACACAACAACACACTAACTCGACCAACGAAAACTTACATAAACACTGAAAACTGACACAAACACCGAACAAACCGCCTAAAGAAAAGTAAAACATTTAAAAAAATGTAACAGAGACATATACAAAAAGAGATCGACAACAAATGGAAAAAAAATTACACAGCCACTGAAAAATGACACACCCAATAAAATGAAACAACCAATGAAAACGACTAACAAAAACCGTTTTTAAAAAAATACATAAACACCGAACGAGTCACACATAGAAAACAAGACAGCCAAAATGTAACAGACACCAAGTGAAAATGACACACACAAGAAAAAATGACACAACAACGAAAACTTACACAAACACATCAATAAAATGAAACAACCAATGAAAACCGACACAACCAAGACTAACACACAACACATTCAGAAAAGACATAGTTATAGAGAAACATACCGTTTATAAAAATGGAAACTAACTGTGTATAATCTTCTTTGTTGTTTTTTTAAATTTTCTCAACACATAAATGAACAGAAACATGGACACAACAAAATGCTTCTGTCAATGTCTATAAGGCTTTCTTCTTGATAGAGTTCTTACGTTGGTTCCCCAATGTAATCGGATTACCCATAGAGGCGATGAAGGGTTGATTTTCTTGATGATCTGTTGAAAATGGAGGTATAGACTGGTTATTGTAAGCATGCCGTGAGTTGGTTACTGTAAGTAGGTGTATAGGAACACATAGAATCAGTGTTCCAAATGAGAATATTAATGTTTTGACTGTACCCTGTCCAAAGCCGCAAGAATTTCATCGCGCATAGCCATCAATTGTTCCGATTCACGAGTCAGCGTCAGTCCAACTTTAGTGGGAAATTTCAGTTCTGATTCTCCAAACTAACGTCGCAAATGTAACATCACCGTAGCCCTTAACTTGACACATAAGTAACTTTATGAACTGCACCCAATGGTCTACCCAATCAGCTCCGTTGATCATGTACACACAGCTGGTTGTAGACATCTCGAAAGCTTTGTAAACGGATCACAAAATGTAGACAGTCCGCCTCATTTTATACAGATGAGCTTATCGATTGTTTAAAAAACATGTCTGGATTTGTTTTACATGTGTAAGCAGTAACCAATCGAAAAACGAGACGCTGGCAAAAATTCAAATTTCCCACCTTTAAGGGAGCTAACTCGTCTAAAATTCATTTCTTCGATATCAGATTTGTTTAAGTTCACGTCGTCATTCTAATTTTTGTGTGTAAGTTCATGTCTTTAGTGATTTACATTTTGGTACGTTCATTTCTTCAGCAGCAGATTTGTGTAAGTTCACGTCAGCATCAGAATATTTTTGTGTCTAAGTTCTTATCTTCTACAGTTCATGTCTTGCTAAGGTCTATTTTCGGGAAAAAGCAGAAGTTTATTGGCTAGAAAGTCAACCTGAGTTGTTAATTACTACCACTTCCTGTGGACAGCTATCCACTACGCATCCACTAAATTTGAGAAAATGAACCTCCATTGAACGGAAGCTACCACGGACTTGAATTGTTAAACCCTTCCAGAAGTAGTAGCGGCATCTTATCGAGGAAAAAGATTGAAGTAGTTATCCCCCTTAGTCTGGGAATTATGAAAATGTATGCCCCCGCAAGCATTATTATAGTGACGTCATATAAAAAAAATTAAAGAATAACAACTGAGGCTCCACCTCATTTTCACACCATACAGACACCATCGTCAGCGTAATCTGAACTGCTTGACCTAAGAAACTGGCCGAACCCGGTTTTCACAAGGCTCAAAATCTAGTATATAAATCCGAGCTGGTAACAGTCACTCGTTGTGATCCGAAAAGAACTAAAGACCTCAAGGTATTCATGGAATCCAAACTCACAGTGGATGAGATTACACCCCAAGCAGCCCTACAAACCATTTTACATCTGACATCAGTTTTGTCAACACCTAGAAAAAATGATCAATAAAGGATGTCCTTCTTCCAAAAATCAAAAGAAACGTCAAAGAGAAAAACGAAAACATGGATTACTTCTCTTGCAAACAAAAGAAATTCCTGACTCCAATCACACTGAATGTGACATAGACCAAAAACTTTATTCCCAAAGCATAGTATTGGTGTACGATCAGAGAAATAAAGACAATGTTTTCCAAAAGAATGTCTACCAAAGACCATCAGAGCATGCCGGTTTGGGCAACAGTAACACAGCTTCTACGTTACCTGTTTTGAATTATGGTGATTCTTGTTTCTTCATCCCAGCTCTCTCATTAGACATTTTGTTCTGCAAGAAACCTACTTCTTATAGTCAGGCACCAGTAGACCGCCAAGAGACAACATTCGATTTGCTTGATGATGTTTCTTCAGATGAAAATATTGACCTTCTGTCTAGTAGTCATGGCCCAGACTCAAAGTCTGTCAAGAAGATTAATGCTTTGTGGAATGAAAACTATCCTACTGCTGGTTTCCGAAGTTGCTCCTCTGTCGCAGCAGATGAAATACATCATCCAACGAGTAAGGTTTGTATCAATAGTAACGTTCATGATCATAGTTTCCAAGAACAGGTATGTTAGTTCTGGCGTCTAATTTTACATTCTATTAACTGTTCCTCTTTATTTAAATATGAATTACTAGATGTTGAAGTCTTGTAAGTTTCAGTGTGATTCTTGTCACCTCTACGGGTTAAGTTTGCAGCAGAATCTCACTTCTTGACAGTTCATATTGGTGGCACAGAAGAACGCAATCGTAACTGGCATCATGTAATCAGAGAACGTAAGAATTTTGAAAGATGTATACTAGAGTTGGAACAAATTCTGACTCCAGTCCTGGGGGACAGTCACAGACTCAAAGTCCTGGAGCAGAGAAAAGGTTAAGAACAACAGTGTAAGTCGATTGTCACAATAATACATTTTTTTAAATTATAAGAATTAAATTACATTGAATTAAATTGAATTAAATTTGGATGTCCTGTTTTCTTTAGGTGTCATTTGGTGTGTGAGTAGTTGTCGATTTCTTTGTATGTGTTACATTTTGGATGTTATGTTTTTCTTTAGGTGGCTTATTCAATGTTTGCGTCAGTTTTCAGTGTTTATGTCATGTTTTCATTGGTTGTTTCAGTTTCATTGTGTGTGTGTGTGTGTGTTTGTGTGTGTGTGTGTGTGTGTGTGTGTGTGTGTGTGTGTGTGTGTGTGTGTGTGTGTGTGTGTGGGGTGTTATTTGTTTCCTTTTGTGTGTTACATTTTGACCTTTACATTTGGCTATCTTGTTTTCTTTGGTTGTATCAGTTTGTCGTTGTGTTAGATTTTCAGTGTTTATGTTGGCAGTTTTCATTGGTTGCTTGAGTTTTCCTTATTTAGGTCATTTTGCCGTTGTGTCATTTTTGTTGTTGTCTTCCTTGTGTCATTTTCAGTTGTTGTCTGTTACATTTTGACGTTAACATTTGTATCTTTTGGTTTGTTTGCTTGTGTCAGTTTGTCATTCTGTCAGTTTGTCATTGTGTCAGCTTGTCGTTGTGTTAGTTTGTCGTTGTGTCAGTTTGTTGTGTCAGGTTTTCATTGTGTCAGTTTTCATTGGTTGCTTCGTTTTGTTGTTGTGTCATTTATCAGTAGTTGTGTTATTTTTCCCGAGTAGTTGTCGATGTCTTTGTGTGTTACAATTTGAGGTTTACATTTTTATGTCAGGTGTCCTTGTTCAGTGTTTGTGTCAGTTTTCGGTGTTTCAATCAATCAATCATGTGCCATGCGGGAAAGCGTGGGCGGTCATGACTCGCCATTTCACTCGATCACCAGTGTCGTGGATCAGCTCAGTGTTCCTGTCTCTTCCATGCCATGTGGCCAAGTCATCCAGGTATTTATCTCTCGGTCTTCCTCTTGGTCTGTTCCCCTTAATCTTGCCAGTTGTCACTAAGTTCTCCAATCCATTTCTTCTCATAACATGTCCAGAAAATGTTGACTGTCTATGTCTAATTTCTCTAATCAGTTTACGATGTTCATTTGTCTCCTGTAGTACTTGGTCATTGGTTTTTCTGTCTGTCCATGGTATTCTTTGCATTTTCCTCAGAAACCACATTTCTGCAGCCATCAGATGTGTTTGTGTCAGCAGTTTTCATGGGTTGTTTCGGTTTTCTTGTGTGTGTGTGTGTGTGTGTGTGTGTGTGTGTGTGTGTGTGTGTGTGTGTGTGTGTGTGTGTGTGTGTGTGTGTGTGTGTGTGTGTGTATGTGTGTGATATGTTAAATTGTCAATTTCGTATTGCGTGTTACATTTCAACGTTTACATTTGCCTATTTTGGTTTATTTGGTTGTGTCAGTTTGTCGTTTGTGTCATCAGTTTTCCCTGTTTGTTTCATTTTGTTGATGTGTCGGTTTTCATTGTTTGTGTCATTTTGTCGTATCATTTTTATTTTTCAGTAGCTGTTGATTTCTTTGTATGTGTTACATTTTGATGTTTATGTCATTTTCCCCCGTTGTTTTTGTCCGTTTTCGTTGTTTAGGTGGTGCCTTATTATCATATATGTTTATTTGAGTGAGTAATTTGAGGACTTAGTGACCACCTATTTGTCGACCGTGCTGGAACAGACACCCGATGCTTTCAAAAGTTTTGTATGTTACGCTATATTCGACGCCATTTTGCCTTGTAGTTGCCGTATCGTTGTTTGCTCTTTATGGTCATGCACCCCTGATTCAGTCAGTGTGCAGAAGAAAGTTGTCGATATCTCACAATGAACTTTTTTCGCTGCATTGAAGACACTATTAATAAGCTGGCGATAATGCTAGAGTGGGGGATTATGACGTCACTACCTCTTACAGCTACAAAAGACAGCTATTTCAGCAACACATTACACAACATACAATACAAAATAACTTTATAGTACATAGTACATAAGATATACAAATACTTAGTGAAACAAACAACACTCTCGCAATTCTACTACTACTACTACTACTACTACTACTACTACTACTACTACTACTACTACTACTACTACTACTACTACTACTACTACTACTACTACTACTACTACTACTACTACTACTACTACTACTACTATTACTACTGCTACTACTACTACTACTACTACTACTACTACTACTACTACTACTTTTTGTGTTACTATTACTACTACTACTACTGCTACTACTAATGCTACTCTAATACTACTACTAGTTCATCTTCACCTCTTCTTCCTCTTCTTTTTCTCCGTTTTCTACTACTACTACTACTACTACTACTACTACTACTACTACTACTACTACTACTACTACTACTACTACTACTACTACTACTACTACTACTACTACTACTACTACTACTACTACTACTACTACTACTACTACTACTACTACTACTACTACCACTTCTACTACCACTTCTACTACTACTACTACTATCAATACTACCACTTCTACTACTACTACTACTACTACTACTACTACTACTACTACTACTACTACTACTACTACTACTACTACTACTACTACTACTACTACTACTACTACTACTGGTGGGGGTGGTGGTGCTGCTGCTGCTGCTTTGCTTTACTACTACTACTACTACTACTACTACTACTACTACTACTACTACTACTATTGCTACTACAACTACTACTACTACTACTCCTTCTGCTATTACTACTTTTGCTACAACTACTATTATTACCAATATTATTACTACTTGTATTCGTGGTATCGGATATCATAATTTATGGCGTTTCATACTCGCCCACGCAAGGTGATAAGTCTCTTGCTTTTGGTGCTGACTAGTACTACTGGTCCTATTGGTACTACGAATACCACCATTTCATGAAGATAATGCCGTTAATGGGGATTCCTGTAGCGTGAGTCAACTCGTGAATTACTCAATGGTGTTGGAGATCGCAATATGTGGGGTGGTTTGCTTGCCCATGCCAGGCAACATGTCTCTTGATGATGATGACTAATATTACTACAAACAACTCTACTACTATTACTATACAATCACGCCAACTGTAGACAATAGCGATAAATGTATTAGAATCTACTCGCCCTGATCAGCGACATCCTTCCTACAGCAGACAGTTCGATACCTCACGACTGAGAACCCCAACCTATAAACCTAACTAACTGACCACTACTTGACCACCTCTTGATCATCACCATGTCACTACACGTACTCTCCTCTAAATTTAAGAGGTCACTTGACCACTTGACCACTGCTTGACCACTACTTGACCACGTCATCGAGCACTTTAACCACTACCCTTTCATTACACCTACTCTCCTCTACAATTTAAATGGTCATTCGATCACTTGACCAGTACTTGACCACTACTTGACCACCTCTTGATCATCACCCCGTCACTACAGTACTTTCCTCTACAATTTAATTGGTCAATTGACACTTGACCACTGCTTGACCACTATTTGACCACCTCATGATCATCACCACATCACTACACCTACTTTCCCTGACAATTTAAGTGTTCACTCTACCACTTGACCACTACTTGACTACCACTTGATCACCTCTTGACCATGTCATTGACACTTTAACTATCACTACACTTAACTTCCTCTACAATTTAAGTGGTCACTTGACCACTTGACTATCACTTGACCATCACTTGACCACGTCATCACTCACTTTAACCACCACCACATCACTACACGTGCCCTCCCATACAATTTAAGGGGTCACTTGGCCACCCCTTGGCCACTTGACCACCTCTTGACTACTGCTTGACCACCGCATTGCTCACTTTATCCACCACCATATCACTAGCCGTGCTCTCCTCTACAATTTAAGTGGTCACTCGACCACTTGACCACTACTTGACCACTAATTGACCACTACTTGACCGCTACTTGACCACGTCATAATGTTATTAACTATTATTATATACCTTCTTTGACTCATTTGTTTTCTTTATTGTTTTATGTCGTATACTAGACGCACCTATAATTACATGGGTCACGTGACTACCACTAGACTACTTAAAACAGAGGAGTTATCGCCCTTTGAGGAGGAGGAGGAGGAGGATTATGGATTTCCTCTTCAAAACGAGCGGCTTTCCTACTTCTACATTACTCAGAGGTTCTGGGAGAATCTGAAAACTGAGAGGGAAGACGAGGAGAACTTTTAATCAAATAGCGGTGGGAACAATTAGTGATATGACTCTTCTCTCACTGTTGAACGAGGGGACGGAGCACGTATGGGAATGTCCTGAGTGCAGCGATGTCGGTTCTTAACTCATCTCAACTTAACTCCGCTCAACTCAACTATCTACAATGTAAATGTTTCATTCAAGAAGTGTCACCTGTTTAAAATTTAATATGCATAACATGTTCATGTTTTTTGTTGTTGTCAGATGCTATAAAGATCTATACAAGAATTATTGCAACCAGTGGAAAGCTATCATTCCTCTAACGTCTGTGCTCAGCTTAAGAGAAAGTCTCAAAGAGGAGATTGGGGATGTTACGGATAATACAGTTCACAAAGCCCGCTTTCTCTGTGAGTATTTAAAAAGCAAACAACCAAATCCCGTAGCAGGAACCTATTTGAGTATGTAAAGTGCATGGACAATCAAATTTGTGTAGGCATGAGTGCATGGAGGAGTAGGTGGCAAGCTTTCCCCTCCCTTAGCGAACGACAAGGGTTGGTATCGAACCCTTGTCCGACCACGCGCATGTGTTAAGTCTCATTAATTCGTTGGAAACTTCATTATTTATTTCTGTGAACTGATCTCCACTAATATAAAAGTCTTACTAAGTTATTGCGTCAAGGATTTCTGTGTTGCTACCAGAGAGTTCACTAGAGTAATTTTTAATGAACCACCCTTCTTCTTACTTCTGTCCGTTCTTCTGGCATCCCGTTTTATTTTTATATTACGTTAGTCCTGTTTAAATATCAAGAATAGTCACTTCGTTACTGGATTAGTTCCACATACCCAGTGTGCCTCAATTCGTGTAAAGGGGTCGTTTACTTAACTTACTCGAGCTCATGCGTCCAAGACAAGAGAAGATACCTTTAGAGGAATGAGATGGACACTGCTGACCACATAAGAAGATGTTTAGAGATGCAAGAAAACAACAGACTAAATAAGTGTAGTCAATAAATACACAAGCCAAAAGAAGACATAGATCATGACAGTACATGTGAAAATCACTACATGAATTTCAAATAAAAAGAAAATATGGACTAAAAGAAGGAGAGATTCACTCACATACACGGAAAGCATAGTAGCTCCAGACTGAGTAGCTAACAGAGCGATCAGTATACGATTCAACAAGGTATGATAAACATTACTAACTTAAAAATTTGAAAATCTTTTCAACAAAATATTACCATCACATTTATAATAAAGGCTGCCCTGACTTCACCAGACAGAGAGAGAGGGAATCTGTCCAACAGGAGTGACTCTTGAAGACCTCAAGTGTAGACCTCAAGTGAACCATACTGTTCGCAACCCATTCGGGAATAGCCTCGCAAACATTGATCGGTGAAGATTGTTTTAAGACATGTATAATACGAGTGGAAGTTAATAAGTAAGTCACAGATGGCTGTAGGAAAATAACTAAATATGATAGCAACTTGAAACCAGTTTATTTTTATACATACGTCCCTTTATTTCTCAGCATAATTTCCACCAACATTGATGCACTTATCCCATCGTTTTATCAGTCCTCTCAAACCGGCTGCATAGAACTGAGTGCTCTGTTTTCCAAACCACATTTTTACTTCACATTCAACTTCAGCGCCATTCACGTTGAGAAAATTTTCTACCCAGCTGTGCACCTACGGAGTAAACATTTGTCAGCATAAATAGGAAGTATTTCCTTATGAATGTTCTTTGCAGGCAATCCTTTTGCCCACAAAAAATGCACAACAGCACGTTGCTCTTTGGTTGTACACTCCATAAGTTCAGTCGCCATTTTGTTTATGCGCTGCGCATGAGACATCTAGTGCCACCTGACGAATGGGAATGTAAAGTTCGATGTTGCTGTCACCTAATGACACCTGTAGAAAACACCAACTACATTTACCCGCCATCCCACAGAACTGTGTGACTTACTTATTAACTCGCCCTCGTACATAAAAGATGTTTACTTTGTGAACATCTGTATGAAACAGATGCTTGCAAATGTCGACATTATAGGTATTGAAGTTTGCAATGTTTGAAACAATTTGCCATGAAATCAAGAAATATGTATCAGGATCAAACAAGACTACATATGTACCACCATACCAAGAAGATTGAGAAACTGAATTAGACATGTCACCATAGGAAACCCAGATGCCAACATTAGTAATAAATATTTTTCATTGAATTATGGTAGAGAATCGTGAGCATCTGGTCTAAAACATACTGGAGTAGTATCATGGCGACTGAACTTTCTATCCATGAACCTCGGAGATTGGCTGTTCATCAATAAGTGTTCAGAAAATGCTTATCGGTGGCGTACAAGAGACGCCAGGTACAACGGTCATTGGCTGGTTTGTTTTCACTGACCCAGGACCAGTGTTGCCATCTCCCTTTGATGAAAAAGCACCAAAATCGACCCAAAAAAGCACTAAAAAGCACCAAAATGTTTTAGGAAGCACCAAAAAAAAGCACCAACTGTTTTTATTACAAATGTAACAAGGTAGCACAGTATAATTTATTATTATCACTTCATATTACAATGACGTTTATTCCAGATCCGCCAAATCCCAATCAGAACTACTTTCGAGCCAAAAAAGCACCAAATTGCAATACTATTTTTTGGGGAAATTAATAAAACAAGCCCTGGCGGTATTAATTCAAAATGTTATAAAGTAGCACATTATAATTTATTAGTATCACTGAATATTAGAATTAAGTTTATTCCAGATCTGCCAAATCCCAGTCAAACAACTCCTCTTCAGTTTCTGTAGCTATTTCCTGTTGTGTTTGCTCCTGCGATGATGAGGATGAGGAGGATGATTGAAAGAAACATGTATATGCCTCCTGTGATCCAATTTTTCGCAGAATATCCTTAGGTAGTTTATAATCATGACAGCATTTGCCATATCTTTTCATTCCATATCTAATAGTCAAAACAGCTGTCAAACTCTTTATGCTAAGTCTATTCCGCAATTTTGATTTTATAACTCCCATCTGACTGAAAATACGCTCCACGTCCGCATTAGAATGAGGTAAAATGAGCAGAGTTAAAGCTAAATCTGTAAGATCTTGGAAAGGATTTTCACCGGTGGCATCCCTGTATGAGGCTATTTCTGCCCACAGTCCAAGTGTGTCAGAGGTCTGTGCCCACTGCATAAGATGAAGTTTTCTCCACTGGAAATCGATGCGGGTGAGAGTAACTGCATCTTCTACAAACATTTTAGCAAGATCCAATATACAGGGCTTCATTGGCTGTAGACATCCACTTCCACTAAGACATGACATGGACTGTAATACTCAAACGTTATCGGTTGTACGTAAACGCAGCTGTGTCAATAGCTCTATTAAAAACTGGATGCACCTTCCACGAATTTCTTTCTCATCGGGAAACTTGTAGTCTGCTATTAAAGGGAGTTAAATTAGTTGAATATTGCGCGGTAACGTACTAAGACTGTATTACTCCCTCGCTTCAGTTCAAATTCGGCTTTTTAGTGTTCCCAAAATGAATTTTAAAGTATCTTTTACCCACCCAAAAAAAGCACCAAAAAGTACCCAAAAAATTTGTGAAGCACTAAATTTACGCGGTCGCGCTAAAGGGAAAATTTTCGCACTAACTGACTTGAAAAAGCACTAAATTTAGCGCGAAAAGTACTAAAATGGCAACACTGCGCCCAGGACACACGCAAACTTTATTCCTCATGCAATTTTAATTGCAGCAAAGGTTTCAAGGGAATTAATATTTATATGGGACATTTAGATTTACAATCTTCCGATGTGTTCCGGTTTGTCAGTATTGAAACCTTGTCATGATCCATCCATCATGTGTCTTGCCGGTAAGCGTGGGCGGTCATGATTCGCCATTCCACTAGATCACCAGAGTCGTGGATCAGCTCAGTGTTCTTGTCTCGACCATGCCACGTGGTCAAGCCATCCAGATATTTAGTTATCTGTCTTCCCCTTCGATGGCGTTTCCACCTTGTCGTGGTGGGGGAGCTTGAGTTTCTCAATGAACCCGACAGCTATGCCGGCGGTAGCGTAGCTACCAGCAGGGCCTCCCAAGCCGGACAGGTCAAAGGGTAGAGAACAGACAAAGAGAAACACCCTGGTCCTCCAGGTTGTGGGTTGAAGCGTGGGGTTAACATCCCCACCTTTGTAAAAACTATTTTGTTACGAAACAGATACATAAGCCTCGAATTCGGACTGACTTATTTGGACAACGACCTTGGAACGTTAAAGGACTCTTGAGATTTGGAACATGGAATGTACTGACACTATGTCGAGCTGGAGCGGCTGAAGAACTAACCCGGGAGCTGGTTGAATATCAAATGGATATAACAGCAATTCAAGAAATAAGGTGGCTAGGAGAGGGTACTTTAGAGCAAAATGGAATGATTGTAATATATGGAGGAAACACCCAAAATAAACATGAATTAGGAACAGGTTTTGTCATCAAAAAAGAGTTATGGGGGAACGTTCTAAACTTTAAAGCTGTTAATGACAGAATTAGTAAATTATGAATAAAAGATAAATGGAAAAATATAACGATGATTAATGTACATGCACCTACTGAAGAGAAAGAAAATGACGTTAAAGAAGACTTTTATAATGATTTGGAAGATGTCATAGAAGAAATCCCCAAACAGGACATCCTGATTGTGCTGGGAGACTTCAATGCAAAAAATAGGTAGAGAGCAAACTAATAAAAAAGTGGCCGGTATGGAAAGCCTACATACAACTTCAAATGATAATGGATGGAGAGTCATCAACTTGGCAGAAGCCAAAACACTGCAGATTAGCAGTACCAGACTACAAAGAAAGGATATACACAAACAAACTTGGAAATCATGTGACAAGAGAACCTATAATCAAATAGATCACATTTAAATTAACAACAGAGATGCATCAAACAAGTTAGAAGTTATAGAGGAGCTGAGTGCCATCGCGACCACTTCCTCGTTGGAGCAAACTTTAAGATAAAACTTAAGAGAGCTTTCTATACTAAATTACAAAGATTACACCCAACATACAACACAGAAAAACTACAAGAAATTACAGTCAAAGAGAAATTTACAGATGAAATAAAATGTAAACTTGAAACTCTGCAGAACCCTTTGGAGGAAAGCGTTGCCCACACTTGGTTGAACATCAAGAATACAATTCAATCAAAAATGTGAAGAAGCAGTTATTAGGAAACAGAATGCCAGACATTTATGGTTAAATGACATCACCAACATCCAAAAGGAAGAGCAATATAGAAATAATGTAAAGAGGCTACAAAAATAGTTCGACAGCAGAAGCGAGAATATATGAGTAATATAATCAAAGATATGGAAACTAACCACCAGAAAAACGAATCCAGAAAGTTTTTTAAAGAACTGAAGTCAATGAAACAAGGGCACCAGCGCAACACATATGGTTTAAAAGACAAAAATGGGAATATGATAAATACCATTGAGGAAATGTGCAACACCTGGAAAGAATATTTTGTTGAATTACTACATTGTGAAGCTCCAAGTAACTCTTTCCCACAGGAAGAGGTCTTAACGTGTGAACCACAAATTGAAGAACCTGCATTTGAAGAAATCCTATATGTAATCACACGATTTAAAAACAATAAGGCAACTGGGGCTGATGGAATTGCTGCTGAATTTATAAAGGCAGGTGACCATGTATTACATCTAAAGCTATACAAACTAATAATAAAAATCTGGAGGACAAAAGAATTACCCCATGACTGGAAAGAGTCATTGTTGATACCTATCTTTAAGAAAGGAGGCAAGTTCCAATGTGAAAATTATGGAGGAATATCACTACTGTCCACAAGCTATAAAATACTATCCGCAGTATTACTAAATAGACTAAAACCATATTCAGAAGACATATTAGGTGACTTGTTACGAAACAGATACATGAGCCTCGATATCGGACTGACTTATCTGGACAACGACCTTGGAACGTTAAAGGACTTTTGAGATTTGGAACATGGAATGTACGGACACTATATCGAGCTGGAGCGGCCGAAGAACTAACCCGGGAGCTGGTTGAATATCAAATGGATACAACAGCAATTCAAGAAATAAGGTGGCCAGGAGAGGGTACTTTAGAGCAAAATGGAATGATTATAATATATGGAGGAAACACACAAAATAAACATGAATTAGGAACAGGATTTGTCATCAAAAATGAGTTATGGGGGAACGTTTTAAACTTTAAAGCTGTTAATGACAGGATTAGTAAATTACGAATAAAAGGTAAATGGAAAAATATAACGATGATTAATGTACATGCACCTACTGAAGAGAAAAAAGATGATAATAAAGAAGACTTTTATAATGATCTGGAAGATGTCATAGAAGAAAGCCCCAAACAGGACATCCTGATTGTGCTGGGAGACTTCAATGCAAAAATAGGTAGAGAGCAAACTAATAAAAAAGTGGCCGGTATGGACAGCCTACATACAACTTCAAATGATAATGGATGGAGAGTCATTAACCTGGCAGAAGCCAAAGGACTGCAGATTAGCAGTACCAGACTACAAAGAAAGGATATACACAAACAAACTTGGAAATCATGTGACAAGAGAACCTATAATCAAATAGATCACATTTTAATTAACAACAGAAATGCATCAAACATACAGCAAGTTAGAAGTTATAGAGGAGCTGAGTGCCACAGTGACCACTTCCTCGTTGGAGCAAAATTTAAAATAAAACTTAAGAGAGCTTTCTATACTAAATTACAAAGATTACACCCACCATATAACAGAGAAAAACTACAAGAAATTACAGTCAAAGGGAAATTTACAGATGAAATAAAATGTAAACTTGAAACTCGGCAAAACCCTTTGGAGGAAAGCGTTGACCAAACTTGATTGAACATCAAGAATACAATTCAATCTACCGCAGAAGAATGTCTCTGTGTGTTAACCACGCATAGAAAGAACAGATGGTTCAATCAAAAATGTGAAGAAGCAGTCATTAGGAAAAAGAATGCCAGACATTTATGGTTAAATTACATCAACAACATCCAAAAGGAAGAGCATTATAGAAATGAATGTAAAGAGGCTACAAAAATAGTCCGACAGCAGAAGCGAGAATATATGAGTAATATAATCAAAGATATGGAAACTAATCACCAGAAAAATGAATCCAGAAAATTTTTTAAAGAACTGAAGTCAATGAAACGAGGGCACCAACAAAACACATATGGTTTAAAAGACAAAAATGGGAATATGATAAATACCAATGAGGAAATGTGCAACACCTGGAAAGAATATTTTGTTGAATTACTACATTGTGAAGCTCCAAGTAACATTTTCCCACAGGAAGAGGTTCTAACGTGTGAACCACAAATTGAAGAACCTGCATTTGAAGAAATCCTATATGTAATCACACGACTTAAAAACAATAAGGCAACTGGGACTGATGGAATTGCTGCTGAATTTATTATTTTGGTATTTTTTTTGCACAGAAAATGAGTTAACGATAGCCAACACACTTTTTAAACAACATCCAAGAAGACTCTTCACATGGAAGTCTCCAGACAGTTTTACCAAAAATCAGATAGATTATATTTTAATACAAAGAAGATGGAGATCAAGCATAACATCTGCAAAAACCCTACGAAGTGCAGACTGTGATACAGATCATCAGTTATTAGAAGCAGATCTGAAGTTAAAACTCAAAAAGCTTACCCGAGGACCAAGGCCACTTCGTTTTGATCTCACAAAAATACCGGACGCATACAACATAGAAGTTAGGAATCGCTTTGGGGTCTTGATGTCTGTACAAGAAGAAATGACACCTGATGAACTGGCAGTACAAGCTAGAGATATCTTGATAACTGCAGCCAAAGATTTCATTCCGACCAAGAAAAAGCAACTTAAGCCATGGATTACATTAGACATGTTAGAATTAATAAAACAACGAAGGGAGCTGAAACAGAAAGGAGATTAATCCGATAGCAGAGTGAAGTATAAATCTTTAACTCGAGAAATAAGAAAGAACACAAGAAAGGACAAAAATCAATATATACAAGATTGCTGTACCAGAATAGAGCAATATCATAAGGCTGGAAGAGATTATGAAATGTTCAAGGAAATGAAGTTATTGACAAGAAATGTTCAACCTCAATTGAATGTTATCTGTGACAAGATGGGAAATACCTTAACAGAATCTAGACAAATTCTAGAAAGATGGCAGGAGTACTGCAGTGGAATGTATGATATGAGTGACAGTGAGGATATGAATGAGATACATGAGCCAATGACAGCAGAGACAGAACCTGAACCCTCATTAGATGAAATTGCTTGGGCTATAAGGAACCTGAAGAATGGTAAATCACCTGGATGTGATGAGATACCAGCTGAACTAATTAAAGCAGGAGGAGAAGAAAGCATACACATATATCATGCATTATGTACAAAGATTTGGAAATATGGTATATGGCCAAAAGATTGGAAGAGAACTATCTTCATTCCAATACCAAAAAAGGGCAATCTGAAATTATGCACCAACTATAGAACTGTTGCCCTGATAAGTCATGCAAGTAAAATTCTACTAAAAGTCATAATGCGAAGACTTAGTAAGAAAATGGAAGAAGAGATTAACGTAGTTCAAGCTGGATTTAGACAAGGAAGAGGAACAAGAGATCACATATTCAACATGCGTTTAATAATAGAGAAGTGCAGAGAATTTAATGTAAACCTATTCTCATGTTTTGTGGATTATTCAAAGGCATTTGACTGTGTACAGCATCAGAAACTTTGGGAAATCATGAGGAATATGGGCTTCCCTTCACATGTAGTACATCTCATAAAAATGCTATATCTAGACCAACAAGCAGCAGTTAGAATAGATGGCGAGACATCAGATTGGTTTGACATCAAGCAAGGAGTCCGTCAGGGCTGCGTGCTGTCACCCTATTTGTTTAACCTGTATGCCGAAAATATAATGAGAAATGTAAGAGATGATATAAACAGGGAGCCATATGATGCCCTAAATATCGGCGGTCATGACATACCAGAGATTCGATATGCTGATGATACAGTATTACTATCCACATCACAGAATGGCATAGAAAACCTAATAGCCTCAACACAATTGAATAGTGAAAATCACAACTTATATCTTAACATAGCAAAAACTAAGATAATGCATACAGATAAAACTACTATGGAGAAAGAAATATACATTAATGGGGGGAAATTGGAGGTGGTGGAAAATTTTGAATATCTTGGGTCATTGATTACGAATAATGGTGACGCTATGAAAGAAATTAAACGGCGACTATCCATTGCTCTTCAAAGACTAAAACAGATGAATAAATTATGGTGTGGGACAGACAGAACTACAAAAATTAGATTTTTAAGAGCATGCATCTTTCCCATTGCAACATACGCCTGTGAGACATGGACACTTACTAAACAAGCTGAACAGCGCATACATGCCTTTGAATATAAATGTTATAGACGAGTTCTAAGAATATCTTGGGTAAAGAAAAGAACAAATGCATCCATACTTCAAGAGTTGAATATTGAGGAGGGATGGCTATTAAAGACGATAAAACAAAGAAAATTGAAGTATTTTGGTCACTTGAAACGTCACGACAGTTTGGAGAGAACAATAATGGAAGGGTATATGCCTGGGAAGAGAGGAAGAGGAAGGCCAAAGAGAAGATGGGTGCAGGATGTGGCGGATGATCTCCAGATGGGTGTATCAGTGTAACAAGCTACGTGGAGGGTCCCAAATAGCCCTATCACAATATTTCAATAATCTTCTATATAGCCCTGGCTGGGATAGGTCTTTACCTGCCAACCCTCCTCCGTTTTCCCCGGACTCACTGTCACTCTTTCTTTCGACCTAAGGACCTATTTCCGGCAATGTTCTTCTGGCTGATCCATATATATAACACAGTGATCGTTGGAATAAACTAAAACTTGATTTATTAAATCAATAAAGGACAGCACAGGAAAACATCAAGGCAGTTAACACAGATAGTTCTAAACAGACACAACACTGATAAAGTTCAGGCACAGAGCATCAAGGCTTTACATCATAGACCAAGCTGTAGTCAAGGTCCGTTCTGTCCACATATCGCTCACCAAATGATAAGTCCTCCTTGCTCTCCCTCCCGGTTCGTTTGGCCAACAACGGTTCTCCGTGGACCTAGGTTAATGTTCGTGGGAAAAATGTCCTGTGATCCCTGGTCACAATGCTAAGGGAAAGTTCTTACAAAAAGGAAATAGTTCATGAGCGGAAATGGAGTAGGTATCCTTCACTGTCTCATACAAGGATGGATGGGTCTGATATTTAGGTGTGTTCAGTCCCGAATACAAACTGACTCGATCTTAGCTTATCGAGATGACTGGCGAGGTGTTAGACAGAGTGATGGTCATTCTTTCGGGCTAGCTGTGGCACTATCGGGTATAAATCACCACCGTAGACCAGGCATGGCCTAAAACTTGACATGGCCTCATCTTCAACATAATTTCATCGTATAGCCCTGTTGAGACCTTCAGCTCTGTTCCTACCTTCAAAAAGGAATGACCCTGTAAAGAATAAACAGCAGTGAGAGTCTCCAGCCTAAACTTCTGGTACAGCCGACATGGAGACTCCTTATGGTCTCAGCACATCAGCTGCTATCAACAAAATATATAATATTCCGAGATATATATTTATTCACCATACCTGCGTGAATTCGCCTGACCTGACAAGAGGTCCTGGATTGGCGGTGTCTTTTCTAGACTAGGCCTTTAGCTTGACGGAGTCCTGTCGTTTGACCCTAGGTACTTTGTGCCTACACGACTCACACTCCACACTCATACCAAGCCTTTATTATTATTGGGCCCATTCATTTCCATGCTTTCCTCTCACTTGCAAACCATGCCTTTCTCGCAACCAAGATCTTGTGGTGTGGTGCGCCCAGTAATCGGTGTGTTTCTCCCCCCTAAGTGGGGTTATATGGCACACCGTGTATTTCCCCATTCAAAGAAGATACTACCCCTCCCGGCCGCCGCTCTCGACTGAGCTGTCGCCCCAATGTACCGGCATTGCCCTGCCCAAGCCATGGGGTAGATAAGTTCAGGTTCTCTCAGTGAGATAGAGGAGTCCATTATCCTCCCGACATCATCCTATCGAGTGACAGACGAAAGAGATAGTCCTGTGGCTAGCATCCCCTGGCTCAAAAAGGATAGATTATAGATTGGTGGACCCCATCCCCGTAGCTATCTAATGTGCCTATATTTAAAAGAGAGATGCTACTAATTAACGGTAAGCCATAGGAATCAAGATAGCAACAGCTCATCTGCCGCCAAGAACAAATGAAATCCTCTGGGGAGATATATTGTTCAGATTCACTCCCCCTGCTATGCCAAGAACAAGACGCCTAGTCAGATTGCCAACGGTCAACCCACTCACAATATGGGCATACCCGGCTTTTCGCCAGTTCGTTTCAGTCGTTAAGACAATAGATATTTATAGGCCAAGTTTTGCCTGGACCAAAGAAAACCCAAGTTTACCTTTTTATTCCACCAGTAGTAGACCTTTTTAAAAATGTCTCAATCTTTAACTTGAACTCTTGACATTCGGCCGTGGATGGCCATCAGTAGAAACGGACATGAATCCTCCAGAAGCCGCACCAGTGCGCATTTGGCGCAGGGCGCTCCATCGGGACTACCCGAAAGGATAGACAAATATATACTCGCTCCATGCAAAGATTGTGGTATGAAGATAACCCAAAGAACCATCTTTCATGGAGATTTGAGCAAACAAGAGAACTGAGAGTTTCCGAAAGCCGTTTCCCCCTGTTTACCAAAGCTAAAAGAATGTATAAGGACATGGACCACTGGCGTTTCGCTACATAGGCCCCCTCTTAAGAAAGTCGAACCCTACGAACTTTCTACTGTCAGTGGTTCTGTTCGAATGACCCCACCCTCACATTCAACCATAGGATGCCGTGATAAGAAATCTGCTCCCACATTCTCCCTTCCGGGGATGTATTCGACCGTGAACTGATACGGTTGTAGGAGCAATGACCATCTCATTAACCTCGCGTTCAGTTTCTTAGAAGTTGCCAAGAACGTCAGAGGTTGATGGTCAGATTGCACTTTGAACGGTACTCCATACAGATAAGGTTGAAATTTCTGTACCGCCCACACTAGAGCTAGACATTCCCGTTCGACGGTGGAGTAATTCCGTTCGGCGGGTAACAGTTTTCGACTGGCATATGCCACCGGACACAGCACCGAAGGATTATCTCGCCCTTCCTGCAACAGAGTTGCCCCAATCCCTATGTTACTCGCGTCGGTTCTCAGAACAAACGTTTTCTCCAAATCTGGGAGTTGCAGGACTGGCCTATCCACCAACGCCTGTTTCAGCTTCCCATAAGCCTCTTCACAGCTCGGGGTCCAGATTATAAGATCTGGCGATCCTTTCTTCAGAGTCTCGGTTAACGGCGCCGCAATTTCGTTGAACTTTGGAATAAATTTCTGGTAAAACCCACACAGAGACAAGAAAGACCTAACATCTTTTTTGGATCTAGGACGGGGTGCGAGACGGACCTTTTCAATATTCTTTTCTTCCGGTACCAGTCCCCCTGGGGTAATAGTATGTCCCAGAAATTCCAAGGATTGATAGCCAATCATGCATTTGGCTGGACGGGCGGTTAACCCTTCCTCTTTTAACCTTTTGAAGATCTGTCCCAAGGACCTCAGGTGATCTCTCAGATTGTCAGACGCGATGAGAATATCATCCATAAACGAGACCACAGAGGGATCCTTTAAAGGGTCTAATAACATTCTCATCATGCGAGTGAACACACTGGGCGCATTGCTCAGCCCAAAAGGCATCACCTTAAATTCGTAATGGCCGCTCGGAGTACTGAAAGCGAGCATGGGCCGAACCTCAGGCTTCACAGGGATCTGATAATATCCCCGACTTAAATCGATTTTTGAGAAGTACTTTGCCCTATTTAATCTGGCAAATAGTTGATTTGTGTTTGGTAACGGCTCAACTTGGAATGTCGTACAACTGTTTAAATGCCTGTAATCAATACATAAGCGGTGCTCCCCGCTTGGCTTCCTCAACAAGACAACCCCGGCATTATAAGGAGAAGTCGAAGGAGTTATGATAGTCATCATCCAGAAGCTTCTGGATTTCTGCTTCCAGGGCCTTCTCTTTCGAAAAGGGCACTGGATATATTTTTTGGCGAATGGGGTCTTGGGTAGTCAGAGTCATATCAAACTCGACCAACCCTGTCCGCCCTGGACGATCGGTAAGAATCTGTTGATGGGACTCCAACAAACGGATGACCAGTTCTGTTTCTTCAGTCGACAGATCAGGATTTATATGTACATCCTTATAGGTTTCCCCAGGTTGTAAAGGATACTCCCTATCCGCGTCTTCGCCCGATTCAGTTTCCATCGCGACCGCCATAGTCATGAGTGGGAGAGAAGTACCATCGGATCGTTCCTCATATTTTTTTAAGAGGTTAATGTGAAAGATTTTAGATTTCCCCCTGATCCGGATATCATAATTGGTACGGGACACAACCCTTTCCACCGGGAAAAGCCCCTGCCAACCAATTTCGAGTTTATTGGAACCTACTGGAAGTAACAACAGAACCCGATCCCCCACTTTAAGAGACCTATCTTTCGTCCTTCTATTGTAGTAGGCCGCGTGTCTCTTCCTGGCCGCTCTCAGATTCTGAGCTGCCAAAGCCCAACCCGTCTGGAGTTTCTTCTTTAACTCTTCGACGTATTTATATGAGGATACAACTTCTTCGGAAGTTTCTTCCTCTGTCCAACATCTCAATAGGGCTTCTAAGGGACCCTTAATTGGCCTCCCGAATAGTAGAGTGGCTGGTGGCAACCCGGTCGACCCATGGGGAACCTCCCGATAGGCGAACAAGGCGGCTGAGATATACTCATCCCATCTGTCTGGTTTCTCTTGAGCCAGCTTCCGAAGCATGGTCATCAAGGTACCATTAAACCTCTCTACTTGCCCATTAGACTGAGGGTGATACGGGCTTGTGTGAATGTGGTTAGTCTGGAAGATACGAAAGACTTCTTCCATCAGCTTACCACAGAACTGAGACCCATTGTCCGTTAGGATCTGGTTGGGAAATCCCAACCTAGTAAAGGTCTCCATCAGTGCATCAGCCACTCGCTTAGAGTCGATTGTGGCCAACGGTATCGCCTCGCCCCACATGGAACAGCAATCCACCATCGTGAGAATGTACTTATTCCTCTTCCTAGTCCGAGGAAGAGGACCAACAAGATCGATTGCAACTCTCTCGAAAGGAGAGTTCATAATGGGCATGTCTCCCAGGACTACCGGAGCTGTCCAGTGTTTTGGTGCCACACGCTGGCACTCTGGGCACGACTTGACGTACCTACGCACGTCTCCAGTCATCCCTGGCCAGTAGTAATGGCAGGAAATGCGCTGGAGAGTTGCCCCGACACCCATATGTCCACTGAAAGAAATGGTGTGTCCCATATGAAGAAGCTGTTCCCGATAAGCCTTAGGAACTACCAGCTGTCCATGCTGGCGATCCTCCACTCCGGCTCTCCGGTACAGTAACCGATTCTTCATATAATACTGACCCCGTCTTGGTGGGTCAGAACTTTTGGGCAACTGGTTGAAGCAAGGTTGCAAAGTAGCATCCTGGCTTTGAGCAGCTCGTAACTCCCCAGGCAAGGGATTCACGATCAAGGCCGGCGTCTGCTCATCCTCCGATTGAGATCTGGTTTGCATCGCCCCTACGTACATGGGTTCGGTTGGAATCCCTAGAAAGACGTAGCGACAACCCAAGATCATTGGGAAGATAGGATCTAGCAGAACGGCTGCCTGTATAGTGCCGGTAACATATTTAGATTTGATGTCTACCTTCGCAATTGGAAGAGACATCGCTACCGAACTCTTTGTCGCCGTTTGAATCTCAATAGATTCCCCGGTTAGCTGCTCCGGGCTCACTAAGTGTGATGAAATTACAGCCTCAAACTGTAAACCGGTGTCATAGAGACACTCAACTGGTTGTCCGTTCACAAGTACCGTTTCTACTACTGGTGGTTTTTCTGAATCATTGTTCCCAAGATCCCTCCCTTCTACTTCCTTGTTAGACCCTTCCCCGGTTTCTACAAGACAAGCAGCATAGTGAGAGTCTTTCTGTTTACGCCGGCAATCAACCGTATTGTGTGTGGGAGATTTGCAATAGGCGCACCACTTTTCACTCCACTTTCTTTTAGGAGATCCAGGTGGACTCTTACCAGAGGGTTTCTTAATAGGAACTTTCTCGAAAGGATCCTCCTTCTTGGGGTGAGCTGTTTTAGGGTTCTTCTTCTTTCCAGACCAGGTGTCTGGTGGTCGGGGATTGGGTTGTGACAATTCCCCATTATCCCCATGAGCTAGCACATACCTTTCCGCCAATGTGTTGACTATGTCTAACCTTTCTGCCCCATTTTCAAGCAAGAAGGTTTGCAATGGCCTAGGCATCATCCTCTTCAGTTGGTCCACGACCACTAATTCTTCTAAACTTTCATAGTCGTTAGCAAATCCAGCTAATGACATCCACTTCAAAAGGTAAGACTTCAGTCTGACACTGTAGGCTGCGAACATCTCTCCTGGCTCTCTCTTGGACTTTCTGAACTGCTCACGGTATGTATGGGCTGTCATCAGGAACCTTTTCAATAATGCTTTTTCCAGAGCCTCATAGTCATTCTCCATACCAGGTGGCAACCTTGAGTAGACCTCGTACGCGGTCCCCCTCAGGCCCTGCGAGATTTTCAAGTTCCATTTCCCACGTTCCAGCCCCATAGCCAAAGCCATCGACTGGAATTTTTGAAGATACTGGTCGATCTTCTCTTTGTGTTCATCGACCGGGAGTAATGGGAACTTCATTGCCTGATATGGACCGCCACCAGAAGTTGTTGAGTCTGGTAGAACTGCGCCTCCAACTGCACCCTCGCTTTCCTTGGCAGTTTGAGCTTTCAGCTCCAACTCCCTCATACGAAACTCATGGTCTCTGACTGCCTGCTCGGCCTCCATCTTCCTAGCCTCCGCCTCAATTTTCTTGGCTTCGCGCACAGCCTGTCTGAAGTCTCTTTCCACTTCCTGCACATATTTCTGTAACTCCGCTCCATCATAGCCCATCTCACGCCCTGTAGCCTGTACGTCAGCGACATTAAACCCAGTTGATGCCATCTTAAACTCAGAGGGAAAGTGCCCAAGAAATTGTATAGAAAATGATTATCTCACATAACCAAAATATATATATTACACGACCACAACACGTCGTATGTCGGTCAGTCTGTGTCAGGAAGAGTACAGACAATAGCCAGGTACGGTAGGCAGAACCTATTGATAGTAGACAAGAATATCTGTCCCCTATCACTAAATCAGCCAGAACTCCACCAGGATTTCAAATATCTCCCGGACGAGCCCCCAGAAATTGTAACAAGCTACGTGGAGGGTCCCAAATAGCCCTATCACAATATTTCAATAATCTTCTATATAGCCCTGGCTGGGATAGGTCTTTACCTGCCAACCCTCCTCCGTTTTCCCCGGACTCACTGTCACTCTTTCTTTCGACCTAAGGACCTATTTCCGGCAATGTTCTTCTGGCTGATCCATATATATAACACAGTGATCGTTGGAATAAACTAAAACTTGATTTATTAAATCAATAAAGGACAGCACAGGAAAACATCAAGGCAGTTAACACAGATAGTTCTAAACAGACACAACACTGATAAAGTTCAGGCACAGAGCATCAAGGCTTTACATCATAGACCAAGCTGTAGTCAAGGTCCGTTCTGTCCACATATCGCTCACCAAATGATAAGTCCTCCTTGCTCTCCCTCCCGGTTCGTTTGGCCAACAACGGTTCTCCGTGGACCTAGGTTAATGTTCGTGGGAAAAATGTCCTGTGATCCCTGGTCACAATGCTAAGGGAAAGTTCTTACAAAAAGGAAATAGTTCATGAGCGGAAATGGAGTAGGTATCCTTCACTGTCTCATACAAGGATGGATGGGTCTGATATTTAGGTGTGTTCAGTCCCGAATACAAACTGACTCGATCTTAGCTTATCGAGATGACTGGCGAGGTGTTAGACAGAGTGATGGTCATTCTTTCGGGCTAGCTGTGGCACTATCGGGTATAAATCACCCCCGTAGACCAGGCATGGCCTAAAACTTGACATGGCCTCATCTTCAACATAATTTCATCGTATAGCCCTGTTGAGACCTTCAGCTCTGTTCCTACCTTCAAAAAGGAATGACCCTGTAAAGAATAAGCAGCAGTGAGAGTCTCCAGCCTAAACTTCTGGTACAGCCGACATGGAGACTCCTTATGGTCTCAGCACATCAGCTGCTATCAACAAAATATATAATATTCCGAGATATATATTTATTCACCATACCTGCGTGAATTCGCCTGACCTGACAAGAGGTCCTGGATTGGCGGTGTCTTTTCTAGACTAGGCCTTTAGCTTGACGGAGTCCTGTCGTTTGACCCTAGGTACTTTGTGCCTACACGACTCACACTCCACACTCATACCAAGCCTTTATTATTATTGGGCCCATTCATTTCCATGCTTTCCTCTCACTTGCAAACCATGCCTTTCTCGCAACCAAGATCTTGTGGTGTGGTGCGCCCAGTAATCGGTGTGTTTCTCCCCCCTAAGTGGGGTTATATGGCACACCGTGTATTTCCCCATTCAAAGAAGATACTACCCCTCCCGGCCGCCGCTCTCGACTGAGCTGTCGCCCCAATGTACCGGCATTGCCCTGCCCAAGCCATGGGGTAGATAAGTTCAGGTTCTCTCAGTGAGATAGAGGAGTCCATTATCCTCCCGACATCATCCTATCGAGTGACAGACGAAAGAGATAGTCCTGTGGCTAGCATCCCCTGGCTCAAAAGGATAGATTATAGATTGGTGGACCCCATCCCCGTAGCTATCTAATGTGCCTATATTTAAAAGAGAGATGCTACTAATTAACGGTAAGCCATAGGAATCAAGATAGCAACAGCTCATCTGCCGCCAAGAACAAATGAAATCCTCTGGGGAGATATATTGTTCAGATTCACTCCCCCTGCTATGCCAAGAACAAGACGCCTAGTCAGATTGCCAACGGTCAACCCACTCACAATATGGGCATACCCGGCTTTTCGCCAGTTCGTTTCAGTCGTTAAGACAATAGATATTTATAGGCCAAGTTTTGCCTGGACCAAAGAAAACCCAAGTTTACCTTTTTATTCCACCAGTAGTAGACCTTTTTAAAAATGTCTCAATCTTTAACTTGAACTCTTGACATTCGGCCGTGGATGGCCATCAGTAGAAACGGACATGAATCCTCCAGAAGCCGCACCAGTGCGCATTTGGCGCAGGGCGCTCCATCGGGACTACCCGAAAGGATAGACAAATATATACTCGCTCCATGCAAAGATTGTGGTATGAAGATAACCCAAAGAACCATCTTTCATGGAGATTTGAGCAAACAAGAGAACTGAGAGTTTCCGAAAGCCGTTTCCCCCTGTTTACCAAAGCTAAAAGAATGTATAAGGACATGGACCACTGGCGTTTCGCTACAATCAGACGCGGTACATCTTGCTTGTGATCGAGAAGTTTTCCAGAAGGTTGTTATGGGAGCGAGGTTCTGCAAAGGACATGCTACTGAATGAATGAATGAATTTCAAGAGAAGGAATGGCTAAAACCTCTGGCCACATACAAATAGATAATATGACCATTAAAAGAACGGAAACATACAAATACCTGGGTACAATCTTCAACTGCTCCAACATCATAAGGGAAGAAATACAAACTAGAATCAATTCTGGAAATAAGATATACTATGCACTAAAACATCTACTAAAATCAAATGCGCTATCTCGTAACACCAAAATCACAATATACAAAACACTGATCAGACCAGTTGTGCTGTATGGCTCTGAAACCTGGAGGAACGAAAGGAGACAAAGCCTTGTTACAAACCTTTGAGAACAAAGTTTTAAGACGCATCTCTGGACCCATTAGGGATACACAAAGTGGAGAGTGGAAAAGAAGAAGTAACAAAGACATTTATGATCTGTTTAAGTCCCCGCTAATGACTGGTATCATGAAGGCTAATAGACTACAATGGCTGGGGCATATAAAAAGAATGGACGATAATAGGGAAACAAAACTCGCTTACACTCAGGAAATAAATGACCGTAGATCGTTGGTTTTTCTGTCTGTCCTTGGTATTCTTTGTATTCTCCTCAGAAACCATATTTCTACATCCATCAGATGTTTTTCAGCTTGACTGCTCATTGTCCACGCTTCACATCCATACAAAAGTACAGGGTCTATGTAGCACCTCAACACTCTTTTTCTCGTAGCAACTGACATCTTTTTATTGGTCAGTATGTTTTCCATCTTGCAAAAGACTTCCTTAGCCATGGCGATTCTTGTTCTAATCTCTTCAAGGCATCTCCCATCAGATGTTATGACAATTCCGAGATAATTGTACCGATTCATTTGTTTAAGAATATTCCCATTTACCTGCATATTACATTGTGGTATTTTGTTCTTCCTAGTGATGACCTATATATCTTTGTCTTCTTACAACTTAATTATAACCCTAGTTGTTTACTGTGAGTAACAACTATATCTACTAAATGTTGCAGATCCTGCTCATTATCTGCAATCAATATTGTATCATCTGCTTATCTAATGTTATTAATGCTTCTTCCTCCAATGATGATTCCTTTCATATCTTGTACATTTCTGAAAATATTTTAACTATACAGGGAAAACAGATCTGGAGACTTTACACATCCCTGTCTCGCACCTTTCTTAATAGGCCGATATTGACCTACTTCATTATCAATTATGATGGCAGCTTGCTGTTTCCAATATATGTTTTTACAAGTCTAAGGTCTTTCCCGTCAATTTGTAGATCTGCAAGCATCTCTATTATGTTGACATGTCTTACTCTATCGAAAGACTGTGTAGTCAATAAAGCAAGGATGTATATCTGTATTTACTTCAATAGAACGTTTAATCACTGTTCTCAGCATGTACACAGCATTTACTGTACCCTGCCCTCTAAAACCCACATTGTTCTTCTCCTATTTCGGGTTGTATTTTCTTCCTAATTCTTTGCATGATAATTCTTACAAAATCTTCGTGATGTGGATCATCACATTCCAAGGCTCCTGATTTCTTAGGCATTGCAATAAATACAGAATTACATAATTCATGAGGTATATGTCCAGTATCATATATTGTGTTCATCAGTCTGATGACTAGATCTATTCCATTTTCTTCTAAAGCAGAGGTTCCCAAATCACCGCCCGCGGGCCACTTGTGGCCCGCCAGCTGTCAGAAAGTGACACACTAGGCCTCGTTATTTAATATAATATATTTTAATAATTTCAAAAATGCACTCGGAGCGCCCCGTCAGCGTGCGATAATTTACTCTGCTCGTGGTTATTATGCTCAGATATTATCGAATGCGCCTGTTCAGTTCGCATGGAAACGTTATGAAGTTCCCATATCCCAGCCTTGTCGACCAATCAGAGTGCCCAAGGCGCCATGTTGTCGTCTTTTACAACTGTTTAGCAGAGTCGGTAGTATTCTGTTGAAATAATATATATATATATTGACATTGGCACCTTTCCGTCTTGACAGACGATAGTTTGGTACATTGTGCTTCAAAAAGGCTTAATAACTACGACCCATGGCGGTGGCGAGTGTGGCTGGTAAGGCCAATTCTTGCTGCAAATGTTTGCCCACAGTAGATGCATGTATATATATATATATATATATATATATATATATATATATATATATATATATATATATATAGATATATATATATATATATATATCATGTGCCATGCCGGAAAGCGTGGGCGGTCATGATTCGCCATTTCACTCGATCACCAGAGTCGTGGATCAGCTCAGTGTTCCTGTCTCGTCCATGCCATGTGGCCAAGCCATCCAGGTATTTTCCTCTCGGTCTTCCTCTTGGTCTGTTCCCTTCGATCTTGCCAGCTGTCACTAAGTTCTCCAGTCCATTTCTTCTCATAACATGTCCAAAAAATTTTGACTGTCTACGTCTAATTTCTCTAATCAATCTACGATTTTCATTTGTCTCTTGTAGTACTTGGTCATTGGTTTTTCTATCTGTCCATGGTATATATACATATATATATATATATATATATATATATATATATATATATATATATATATATATATATATATATATATATATATATATATATATATATATATATATATTTTTATTTTTTTTTTTTTTTTTTTTTTTAAATACAAATTTACCGTTAAAGCCTATAAGCATGAGTGTGGAAAATATAAAATCAAACAATGGTAAAGAGCGAACATGTGAAGACGTTGCTTGTCGTTAATTCAACGAAGATTGGACGGAGACATTTATGTTTAGCCTAATTGTAGTGGTAAACCAGTTTGCTTAATCTGCGGATTTTGTGTTTCTGTTACCCCCAAAAAAAATTTAATCTGGAACGACACTTCACGACATAAATATAAATATTCAGACATAAATGCTCAATATCGGATCAATTCCGAGGTAAGAAAAGATTTCATGGCTAAAACAAAGAAAGTTCTCAGACCAGACAGCAGTCATTTTTCACAAAGGCTAACGAACAGAACAAGAGTGCCGTTGTTTCTTACAAAATACTCGCTTGTTAAAGTTTGCAGAAGCAATAATGACCAATCAACGCAAGCCAGATTTGTACAAACAGAAAGACACATTAGTCAGCTTAAAATTACCGTGGTAGACAATTGACATTACTGTGCGAACGTGTGTATATTTCTGCTTGAAGAATTTATCTAGTTAATTTACTTTATGTTGTGTGAATTCTGCAGTATGTACCTGACGAGATGCAGTGAAATATGCCAGGCAATAAATCGTGCAATCTATTGTTTGTGTGTTCGTTATTCAAACTTTACTTCTATATTAAAATTGTCTTGAATTACCTTGTCATTTTTCAATTAACACAGATCATTTTTAGTGTTTCCTGGTGAATACTTGACTTTCTTTAGCTTTACTCTCAATGTTCCTGTAATCAATCTGTGATCACTGTAACAGTCGGCGTTGAAAACTGTTTTTTCGATTGTTAACACATTTCTTAACTTGATGCTATATGTCACCATGCTGCTGACAGATAGAAGTGGCTATGGTTGTGTCTAGTGTATGTCAGCGTGAATATTGTGCCAGACGACTGATCAACAATTATGAGTCACTATAGAACACCGGTTTGCGCACACATAAATCTTTATTACGGATGAATATACAGGAACGAACGAACGAACGAACGAACTTTATTTTAAAAGGGTAACAAATTGGGCACCTAGGCCCGTCTTACATTCGGCCCTTTCGACCACTTCATATTTCATTCATCAAATGTGCATGTTACATTTACATAGGGGAAAAAAAACATTGTAAAATTGATTTTGTAAGCATAAACAATGCATATTACGCTTGGTACATTCACATGGGGGGGGGGGGGGGGGGGGGGGGGGGGGGGGGGGGGGGGGGGGGGGGGGGGGGAGAAACATTGTCAAATGAAAGTTGTCAACATAAACAGTGCATATTGCAATGTTGTGAGACACATCCCCCATCCACCCTCACACCCTGCAGCCACCCACACATCCCTTAGCCACCCACCCACCACACCCCCACTCACCACACCCCCACCCACACACACATACCTCCACGCACTGACACAGACTCAGGCAAACATACATGCCGCCACCCACACACCGATCCCCCACCCACACACATTTCCCCACCCATACATAGGATGTACATGCACCTTCCCAAAAACATTCAGAGAATACTTAGATATATTAGTTGCATGCGAACACAATACTGCCGTCTACCGGCCTTGCCACATAACCTGTTACGTCGGACTCTTCTCCGTCCCTGAACATAACCAACTTGTCTCCATCGTGTCGATATTTTGGGCTCCGTTTCTCAAACTTGACAACAAATGAGTTAACTTCCAAACAACTCCCGGCTAAGTTCCCAAACTTAGCCCCAGGCTGAATGCCCGACTGAATTCCCCTTTTCCCATCACGATCCTCTCTTTTTATCGGCCTCTCTCGGGGCCTCCAAGAGACTCCATTTAACCCCTGATCCCAATTACCCATTTCCATGAAAATACCTTTCTAAGTGTTCCGTTTGTTTTATCCCCTCTCTAGCAAGTTCCTCTCTGTCCACGTGTGACTTAAACTGACATGTACGTGCTATAACAATCCCATTGTCTTGGGACTTCTTAATCAACCTCTCTGGACCCACATTCGCCTTCCTCTCATTTCTCCCCTGTAACCTTGCATTGTTATTTTCAGATTCTTAACCCCTACATTCGCCCTACCTTGTCGTTTATCGCGCACGTTACACTATAGTTAGATTTAAGCTCTTCTAATGTATTCCGGTATGTCGGTGTCGAAACCTTGTCATATACTTGATGGTACATGACTGGCCCAACTGGGCCAAGACTCCCAAGTGATGCTCTTGTTGTGTGGTATTTATTTGGGTGGCTTTTACAATTCACATATAATACAACTGGTGAAACGGTTGCTAACTTTATTTATGAACGGTCACAGGCATGATTAATATGAATATGATTCTAAGTACGCTGGTACCCCCCCCCCCCCCCCCACACACACACACACACACACACACACACGCACGCACGCACATGAGCCGTAGTCGTAGTGGAAAATCCGCTGGTCAACAGGTGCGGAGATTTTGGGTTTTAAAATATGGAACCAGTAGGCGCCGAGAGCTATGCAGCATCATAAAACGCGTAGCAGAAAATTGCCGGTGAGGCAATACGCCGGCATGATGCTTCCCGCATCATCCACTGAGTCCAAAAATTATTAGCCAATCACCATATTTCCCAGTATGCCATGTTGTCGTGTAATCTGTTTTATCTTATATGTCTATAAGTATGTGCGAGTGTGTGTGTAGGGAGAGAATGGAGAAAGGAAGTGGAATAAACAGAAGGGAGGAGGAGGGACCAATGATGGACAGACAGACACACGCACGCACGCACACACACACACGCGCGCGCGCGCACACACATACATAAGAATGTTTACATGCATTGCTTTTAATGGCTACCATATCTTGTTGCCAAGTGTCTGTGTATTGTGTTTCTAATCTCCCCAGCGTTTTGCAACAGCGTTGACGTTGAGCAGGATGTGTGGGAGAGAATTCTTGACTTAGCTATAGAGATCCAGTCTGTTACAAATGTGCTGGATGTGAAGTCAACAGTCAGGCTTGTAGCGATAGAGAACATAGGTGAGGCAGACCGTGTTGTTGTGTTATTGCCTATAATCAGTTGCTCAACTATTACATCAGCTCACTGATATGATTGGGAATACATTAGCTAAGTAACTCTTTCTCTCATTTGCTCAATTAACGAAGGTCCATGACATCTTCTTTGTCTTTCTTTGAAATACAACACCTTTTGCAGAAATGGAAAATGTGCATATGTAATTAAACGCCAACAAATTTTGAGCAAACTAAACAGTGATAAGAAACGGTAGGAACCGATTCCTAGAGCTCTGACTAAGAGTTGACTATAGTGGTGTTCTGTTTGTTTGGTTTGATTCAAAAAATACCACTACTGCCAACTGTTGGCTTCGTAATTAACAACACCGGGAACTGATCAAAAGAAATCAGAAGGAGACAAACACTGGTTAGGTTGAGGTTTTGTTGAGTTGAGCTAAGAACCGTCATCACTGCACTCTGGATATTTCCATATGCGCCCCGTCCCCTTGTTCAACAGCCAGCGAAGAGTCATACTACTAATCGTTCCCACCGCTATCTGACTGAAAGTTCTCCTGGTCTTCCCTCTCAGTTTTGAGATTCTATCAGAACCCCTGTCAATCCCCCGCAATCTCATCCTTTCCATATACGGGTTCTCAGTCTGTTCTCCACCTTCTCCATCTGGTCCCACAGGCGCACGACCACCTCTCCCTTGTCCATAGATAATCGACCACCAAGAGGTGCATTCCCTGCCAGCCTATCAGCCTGTTCATTTCCCCCTCACTCCTGCATGGCCAGGGCAAATAAATCCATACAATTCTTACAATCTGTGACCTCTGAAGCGAGTGAGCCATTCCATACGAAACATTCTTTTCTCCGCTTTACTAAGCATATTCCTTGAGTCCATGATGAAGACAATGTTTGTTGCAGTTTCTACTCTAACCAACGGAATGCCGCTGTGACTGCTTCCACCTCCATTCTCATGCTGGAGGTCGTAGCCTCATATGACATACTCTCCTTTTTCAAGAATCGCCTTCGCAATGAAACCCCAACCACTCCACCCGTTTCGCACCACTTACCCATCAGTGTAGATCACTATGTCACCTTTATGTGTATTAATTTGGATCAGTTGTTGCACCTCAAACTCTCGGCGGCCCGCTGCCCACTCTCTGTACTCACGGCCAAGTGTTACTATTACATTGTGCCAGTCTGTCATGTCTGCCGGTACTTCAACCCACTCTTTTTCACGAGTGATGGTCTCTAGATCACAAACCTGACGTATATATATTTCCGCGTGTGCCATCCAGGACCTGCCTCGTCTTAGTCTATGACTCTTTACCATATCCATGGCGAACCCTAGCAACACAAGAGTTAAGCAGTATTAAGAGCAGGCGGCACAACCTCGGTTATATCAAATAAATATATGCCGTATATGCGTAACTGTACGCCAAAAACAATTGTCTTTACCAATTCACATATTGGTGCCAGTCTACCTACATCGGCAGAACAGAGCGGCAGCTAAACAAAAGAGTGTCAGAACACATACCTCAATGGGTCGACAAGATACTACACACAGGCGATGGGAGCCTAGTGGGGCCGAATAACCGGAAGCTTCCCGCGTCATTAATTGCTAGGCTCATGCTCGAAAGCGGCCATGTGATTGATAGAGACATTGCCTTTCGCGTGTTGTTTAACACACAAAATATTCGCTTGTTAAAGTTTGCAGAAGCAATAATGATCAATCTACACAAGCCAGATTTGCGCAAACAGAAAAATATGTTAGTCAGCTTAAAATTACCGTGGCAGGCAATTGACATTACTGTGCGAACATGTGTAAATTTCAGCTTGAAGGATTTATCTAGTTAATTTACTTTATTTTGTGTGAATAACAGAGTCCACGGGAATATCGATACATGAAGCCCATAAGCGGGCACTTTCCCGTTGTTTATACTTCACCTCGACACCGCAAGGTACTAGAGGAACATGATGAGATGAGATGAGATGAGAAAACAGAGGTAATGACTATAACAACGACAATTCATATAAACAAACATACCCAGAAATAAGTAAAGAGTTTGAAGTACCTAGAATGCATAATTACAAATAGCAAATCAGTAGACGAGGTCGAAAATAGATGCAATAAGGCAAACCACCTCATTGGACAAATAGCACCAATACTAAAGAAAAAACATGTATCAATAGTTACTAAGAAAGCACTTTACAACACAGTATTCCTACCAATTATATGCTACCAATGCCAAACCTGGACAATGACAGAAAAAGAGAAAAGAATAATCCCAACAGAAATTAGATTCCTGAGGAGAATACTCAATGTATCAAGAAGATTCAACACAATGTTTCCCGTAGTGAATTTGAATAACGAAGACACAAACAATAGATTGCACGATTTATTGCCTGGCATATTTCGCTGCATCTCGTCAGGTACATACTGCAGAATTCACACAACATAAAGTGAAATAACTAGATAACACCTTCAAGCTGAAATATACACATGTTCGCACAGTAATGTCGATTGTGTATGTATCAAGAAGAGATAAGATCAGAAATTAAGAAATCGGGACTAAAGTGGGGGTTATAGCAGCGCTAGATGTTATTAGAAGGCTAGCAAGGAAAATGGTTTGGCCATGCAAGTAGATTACCTACAAACAGTATACCACAACAAGCAATGATGTACAGACCAAATGGAAGCAGAGGAAGAGGCCGACCACGTAAATGATGGACGGATGGAATAGCAGAGTCCATGGGAATATCAATTCATGAAGCCCATAAGCGGGCACTCTCTTGCTGTTTATACTTCACCTCGATACTGCAAGGTATAAGAGCATATGTGTGACTTGAGTCAAGAACCGACATCACTGCCCTCAGGACATTCCCATACGTGCTCAGTTCCCTCGTTCAACAGCCAGCGAAGAGTCATACTACTAATCGTTCCCACCGCTATCTGATAAAATGTTCTCCTGGTCTTCCCTCTCAGTTTTGAGATTCTTCCAGAACCCCTGCCGATCCCCCGCAATCTCATACTTTCCACCTGGTCCCACAAGCGCTCGACCACCTCAGCCTTGTCCATAGGCAAGATACCACCAAGAGGTGCATTCCCTGCTAGCCTATCAGCCTGTTCATTCCCCCGTACACCCGCATGGCCAGGGCAAAATATCCATACAATTCTCACATACATACCTACCTACCTACCTACACACCCACCCACCCACGTACGCACGCACGCACAGACAGACAGACAGACAGACAGCCAGCCAGCCAGACAGACAGACAGACAGACAGACAGACAGACAGACAGACAGACAGACATACATACATATACATACATACATACATACATACATACATACATACATACATACATACATACATACATACATACATACATACATACATACATACATACATACTTACGGGGTGTCAGGCATTGGTAGCACCTTTGGTAAGGATGGCTCTCATGTCCTTTCAGGACCCATCCCCCACTGGTCCAAGTCTGACACCCAGCTCGTGCCTGTGGCTCCTAGTAGCTGTCAGCATGCGACAGCGGCCACCCCCCGGGCAACAGCTGTGAGAGGCTGGCTAAACCAGGCATGGGTATCCGATTTGGTGTCAAACCAAGAGGTAAACTAGGGTATGCCTACCCAGCATGTGAAGACAGGATTCGGCAGACTGCGCGGAAGAAATCATTCCTGATTTAACGGGCAAGACGGCGTTTACCTGCAAAGCGTTGTGGAACGTAATGAGCACGGCAAGGCACGTAGAGCGCCCTGGTCATCCACTGCACCTGTATTCGTCTCCAATCGTCTCGACTTGTCTTGCCACTGGACTCAGATGGACTCAGGCGAGAGAGTGAGGTCGACGAATTGCGCAACTCTTCCTCACTTTAATCCAAGTCATCGCGCAAGTCATTCTTCATCCAACGTCACATATCACCTTCAAGCCCTGTGGCGATGGGCGAGCGGCAAAGCGGCAGGCGTGGGTACGCTGGCAGCCGTAGTCGCAGACCTGCACATAGGCGGCTCAGGCCATATGGTCGTCTTCTACTGACCGGAGCAGCAGTGGGATTCGGCAGCCCCCTGAGCGACTGAGCAGCCCTCTATAGGAACACACTGCTCACCTCCATAGCATGAGGAAGGGGCTAGAAAAGGTGCCCTAAACATTGTCTGCTCCAAACCTACCTAACCAGCTAGCCGCGGTTGGTGGGTACCCTAACTGCGGTCGACATACAAAGAAAGATAAAACAAGCAAAGCTAAAAGAGTAAACCATATTCCCTTAACAATTGGAACTTGGAATGTACGCACCCTACTTGACATAGACGGCGCGTCGGGTCCAGAGAGACAAACAGCACTGATTGGGAGAGAGCTGGGCAGGTACAACATCGACATTGCAGCCTTGAGCGAGACACGACTTGCAGAAGAAGGCCAAATCTGTGAAATTGGTGCCGGCTACACATTTTTCTGGAGTGGAAGGAAAAGCGAGGAAAGACGCCAATCCGGTGTGGGATTTGCCATTAAGTCGACCCTGGTCGGCAAATTAGCTGGATTTCCAAAGGCTATAAACGACAGGCTCATGACCATTAAGTTGCCTCTGCTGAATGGAAGGAAGCACGCAACCATTGTGAGTGTCTACGCACCAACTATGACCAACGAAGATGATGTCAAGAACAAGTTCTATGAGGACCTGCACAATGTATTAACATTTGTTCCCAAAGGAGACAAACTTATACTCCTTGGGATTTCAATGCCAGAGTAGGCACGGACACCACCTCTTGGAGTGGCATTATTGGAAAGCATGGAGTCGGAAATTGTAACAGCAATGGACTCCGCCTCCTTCAGACATGTGCCGAACATGATCTCCTGATTACGAACACAATTTTCCGTCTCCCCATGAGAAATAGGACATCGTGGATGCACCCTCGCTCGAAACACTGGCACCTCATTGACTATGTCATCGTCAGGAGGAGTGACAGACAAGACGTTCGAGTGACAAAATCCATGTGTGGTGCCGAATGTTGGACAGACCATCGTCTCATTGTCTCGAAAATGAACATCCACATCAGGCCACCACGGCGTCCTCAAGGGGCGAAAATGCAAACAAAGCTAAATGTCACCCGCCTAAACAGCAAGAAAATGCAGCAGTCGTTTGAAAATATGCTGGAAGACCGCCTCAAGCCCAATGCTGAAGCTAAACAGGATACAGAAACAGAATGGAGAGCCCTAAAGGACACAATTTACAACACTGCTATGGAAATCCTGGGTCCAGCCCCTCGAAAGCATAAAGACTGGTTTGATGAAAATTCCGAAGACATCAACCAATTGCTGGCCGAGAAACATCTTCTCCTCAAGACACATTTGAATGACCCAAAGTCAACATCAAAAAAAGATGCTTTCAAGAACATTCAGAGAGTAGTGCAGCAGAAACTTCGGCACATGCGGGACTCCTGGCTGAGCAGCAAAGCTGATGAAATTCAGGGCTTTGCTGACAGACATGATATGAAAAACTTCTACGACTCAATGAAAGCGGTCTATGGTCCTTCATCACCAGGCATAGTTCCCCTCCTCAGTGCAGACGGGGGAACATTGGTCACCGATAAGAAAGAAATCCTCCAACGCTGGGCAGAGCATTTCAGCAAAATCTTAAATGCAACTTCCTTCTTCGATGATGAAACCATCAACTGCCTTCCTCAAGTTCCCACCGATGAGACACTTGATGACCTGCCAACCATAGTGGAAATAAACAAAGCCATCCAGCAACTCTCCAGCGGCAAGGCACCTGGTCCTGACTCCATCCCAGCAGAGATATACAAGGCAGGTGGGCCGGTCCTAACAGAGCAGCTTCACCAAGTCTTCACAAACATATGGATGAACGAGACCATGCCACAAGATTTTAAGGACGCGTCAATAGTCCACCTTTACAAACGTAAAGGAAACCGCCAATCCTGTGACAACCACCGAGGCATCTCCTTGCTTTCAATTGCAGGGAAGATACTCGCCAGAATTCTTCTCAATCGCCTCACAGCCCATCTCGATCAAGGTCTTCTTCCTGAGAGTCAATGTGGCTTCAGAAAAGAACGTGGAACTGTTGACATGATTTTCGCTGCAAGGCAGCTGCGAAGAGAAATGTCAGGAACAGAACTGCGAAATGTTCTCCACTTTCATTGACCTTACCAAGGCTTTTGATACAGTCAGCAGAGAAGGACTGTGGAAGATTATGGCAAAATATGGCTGTCCACGAAAGTTTGTCCAAATAGTGCGGCTATTTCATGACGGCATGCAGGCAAGAGTACAGGAAAATGGTGAACTGTCTGAACCCTTTCCTGTCACCAATGGAGTGAAGCAAGGATGTGTCCTGGCACCAACACTGTTCAGCCTCATGTTTTCAGCCATGTTGATGAATGCCTTCGAGAACGACGACATTGGAATAGACATCAACTACCGTATGGATGGAAAGTTATTCAATCTCAGAAGGCTGAAAGCTAAAACCAAAATTAACAGCGGCACCGTCAGAGAGCTCCTGTTTGCTGATGATTGCGCTCTATACGCCAACTCAGAGGCGGACATGCAACATAATGTTTCAGCTTTCTCACATGCCTGTGCCAACTTTGGGCTCAATATCAACTTGGAGAAGACTGTAGTTATGTACCAGCCAGCTCCAGGGAATAATCACACTGTGCCGAATATCAAAGTGAATGATCATAGACTAAGTGTTGTGGACAAATTCACCTATCTTGGCAGCACCGTGTCACAAGCTGCCACAATCGATGATGAAGTGAATGCAAGAATCTCCAAGGCCAGTGCATCCTTTGGCAGACTGTACAAGAATGTATGGGACAGAACTGGAATAAGCCTGCAAACAAAGCTAAAAGTCTACAAAGCAGTTGTATTATCCACACTGCTATATGCTTGTGAAACCTGGACTGTTTATCAGCGACACGCTAGGAAATTAAACCACTTCCACACAGTCTGCCTAAGGAAGCTACTGAAGATTAAATGGCAAGACAAGATTCCAGACACTGAAGTCCTAGAAAGAGCATCCATGCCCAGTATCCACGCTCTACTGATGAAGAATCAGATTCGCTGGGCTGGTCACTTGACTCGCATGCCATATCACAGGCTCCGTAAACGAATTTTCTACGGCGAACTGCGTTGTGGTAAACGCTCCCAAGGTGGCCAGAGGAAACGTTTTAAAGACACTCTGAAAATTTCACTGAATGCTTTTGGAATTCATCATGACACCTGGGAGGCTGCAGCCAGAGACCGAAATTCGTGGCGTGCATCATTGCGCAAAGGTGCAGTCATATGTGAGGCAACCAGGACTGCAAGAGCTGTGAAGAAAAGGCAGGACAGATAAACCACTGCAGGAAATCCTCCTCCAGAGACGTCAAGCATTCTTTGCCCACATTGTCAAAGAACATTTCGAGCCAAAATAGGCCTTATCAGCCATCTTAGAACCCACGGCTCCACACCTTCAACCCCACTGGATGAAATGAATGGTCATCATCATTCTTGATGGACAAACAACAACAACAAAGTGCTGTCCCCGAGATTTCTTCATTCTTCAATTATACCAACTTGAGCTGCTTAACTGTGGTAAATTTTCGCCGAAGGTAGACTTTTTCTTGCAAAGCACCCCATATGGCATAATATTTTTTTTTCTTTTGCAGTCAACAACAGCATTTTTCAGCTGCTGTTGATGTACTAGGCAAGATTACGCTCAGTATGGCATAATCTACTGGGTTTAAATCAGGACTGTTCGGTGGTTACATGTCTGATTCAATGAAGTTAATATTCTCCTGACGAAGAAAGGCGATCGTATTTCTGGCTATGTGAGATAGAGCTCCATCTTGCTGTTATGTCCAGTTATGGCGACCACATGCCGCTTGAATTACAGGCAGCAAACCTTGTCTCAGAACATGTTCACAATAGTATTCACTGTTTACTTTGGCGCCTGGTTCAACGAACACAATACTAGTTTTCCCCATTCGAGACACACCAACTGATACCATGATACCGCGGCTGAAATGGTCACGCTCTCGTATAAGTCGACTTTCCTGAACTTGCATTTTCTTTGTTTCAACGGAATAAACACGGTCATTTTGAGATTTAACTGGAGTGGCAATAGTTAATGTCTTTTCGTCTGTAAACGAGATGTTTCGTACATTTCTCACAACAGGAAACCGCTCAAGTAGCTGCCGACTACGTTGCAAGCGTTTAAAGTTTGACATTTTCATTGATCTTCTGTCCAACCACACGCTTGTACGTTTTGAGTTTTAAATCTTACTTAACAATACGTCGAACCAACGACCGTGGTATACCAGTTTCTCTTTCTATTTCCCGCGGACTTTTGTGACTGTGAGAATCATCATCTTGAAGGCAGATCAGCCAACTCACCCGCTCAATACTCTGTTGTGTTCTAGCAGATCTTAGTCTACCACTTCCGGATTTACGTTCTGTTGTACCGTCGTTGTCAATTTTATTGACAACCCGACTGACACTAGCTATGCTCCAGGTTTTGTTTGGAAACTCATTGGTTATTCTTCTAGCACCCCACTGTTTTTCAAATCGAAAATGTTTAATCAGAACAGGGTCTTCCGCGGTAATTTTTGACATTCTTGGTTTGATTGATTGATTGAGTTAGGAACAGACATCATAGCATTCGGGGCATTCCCATAAGCGCTCCGTCCCCATCCTCAGCAGCCAGCGAAGAGTTCCAGCACCAATAGTTCCAGTAGCAATCTGATTATATGTCCGTCTCGCCTTTCCTCTGAGCATCGAGCGTCGACCACATCCCTTCGTCACTCCTCGCTGCCTCATTCTTGGTGATCCATTTGCTCCTCTGAGGTGTACACGTAGGACATTCTAGGTAAACAATTTAAACCTGCTGATGTAAACAATTGGCATATTAAAAACCAAAGATAGCGCCCGGAAATTGTCGAAATAAAGACAGCATATAGCTAAATAGATTAGTAAGTAAATGAGTAAACAATTTAAGCTATAACGGATACAGTTAAACAAATTTTGATTTTGTAATTATATTACTTTTTACGCGATGTTCTCACTTTTTTTTAATCCACCCTCTGTGTGTGTGCGTGCGTGCGTGTGTGTGTGTGTGTGTGTGCGCGCGCGCGCACGCTCACACATAATTCAAAAAAGGGGGACGTTTGATGTTTCAGCTACTTGCAAAGTTAAAAGTTACATGGACATCATTGAATGTTTAGGAGATATTGATTTAAACAAGAAACTGTTCTTGAAGTGTGACATACAGTTCTACTTGATTCCAGGCCCGCAGTGCAAGTCGGTAATATCCATGCCACATTTCGTGTATATATAAGATCTATTCTGCTTCTTCTTTCTCTTCTTCTTTCCCATCTTCTTCTTCTTCTTCTTCTTCTTCTTCTTCTTCTTCTTCTTCTTCTTCTTCTTCTTCTTCTGCTTCTTCTTCTTCTCCTTCTTCTTGCTTTTATCCATGCTGTGTTGTATTGGTCAACTTCTATCTCACACACTGCTAAGTATTTCATTACAGAAGTTTCCCCATGCCACGATATAAAACTGTCTAACATTCTCTCTCTCTCTCTCTCTCTCTCTCTCTCTCTCTCTCTCTCTCTCTCTCTCTCTCTCTCTCTCTCTCTCTCTGACCTTGTTCTCTCTCTCTCTCTCTCTCTCTCTCTCTCTCTCTCTCTCTCTCTCTCTCTCTCTCTCTCTCTCTCTCTCTCCATCTCAAATTGTTCTGTTATTCATTGCATATAGCCGGCATCTCAGGACGTGTCCAGGGAATGTGAATTGTTTACTTCGGATGCGGTAAACATTGTATTTGTCATAATTCCCTGTACACATTATCGGACCTTGCTGTACTAATTATAGAGTTTACACCCACACTTTTTAACAATGTTTTACGAGTATATCCATTGTTATTTACATATCTTTCTTTTGCAGCTAAATTTGGCAGTCAGAAAGCCATGAGTTCTTTAAGATCCTTAGTGACAGACACTGATCCGAATATCCGGGCGATGGCTGTTATGTCCTTGTCAAGATCAATGGTGGAAGGAGACCAGGCAACTGTGACCGCATTGCTGGCAACACTGAATGACAAGAATGAACTAGTTAGAGAGACAGGAAATTTGGCTTTTGGTGGTCTCCGAACAAGAACTGCAATTGCGAAACTGCAAAATTAGTCCTAAGCAGAAACGTATACACTAGGTCAAGCTGGCGCAAAGACAACTAGCTTTCACTTTTGTCACAGTTAATAGCACACTGCAAATGTATCACTGTCATAATTCTCTGTGCTGCGATATAAATTTATTAGTATTGCCCCTCTAACCAAACCAAACTGATTATAACTGAAAATAATAACATTGCCATTGTCGTCACATTAAAAGTAACATTTATTGCATATGATCGTTATTAACACTGACTCATCATTTCAAATACCCATGCCAAAGACCATCCACACACTATACTACCTAATTACTAATCCTTATAAGTATTAATGCTGCTATAGACACACAAACCTGTAAGTAAGGTTTAATACCCAACCGTCCCTTCTTGTCATCCTAAGCTCTAACCCCCGTCCTCGCAACCACTTTTTCTGTTCTCTATCGGCCCCAAATGGTACGCACCATGCATGTGTTGTCGGTGCGCAAGTAGAACCGTGACATTCTCCCTCTGCTCCCCAAATTTGGCACATTTCTAAATTGGAAAAGTGACAAATTTCCTATTATATATAGTTTTTTTAAGGAATATTTATTTTTTATTTGTCATGGGTCTACATTCTTCGGGAGTAGTATCCAGTCTCTTCACAAATCGAGTCTCATGAGTGACTATTCTTCATGGCCGTGTCAGGTCGGAATTTCACACATTATCTGAGGTATTTTCCTAAACACTGTTTAAATCACTCATCTTGTGGGTGTACTTAATAACCTTGTGTTGTGGATGCCTCGCTAGGTATAATCCTCACATCTCCTAGTTACTCCATGTCCATGATACTAAGCTGTAATTTTGTCTTCTAGGATTACCCTCGATTTACGCCGTTCTCCCAGGCCACGAAATCCTCACTCACATCAATGAGTTAAGCTTAATGATTATAATCTATTGCTTAGAATACATCAGATGAGGGTTGCCTTCCAGTCTGCCCAAGACCGGCATACACAATTTCAATGTTGCCTTCCAGTCTACTCAAGACTGACATACCCAATCTCTGGTCTAAATCTCCAGACATCACTGCATCTATCCAGTTGGTGATATAACTTTATACTCCACAATTTTCATTCGTTATTTTCTCCTCACCTGAGTGTTTTTAATTTGTGTTTTCTATGGTTTCTACCTTTCTGTTTGTGGATGTAGCTTATTCATCTTTTTCTCCCGATTGACTTTCTTACGCTATGATGAATCTGTTGTTAATTCCATAATTATAATGTTTTCATAATTTTTTTTCCCCAATTAACAATCAACTGTAATACTAATTTCCAAGCGTCGTTCGCTGGGTATCCTTGTCCCCACAAGCGTGCAGTTTATGCCACCAATGACAACAGGATAGCAAGCGCCGATTCTCAGATTACATTGCTGCACATATTTATACATATTCTAATAATTAATAATATATTACACTAATAAAGTGGTATCATTATTGTAAAATTGTCAGTAATATCTAATACACTGAGTTTAATATGTCACTTTCGCGTCCTGCGGAATATGATTTACACTTGCATCATCTTGTTGAATCAAATGTGTCCAAGGCTAACCCAGTACACTTGCCATGATACCAAGTACATATGAAGAGAGTTAATGTTATGGTAGGGGAGATAACCGCAATACTGTTGTAAAGCAAGAGTTAAAACCAGGGTTACCGAGGGTAATTGCATGTAACTCAGTTCGGACAACACGTGTATTACGCCACGAACGAAGTAGAGACTCACGAAAAATTTGAGGTGACCATATGCAGCTTGCCGGTCTCTCTGGCCGAGGGGTTACAACACTTTCTCCGTACTCCCGTTTATCACGCAGAGTCTCGTAGCGGTCGAGAACTGGGAGCGGTTCTACTCCCGCTGGTGACTTGCAGGATAACTGAGCCGGCCGCTCAGAAAGCAATGGCAAACTACTGAGCGTAATCTTGCCAAGAAATCATCAGACAGCTGAAAGATGCTGCTGTTGACAGCGATGTCCTGTAAAGGATATGCGAATTTTTTTTTAAAAATGCAGCTTAGAAGCCGTGAAGATTTCGGACTCCACCTGCGGCTAGGGGCATTGACGAAATGAGATTTGCGGTTTTACGCTCAAGAATGAACATCACGCTGTTTCTGTTTGAAGAAGAAACATTCAATTATCCTAAACCTCATTCGGCAATGGCGAAGATTTAGTGATGGAGTTGAAGCCTTAATGCGTTGACTTTACTGACCGAAAATTTGTAAAATGCCAACAAGCCAGAACTCACAGCGAGTGATTTCTTTGCCGTCAACGTGAATGACGTGACGCTACAGAGTCATGCCCAGCTGAAAGCCAGTGTCTGTGGTACAATGTGCACGCCTGAGAATTGTAAGTAGTTAACCAACTGAACTGTGTAGCGCTCGTCGAAACAACTAGTTGGACGTTGATGCCATTTAATGACAATTATGGCCACCTCCGACAGATTTCCATAGTTGTGATGCCCAGATTGTAATGTACGTAAGCAGGATATGATATGGATAGTATATGAGCTGGACGGCGAGGTGTGCTCAATAAAATATTGGAGTTTATGAAATGAGGATCCTTCAGCAGTTGTCTTCAGTATGTTTGTACTGTTGCCATGTGTTGGAGAACCCAGACCACAGTAGATGAATGGATACCCTCGCCAACTCATTGGCCCATCACAACTATTGTTACTTCAGAATATAACTTTCTAATGTTTCTTTACTGGGCTGTTGTGTCGCTTCATCTGCTGGTAGCCTTGATAATAGGTCAGCAATACGTTTTGATTTCCCATGATGTGTTTGATGTCCATGAAGAGTCTTGAAGTAATAATGATGGACATAGTGCTATACGATTGTTAGTCACCAGCACAAGTAACGGACTTTTGTCAATCTGCACACTGAAGTAGGTTTGTGGTCGGTATTTTTGAAAATCTTGGTTGTTGCCACTATTGTAAGGTACTCCGGTTATGATGTCGGATTTCTATGTTCTGTAGATAATAATTTCCGGCTGACACACAATACTGGTTGTAGGATATTATCATAGCACTGAAGTTGGAATCCAGAAATCGCAATGTCGCACGCGTTAGTTCTGGGGATACATAGTAATTTGGCATTAAGGACTCTTAAAATTAGCGGTTTACAAAAATGTCTTTATTGTGTGGAGCGTATGTTTCAAATCTATACTTTGTTTAATATTATTCAGTTGGTTTTATGGTAATAAGTTTGTGGACGCATGTGTCAAGTCAGAGTGTCAGGGAGGAGCTTGTTATAGTAGTCTATTAAAATTCTGTCAGATATATGTCTGAAAGTTGTCAAATTGTTGGTTATATTGCTTGTATGTCTACATATAGTGTCGATATTGTTAAAATGAATTGTCATGTTTCGTTGTTTGTCGAATAAAATGTTATATCCTGTTAACATGCGTTTTGTCCAGTTTCTTTTTAACTTTCTGTGTGTTACTCTCAGTTTTTCTGCTTCTTATTCTTGAAGGTATGCCAGTATTTGTACAATGTAATGGAGTCTGACATTTTATACTTTTCACATTGTGAACTCGCTGAGCGTACACATAATTCTTTAGAAATGACGTTCGATAGTTAGAGGGCTGGAGATGGGTTTGTCCAATCTCGTCAACAGATTTTACTCTTGTTTGCAGAGCATATAATATCACAGTAGAAAATCTTATAGTCCGTATGATGAACTTGGCATGCAAAATCGCACAGGTCATATCCGATAAATTAACAATCAAATTTTTACATGAATCATTCAAATTGGAAACATAAAAGAGAAATTTAATTGTTAATTTTTGTACAATTTTATTGTTGAAAGTTTTTTTTTTTTTCATTCAACCATAGTGACTTATTACATAAGATACATTTAATTTTCTGAAAATACAGCTGTTGTTTGCATAGGGGACAGGCGAATATCTCTAGTAGGTTGGGATGTAAAATGACAACGTGAGATATTTTTTCCCCTTTGGTTAAGGAATTTTCCTACTTTTCATAAGTTTTGGATGAAATTTGGCTAAACTTTTCACCTTTTGGTTAACAAAGTTTCCTACTTTTTATGAGTTTTGTTTGAAATTTTGCCAAACTTTTCACATTTCACACTTTTCATAAGTTTGGGTTAAATTTGGTCAAACTTTTCACACCTGGATTAAAAAAATTTCCTACTTTTCACAAGTTTGGGTGAAATTTGGCCAAACTTTTCACGTTTGGTTAACACATTTTCCTACTTTTCATATGTTTGACTGAGGTTTTTATAAGTTTGGTTTGAAATTTGGCTAACCTTTTCACATTTGGTTAACACATTTTCTTACTTGGTCAATCTTTTTGCCATTTGGTTAACAAAGTTTCCTGCTTTTCACAAGTTTGTGTGAGATATTTATAAGTTTGGTTGAACTTTGGTCACAATTTTTCACATTTGGTCAACAAAATTTCCCACTTTTTATAGATTTGGTTGAAATTTGGCCAAACTTTTCACCTTTTGGTTAACAAAGTTTCCTAATTTTTATGAGTTTTGTTTGAAATTTGGTCAACTTTTCACATTTGGTTAACACATTTTCTTACTTGGACAAGATTTTTGCCATTTGGTTAACAAAGTTTCCTACTTTTCATAAGTTTGGGTGAAAGTTGGTCAAACTTTTCCCGGTTGGTTAACAAATTTTCCTACTTTTCATATGTTTGACTCAGATTTTTATAAGTTTGGTTTGAAATTTGGCTAACCTTTTCACATTATGGTTAACACATTTTCTTACTTGGCCAAGATTTTTGCCATTTGGTTAACAAAGTTTCCTACTTTTCATAAGTTTGGGTGAAATTTGGTCAAACTTTTCACATCTGGACAACAAAATTTCCCACTTTTCATAAGTGTGGGTGAAAGTTGGCCAAACTTTTCACGTTTGGTTAACAAATTTTCCTACTTTTCATATGTTTGACTGAGATTTTTATAAGTTTGGTTTGAAATTTGGCTAACCTTTTCACATTTGGTTAACAAATGTTCCTACTTTTCATAAGTTTGACTGAGATTTTTATAAGTTTGGTTGAAATGTGACCAAAATTTTTCACTTTGGTTAACAAATTTTCCTACTTTTCATAAGTTTGGGTGAGCTTTTTATAAGTCTGGTTGAAATGTAGCCACAATTTTTCCCATTTGGCTAACAAATTTTATTACTTGACCAAGATTTTTGCCCTTCATTCTCTCACCATATGACAACTATATACACCGTAAACACTAAATATTCAACAACCAAGACGTAATTATAATCTATATACCTGTTTATTTACAGTATTTCAGTACATTTTACAAGAATAATAATTTTAAAAAATGCATAATGTCATTATACGAAATGGATGATGTGATATGAGCCGGTATACATAGTATCATCAAAACATTTTATTTTCACATATAGAGCTATACAAATTGTATGTTGTTTCTGGGTTTCTTCACACCACTGTCTGAGTAGGTTGGTTTTTCCGGCTGGTAGCCTGGTATGTATATGTCACTTGGTATGTAGTCATAAGACTGGTCTCCTGATTGGTGGGCTGACATCTGAGTATTGTAGACAACCGGGCCATCAATCATCTGAGTGTCGGGCACATCAAACATCTGGCTATTGGGCTCTTCACATATCTGGTTGCTGGGGTCATCACACATCTGACTGTAGCTGGGTTGATAACTGGTGGTATAGTATGCGTCTACTTGGTGGCTTCGTTTAGTACCCTGTTTGACTTGAGTACTGTCTTGAGTGTGTTGGACTTGATTGCTTCGGTTGGTGTCTTGTTGCCTGGTTGGTGGTGTCATCACACATCTGACTGTAGCTGGGTTGAAAACTGGTGGTATAGTATGCGTCTACTTGGTGGTTTCAGTTAGTTCCTTGTTTAACTTGAGCACTGACTTGAGTGTTTTGGACTTGATTGCTTCTGGTAGTGCCTTGTTTGACATGAACATTGACTTGAATGTTTTGGTTACTGACTTGCTTCTCTCTGTTAGTACCTTGTTTGACTTCGTTACTGGTTTGGTTAACTTGGTTGAGTCTGTCAAAGTCAGCTAGGATCTCGCGATGCATGGCGCTCATCTGTTCATATTCTTGTCGAGTAAGTGTCATACCCGTCTTAGTCAGGAATTTCTGGTCGGCTTCACCGTAAAATCTTCGGATGTGTAACGTGCTCGTTCCTCTGTAGGATGAGACATACGCGGCCTAATCACCAGCGCCAACTGGTCTAATAGTCTCACCACTACGAGTCATGTAGACCCAGTTAGCAGGCACAGTCTTAAGGTCTGTAGTCATCTTCTGATCACAATGCTTGAGTGTTACCAGCCTCTGGTTTATATACTAGTTTTTGAGCCACGCGTAAAACCGGTTTCAGCCAGTTTCTTAGGTCAAGCGGTTCAGCTTATGCTGACGCGGCTGTCCGTATGGCGCGACTAAGCGCTCTACTACCCGCTCGTTGACCGTTGTATGTTTGAGCTGGGTTGGAGAATGCGGGTCATGTTCGCCCCATGACCTCTCAACATGATGAAATAGATAGCGTAGAGGGCGCCGTGTTACTTGCGTTGTAGTCACTGTGAGCTACAGTCTGTGAAGTCAGAATACCAGTGATATACATATGCAGTCTCCTCACATCCACTGTAGTTTTCTTCGTATTGATGACTGGTCAGCTATTAAAGACAGGACTGTATGTATATTACAGCCATTTTGTTTTTTATGAAGGTGTTTTAATACTCGTCCGCTAGTGTGGATTGACTAAAGGTTAAGGATGCCGGTGACGATGGTCGCTCGATGTTTGGTGAGGATGGTTCTGGAGTATCCTGTTGTCGATTATAGTCGAGGATGCACTCCTCAATTCTATTCAGGCTTAATGTGATTATTTCTTGTTTGGTGAATGTGACGGGACAGCCCCAGCACCATCATAATTACCCAAGTTTTCAAGGAATTACAGAGCCCACAATATTTTTCTAAAATTCTCTAAAAGAATAAACGTTCCCCAGAAGAGGATAAAAACGTAAGAGAAAAATACAGAGTCACTTAGAGCCCGCACTATCATTTTTACTACATTGGTAGATCAAAGCAATGTCTGGTCTCTACATCTAAGAGATTTTCCCTTTGATGTTCTGATCAACCAGACATCGCGGAGCCAGTCAGTGTTAGTTTACAAGCCTGCGGTTGGAATAAGGACTAACACCTTACGTTCAACAGGACCTAACGTGTGAACCAGCCACGGCAGAATGGGAGATAAGAGGGTCAGCCAGACCCGTCTGAAATAATACATGGCAGTGCTACTCAGGGGAAAACCCCGTGTAATCCAAAGACGGCAATATAATGCAGGCCTAACACCTATCTATAAGTCCAGACATTGGGGAGACGGGACAACGTCTGTAATTGCCACCACAAAGGAGCAATTAGGACCAGATGCTTAACACCTCACTGCAATACGGGCGGCAAAGTAGGAACACATGGCTGACACATTCCTGCCAGCAACCGGGAAGGCTTGTGTTAACCACAGATTGGTATGTAGTTATGACGCAACGTCTGTTGCAGGGGCCAATTCATTGTTTCAGGAATGTGGCAGGGCATCGGTCAATTTGATTGACAAATGAAACTACCGTCCACAGGAAAGGAGGAGGGGTGAAAAGAATTTGGCACTTAATCCATCTGGGTAAACCATCTTACATGGAAAAATAGGCGGAGTTAATGAAAATGGGACATATTAATTAACCAACCTGGAAACTAGCCAGGAATTGAATAGAATAAAACTACATGCATGGCCAGCAAGACTTCAGACGCAAATTCACAATAGCATTCTTAGGATACCTACTGGAGAAATATTAACATTTCGTTCTGTTGGACTTCTGTACGAAGTATTATGATGGAATTTCCTAGCTATAAACCAGGTAAACCATTATTCTGATTAGTTTGTCTGCTAGTCTGAAGGCTTGTGTAGTTTCCTGTTTTTACATATTCTCCCCAACTTTACACTCGTGGATTTTCTTTGTACTTAATGTTCCAGTTCTAGCTTTACGATTTCACTGAGAACTATTTTCTTCTTGCATTCACTACTTGGTTGTCTGATTTGTTGTATGTGACAATTTGGAGAAATCCATTATCCAAGCTACATGAGCGTGTGGCTTATTCATGTACAGGAGATGCATTTAGATTCATCCTGTATGATGTTAAACATTGGGGAGACTGACTACTTAGGAGAAATTACTGAGAGCTACCAGTCTCTTGATAGCGTCCAATTAACATTGATTATTTGGACCAACACTTTGAGTGCCTACCAAGATTGTGGTGAAACCACTTGGTTTGAGGAATGGCACCAGTTCACCTTGTCTGCATGATGTCTGCATGAGGACAGACATGACTTAGGACATTCAATATCCCAGACAGATTCAGGGAAGGCATTTAATGTTCGACAGGACTGTGCGACCAGCCCTTCCGACAAGACAGTATGAATGAATCAGAAAGGGAAAGAGTAAGTGAGGTGAACTTATATGGGAAACACTCCATTACATAAATGTATAGTGAATATGTATGTTTTGAGCTATAGATGTTCTAAATAGTTTTATGAATATATACATATATATTTATTTATTTAGAACTGATATATGTTTATGTAACATGCCATCATATATATCATCATACCATCATATATTATGACTTGAATGTATGTTTATATGAATGTATAGACATATGTGTTTGAGATGTGTAGACGTAGATACTACCCATCTCCGTTCGTTTCATTCCAGATCTCTTAGGAGCAATGGACAGTCAACAATCCCATATCAGGAAGTGACTTAGCCTTGTGAAGGGACCAATTTGGACTCCTTCAATCTGACAGTGAACTGCGTCTCACTGGGGGAAGCATGACCTATGTGCTTCTGAGCTTTTCAGCCAGATGAGTTACGTATACCATAATATAATCATCATCATCATATGATCATCAATAGCAATAATAAACACAGTTGTTGTATTTTAAAACTCAATTTGTCCGTATAATTCTAAATGTTTATAAATGTTTGTGTAGCGTATCAAGTACACACATTATTGTATCATTTAGTGGGGGTTCGCACATATTGTCCAGAAGTGGGAATCTATGTCCGGGAGGTCTCTTGCCTATGCAGTCATAAGTAACCAGATTACGTTGCATGTCTTAACTCCTCCTTTCTCACTTCTGGTGATACCAAGTACAGCCAAATCTATATAGATATATTCTATCTTCAACGAGCCACTTCTTGGCTGTTTTCTTGAGTATCAGGGACAGTGTCTTAAATCAGCATAACAGACATTTGTTCCACGTTTTCTCTCTGTGATCTGGGGTAGCAATTAGTTCCTTCTGACAGAGTTAGGGGATCTTAAACTGCATCCAGAACTAAACACCAGCAGAAGAAAATGATTTTGGCTGAGTGGTTGCCCAACCGGGAGCTACCTCAAGCCAGTTGGTGACATATTGGTCTGCTCGTCCGCTATAGAATCCGGGAGTACACCCTAGAAAACTTTGGTTCGCGTCCAAGATATTGGTCTGCTCGTCCGCTATAGAATCCGGGAGTACACCCTAGAAAATTTTGGTTCGCTTCCGACTTATTGGTCTGCTCGCCCGCTATAGAATCCGGGAGTAAACCCTAGAACACTTTGGTTCGCTCGCAAGGAACGAACCTATTTCAAATCTGTTAGTCTGGTATTATTCTGGTCTTGCCCATGGATAGAACCTAGGTCATTCTCACTTACATTCTTAGCAGCATTAGTTAGTTATAATTTATTTCTAATGTAATAGCTTGCTTGATTGTGGGCAAGATTTTGACACATTAGGACTTCTTATCCATGATAGAATCAGAGAATAAATTCTAGACTATTGATTTTCATAAACCATTCTTTCATTCTTCACCCATTACATTTGCTAAGTATTAACTTAGGAATTTGTTTCTAGGGAAGTCTGTAGAATTTAAATAACTTGTTAAAAAGTTAATAACGGATAATATATGAGTTAGTTTACATCATCCACAACTGTAGAATTAATAATCACATTAATTAGTGATATTAATTAGTTTATTGATGATTTTCTTGATGATTTTTGATTACATGCTTTATCATTTGATTTAATCATGAATAATTTGATAATGCTTAGTTAATTCAGTGTATGACGGACTGCTTTGCATCAACTTTCTCACTCTAATTCACTACTATCATTCTCATAGCAGTGTCTGTTCCTCTTGTCACTATCCTGCTCTAGTATAAATCTAACTAGCTCTCTGTAGGGTAATAATATAATTACTTGCCTGAGTTTAAGCTGAGAAGAGATCATGGATGCACGCACAGATTTCTTAGAGTCCGCTAGAGGATGGGGCATAAGGCTCAGCTTAATAGGAGAGAAGCTAGAACTATTTATCAGAGATGAAATGGATTGGTGGGACAAAGAAGATGAGCAGATGATGAAAAGACTTGCAGAATTAGAAGCAGATATGCGTCACAAAGCTGAAGAAGATGAGATTAAGAAGAAGCAAATTGAAATACTGAACGTGGAGGAATCTACCAGCTCGACTGAGGAAAAGCCAATCACTCAAGCCGAAACTCTGATAGAAAGCGGGGAAGCTGACCGTCACAAAGAAGAGGCACGCATTCCTTCGCAAATCCCCATGGCTCAGAAAAACAAAAACTTGCGCACAGAAAGGCAGATGCTTCCCTCAATTCCGAAAAATAAACGGAATATGGAAAAATGTACCAAGCGTACAGTAAACAGTCACAAATGTGATAAATGTTTACACCGCAATGAAAAGCGGATTAGCTGGCTTGGCAACCCAGCAATCTCAGGAGCTTCCTAAGACTTCCCAAAGGAGAAAAATCCAGGAGGAGGAGGACCTGAGGAAAACTATTAAAGAGATCGAAGGCGAGACCTTACCCGATTCTCTTATTCCCTTCAGTTCAGATAAACTAGGAGTGGAAATGAATTCAGCTGAGACTGGAATGGATGTAAAACAGGATTCCAGTGTTTCTTTCTATGTGGCCACACAAGATGAAACAATTATCAGTATGAATTACTTATCTCAGGTGGGAGATGACATTGAAAATGACACCCCACAACATTCACTTCTATTGGATTTGGCACAAGAAAACCAGACCAGGGAGAGAATACCTCAATTGGACTTGGCACAAGAGAGCCCAGCCATGGAGGACAAACAAGACACGGAGGAGAATTCTTACGATGTCAGTATCTTGGAGTCTTTCGAAAAGGAAACTCAAGATACACAAAGCATTCATGTAGGTTATACCACGGACTCTGATTCAGGGACGATAAACATGTCTGCTAACAACAAAGAAGAAAATACTTCTTTGGACAGGATGAAGGTAATACCTATCATCAACACAGCTGAAGCTAACAGGGGATCACAAATGATGGACTCTGCAGCGGAACAAAACCGGAGCGGTTGGTATACTCAACACTCAGGACCTTGTTTACCTTTCACTTCAACCAATGTTGGATGGGGAGAACAGCTGTTTATGTATACTTCTACAAGGAGTGATACAAATTCACAGTTCTTGGGGAACAACATGATTTCTCAAAGCTGGACAACTTCTACTAGCCTTAGACTTTCAAACACAGATTCAAAATGGAACTCTGTTGAAGAGGAACGCACCTGGATAAATAATTATCGAGGGAAGAAAACTCTTAAATCAGGAGGGAGTAAACGGACGCCCTACCAAGAAAGAGGCAAGTATGAGTTGAATGCACATCATAAAATTATGATGTTTAGCAAATTTCCTGCCAAAAGGAGGAGATTAAAGGATTTTATTATGATCTTTGGCCGATGGAGGAAAAGAAAATGGAGCAACATTACTGCGACCAATTCTTTTAAGAAAACACTGATGGCACTTCCTCTGCTTATAGGACAAGGGCCAGAAATAAAGTGGATAATAACAGTCTCTCTGCGGCGCAGGAGAATCTTGTTATACATTTTGCAATTTCCCGGCTGGGAAAAAGTAAAACCTCCAGAGGACAGGACATTACCGAGCAATAGCCCGGAAATCCGACACAACACCAGAAGCAAAGATTTGCAAGATTTATCCTGGGAGGATGGACATGGGATATTTCTTTTGACTCATAGAACATCCCACTGCCACAAAGAATATTGGGAACCCAGACTTGGAGGCAGTTGGAGAACGGAGAGAACTTAGATACATTCTTGAATGCTGCCGAGGCTCTGTTATAGGCTTCATTAATGAACCTACTTAAATTGGAGAGCTATGTGACGGGACAGCCCCAGCAGCATCATAATTACCCAAGTTTTCAAGGAATTACAGAGCCCACAATATTTTTCTAAAATTCTCTAAAAGAATAAACGTTCCCCAGAAGAGGATAAAAACGTAAGAGAAAAATACAGAGTCACTTAGAGCCCGCACTATCATTTTTACTACATTGGTAGATCAAAGCAATGTCTGGTCTCTACATCTAAGAGATTTTCCCTTTGATGTTCTGATCAACCAGACATCGCGGAGCCAGTCAGTGTTAGTTTACAAGCCTGCGGTTGGAATAAGGACTAACACCTTACGTTCAACAGGACCTAACGTGTGAACCAGCCACGGCAGAATGGGAGATAAGAGGGTCAGCCAGACCCGTCTGAAATAATACATGGCAGTGCTACTCAGGGGAAAACCCCGTGTAATCCAAAGACGGCAATATAATGCAGGCCTAACACCTATCTATAAGTCCAGACATTGGGGAGACGGGACAACGTCTGTAATTGCCACCACAAAGGAGCAATTAGGACCAGATGCTTAACACCTCACTGCAATACGGGCGGCAAAGTAGGAACACATGGCTGACACATTCCTGCCAGCAACCGGGAAGGCTTGTGTTAACCACAGATTGGTATGTAGTTATGACGCAACGTCTGTTGCAGGGGCCAATTCATTGTTTCAGGAATGTGGCAGGGCATCGGTCAATTTGATTGACAAATGAAACTACCGTCCACAGGAAAGGAGGAGGGGTGAAAAGAATTTGGCACTTAATCCATCTGGGTAAACCATCTTACATGGAAAAATAGGCGGAGTTAATGAAAATGGGACATATTAATTAACCAACCTGGAAACTAGCCAGGAATTGAATAGAATAAAACTACATGCATGGCCAGCAAGACTTCAGACGCAAATTCACAATAGCATTCTTAGGATACCTACTGGAGAAATATTAACATTTCGTTCTGTTGGACTTCTGTACGAAGTATTATGATGGAATTTCCTAGCTATAAACCAGGTAAACCATTATTCTGATTAGTTTGTCTGCTAGTCTGAAGGCTTGTGTAGTTTCCTGTTTTTACATATTCTCCCAAACTTTACACTCGTGGATTTTCTTTGTACTTAATGTTCCAGTTCTAGCTTTACGATTTCACTGAGAACTATTTTCTTCTTGCATTCACTACTTGGTTGTCTGATTTGTTGTATGTGACAATTTGGAGAAATCCATTATCCAAGCTACATGAGCGTGTGGCTTATTCATGTACAGGAGATGCATTTAGATTCATCCTGTATGATGTTAAACATTGGGGAGACTGACTACTTAGGAGAAATTCCTGAGAGCTACCAGTCTCTTGATAGCGTCCAATTAACATTGATTATTTGGACCAACACTTTGAGTGCCTACCAAGATTGTGGTGAAACCACTTGGTTTGAGGAATGGCACCAGTTCACCTTGTCTGCATGATGTCTGCATGAGGACAGACATGACTTAGGACATTCAATATCCCAGACAGATTCAGGGAAGGCATTTAATGTTCGACAGGACTGTGCGACCAGCCCTTCCGACAAGACAGTATGAATGAATCAGAAAGGGAAAGAGTAAGTGAGGTGAACTTATATGGGAAACACTCCATTACATAAATGTATGTGAATGATGTATGTTTTGAGCTATAGATGTTCTAAATAGGTTTTATGAATATATACATATATATTTATTTATTTAGAACTGATATATGTTTATGTAACATGCCATCATATATATCATCATACCATCATATATTATGACTTGAATGTATGTTTATATGAATGTATAGACATATGTGTTTGAGATGTGTAGACGTAGATACTACCCATCTCCGTTCGTTTCATTCCAGATCTCTTAGGAGCAATGGACAGTCAACAATCCATATCCGGAAGTGACTTAGCCTTGTGAAGGGACCAATTTGGACTCCTTCAATCTGACAGTGAACTGCGTCTCACTGGGGGAAGCATGACCTATGTGCTTCTGAGCTTTTCAGCCAGATGAGTTACGTATACCATAATATAATCATCATCATCATATGATCATCAATAGCAATAATAAACACAGTTGTTGTATTTTAAAACTCAATTTGTCCGTATAATTCTAAATGTTTATAAATGTTTGTGTAGCGTATCAAGTACACACATTATTGTATCATTTAGTGGGGGTTCGCACATATTGTCCAGAAGTGGGAATCTATGTCCGGGAGGTCTCTTGCCTATGCAGTCATAAGTAACCAGATTACGTTGCATGTCTTAACTCCTCCTTTCTCACTTCTGGTGATACCAAGTACAGCCAAATCTATATAGATATATTCTATCTTCAACGAGCCACTTCTTGGCTGTTTTCTTGAGTATCAGGGACAGTGTCTTAAATCAGCATAACAGACATTTGTTCCACGTTTTCTCTCTGTGATCTGGGGTAGCAATTAGTTCCTTCTGACAGAGTTAGGGGATCTTAAACTGCATCCAGAACTAAACACCAGCAGAAGAAAATGATTTTGGCTGAGTGGTTGCCCAACCGGGAGCTACCTCAAGCCAGTATGTGACAGTGAAGTTCTGTTGTAGTACATCCCGCAGACGAACTGTTACTAGGTCCGCAAAACTACCACCCTCACCATAATCACAAGAATGAGTAAATGGATTTCCGGCTTCTTGCTTTTGTGGGACATTAAGACACGCCATGCAATAGCTGTATGGTTCAGCTCTTAGTATGCTCCACAGTTTGCTAATTAGGTTTTCGTGGGCCTTGGTATCTGTAAAAAGATAAGAATAGGATTCTTTATCAGAGTTATAGACATGAATATTACAGATAATAGCTATGACTCTGACATGCACTTTCTGTTACACAGTTCATATATTTCTATCGATAATGGGTATGTAGACCCCGCAGTACACTTTCACCTTCCCCTATGACTACACATTACGACCTATATTATTAAGGTACCACCATAGTGCTGTATTCAAAAGTTCGAATGCCAGCTCTATTCCATGTCGACCCAGCCTACAATAATATAGGAAGAAATGACTTGAATCTTCAGATATAGGCGTCTAGCACCATATATACCGTTTTATACTACTATTGTTAGGTTAACCGTATGCCTACTTGGAGAAACACAACGAAAATGTGAAAGATTTATCAAAAGCCAACTTACCGTTAGCGACTTGTAACATTGTGAGCTGGTTGGTGTTCACTGAGACCGGTACTTCTAGACGGTGAATGATGGTCGTCTTATACACGCTATTTTCTGACGTAGAATGACTCAGCAGAATATTATGCACTGTCTGGTCATGTGACCGGGTGCGACTCCATCTTTGACTGGTTGAGTCATTAGTCACGTGTTTCGGTTGTATCCCATAAGATACGTGACCGGCTGCAGCGCCATCTTTGATCGGTTTTAGCCACGTGGTTGTACCCTTACACATGTGAGCGAGTGTGACGCCATCTTTAGCTGGTTTTAGTCATGTGTTTCGATTGTATACCTTAGCCATATGACCGGAAGCATCGCCATATTTGATAGGCTGTGACCATTACAAAAGTGTCTCGGCTGTATCGTTATACTGTCAGTACACTCTGAGTCACCCTCCAGTTTTCCCCAAAGACATGTCTGAACACGTTCACGTACGTTCACCCCGCCGACATAGCCCCGTGATGAGTCACCCAATCGGTCACCCTCAGATGCTGATGCTGATGATGATGATGATGATGATGATGATGATGATGATGATGATGATGATGATGATGATGATGATGATGATGATGATGATGATGATGATGATGATGATTTTTTGTTGGTGGTGCTGGGTGATGATGCTGATGGTAATCCTGATGACAGACACTACAGAAGATCATATGTGCCGGTCGTTCAGAAAAAGAAAGGGCAATCTTGCCCAGGAAGCACGAATGCTGGGGTTGACTGCGATGTCCTGTATTTGATAGCACACACACACACACACACACACACACACACACACACACATGTACATACACACACACGCGCGCGCGCACACATGACATGGCTGCCGTTCGTTCAAAATTGTGCGACGCCATCTTTAACCGGTTTTAGTCACGTGTTTTGATTGTATACCTTAGACATATGACCGGAAGCATCGCCATATTTGATCGGCTGTATCGTTATGTTGTTAGTCCGCTCTGAGTCATCCTCCAGTTTTCCCCAAAGACATGTCTGAACACGTTCACGTACGCTCACTCCGCCGACAGAGCCCTGTGGTGAATCACCCGGTGTCACCCTCAGCTGTTGATGAAGCTGATGCTGATGATGATGATGATGATGGTAATGATTTTGTTGGTGGTGCTGGGTGATGATGATGATGGTAATCCTGATGACTGACACTACAGACGATCATGGGTACCGATTGTTCAGAAAGACAACTGCAAACTTGCCTAGGAAGCATGAATGCTGGGGCTGACTGAGATGTCCTGTAAAACTACCACCCCTTAACACTGTTCAGAAGCACCTATCTACCCGTCTTACACCCACTCCACAACCACTCCCCCATTCGGGTGAATATTACTATAACCCTATCACACCCATGCGACGCCCTCTTTGATTTCGGATGTATCCTATAAGACACGATGTCCTGTAATTGATAGCACACACGCGCGCGCACGCACACAATACAATCGGCAGTACACCCACGCACGCACACACGCCTACATGCGTGCACACATACACACATACACATACACAGCCACACACACATACACTCGGCAGTACATACGCGCACGCACACACGCCTACACGCACGCACACACACACACACACACACACACACTGGCTGTTGATACTCTTTGCGGTCGTAGAATATCTATGATACTGTCAACAGCTCTACACATAGCTTCCTTGTCCGTTAAACACAACTAAGACACTGTTATTTCTACCACTCATTTAAAACTGTACATACCAGCATTTACTACGCGACCTTAGTTCCAATGACCACAACTCGCCTACCGTGTCAAAGGTAATTATCTTCATGTTTTATCTACCGCTTATCAGTACCCGCTGGCACTTGGCTATTAACTTTCTCCCGGGTCGTGCTCGGCGGAGCATTACTGGTTGCTTGTCCGCGCAGGTAAACTTCCATTCAAGGGGAGCTTAGTATGCAAAAGGGGCGACAATTCTGGTTGAGCCAAGGGACCCGATTAGGCTCCCTTGGTTAATTTTATTTATGTTTGTAAAAAAGGGACGTTATTTGTTTAATTTCATTAAATGTTTTTATGATTATCTTAGTAAGTTATGGCTTAAATTAATTGAGAATAGTAGTTTTATATTGACATCACTATTCTCCACTATACATACAAGAAATTTAGCGTTTATTATGTTTTTAGGCTTAATTTTTTAATATATTGTATGCCAGTCTAGTATATTTTTACACCAGATTTTCACCAAGCGCTTAATGTTGATACATGGGGTCGGAACACCTGCCAAATTAGCTATCATGCTGAGCCGTGAAAAAGTTTATTTACGAGGTCATTACTTGGCCTACTCGGGGTAACTCGAGTGATGGAATAAATCATTTTTTTCACTCTGTCATATTGATTTCGATCTTCTCATCGAAGGGGGTAGATATCTGCATGACTGGGGCTCGATTACACCACACACCGCACCACACACGAACACCCACACACTGGGACTCAAAATTTGGTGGCCGGCGACTAGTTGGTCTACTTATCTAAATAAGTATTCCACACGCACGGGGCTTGCCTCGCCGCCGCAGCCCGCCCGCCGCTCGGGACCTGAAGTAGTCATCAGGACAACCGGAAGTAGTCACCAAAACCCAAGAAATTACCCGCCAAAAATTCAAAAATGAGGTCGGAAATGGAGCGTTTCGTGACGTTTTCAATCTGGAGGGACTCCATATTTAAGGTGTAAATACCACATCCTATTATATGATGACTTAAAAACGGAAATTTCTGAATTTCAGGGCCGACAACCTAGACCAGTGTTTCCCAACGTGGGGCCCACGCCCCACAGGGGAGCAATTCGATTGTTAAGGGGGGCAATTCTAAAATGGACTCGTCCAGAGTTTAAGTTAACCGTATGGTGACTCTCAGTCGCTACTCGAGCTGAGTAAACGTCCAGAATAAGTAACTTTTGTCCGCCATGTTAGTAGCCGTGATTTTATTGTTAGACGTTAGAGTTGAACTACTGGGTATACTGGGCCGGCACTAAGCATTTCACGCTATTTGTTCTGAATGGCGCGAAATGCTTAGTGCCGGGATCTCAGTTTCTGCAGTGTTTCGCAGTAACACTCAGCATTCACCGTTGTTGTTAATTTGAAATAAGCGTCCGTTAAATTGTTGTAAAAGTCTCGTTGTTTAAACAAAAAATATATGCATTTTATAAATATAAGTGTAATGTGGTATGTAAATTCAATTGGTAATGTATATTAATTTAAGTTTTAGAAGCATCATTTTTCAGAAACATTTGTCAAATGAAAAAGTATGTTTTTTTGCGGTGGGGTAAATGTACCATACATATTTAAATTAAAAAGTCGCTTAAAAGTCGACAGGTTCGACTTCATTGCACCGGGTTTATCCCAAATGGCTCGGTCTCTTTCCGCAGCGCGGAAAGCGTCGCACAAAGCACGAACTCAGTAGCTCTAGCAATGACCCACAGGAGTCTCCGAAAAATTTCACTCGTGAACCGAAGGACGCGGTCCGGAATCGATCCCACAACCTTCAGAACTCGAGTCAAACAGCTTGAACACTTCGCCATGGAGCCTCCGAAGAAACAACAAGACTTTTACAACAATTTAACGGACGCTTATTTCAAATTAATACCAACGGAAGAATTTACGTAAACATAAGAACATAACATACAACATAAGAATTTTAGAAAGGCTTGGGTGGGGCATAGCAAAAAAAAAAAAAAAAAGGGTTGGGAAACACTGACCTAGACAGTAATTCGTGAGAAAGCATAGATCGAACTTTTCAACATATGATGAATTCCAATAACAACGAACTTGTCAACAAAGAACAAACTTTCAATAGACAAAGAAGTTGACAACAGAAACTCAAGAATTTTCAATCAACAATGTGATCTTGAAAAACAGAATATGAAATTGAAAGACTCAAGTGCTGTATTCTTAAGCCGTGAAACACACACATAACCGAACGTTGGGCTATGTTGCAGCTGGTCTAGGATCGAAGCTCCGACAGGCGGACAGTTAGAGCATTGCTTTGCTGATCCGGCAGCTTCTGCAGCTTGTCTTGTTCCAGATGTAGAGGTGTTACCTTTCCTCTGGAGTGAACTAGGCAGGCCGAGAGAGGGAACATGCTGCATGGGCAACACATGATCTCTATATTTTAGCCCAGGCTTTGTGCTATGGAGAGGCAATAACTCTATCCCTGGTCTTAACCGGTCTCGGAATCAAAGCGAGAGGCAACTGTTACGGGTTATAAGTCCCTGTCAGTTGGCGTAGACATGGGGCGCCACGCGTTGCCTCTGACGGTGGGAGACACCTACAGGTGTCACTGATCAGCTACCGCCCGCCTCAAGCTGGGCACCCCCTGGCCAATTGGGTGCTGATCCGCCACAGCCTGCCTGCTTCAATGGGTGCTTGGGGCTAGGACAAAATCTGTATCGCAGGCTGTAAAACCAATGCACCAGGTACTAATAAAAAGAAAAATAGAAACCTCAAGCTACGGCTTGCAACCTGGAACGTGAGAACCATGTGTCCAGGATTTTCCACTGACTTGACGACCAATATTGACGATGTGAGAAAAACGGCTGTGATTGATGCCGAACTCAATCGTCTTAACATTGATATTGCTGGCCTGCAGGAGACTCGCCTCGCTGAGGAAGGGTCACTCAGGGAAAACAATTACACCTTTTTATGGAAGGGTAGAGGACAGGCAGAAAAAAAGGCAACATGGTGTGGGCTTTGCAGTGAAGAATTCGCTACTGGGAATGATTGAAATTCCAGCAGGAGGAAATGAAAGACTATTATCCCTGCGCTTGGCAACCTCTTGTGGTTTTGCCACCATTATTACTGCATATGCACCGACACTCGATTCCTCTGATGATGTGAAGGATTCGTTCTATGAGGAGTTAGACTCCGTGATCAAGGCAATTCCAAAATCTGACTACATTTATATGCTCGGTGATTTCAATGCTCGTGTGGGCAAGAACTCGAGTTCATGGCCAGTGTGAATTGGAAAATACAACATCGGTCGCATGAATGAAAATGGGCAAAGGCTGCTGGAGCATTGCACCAGAAATGACCTATGTATTACAAACTCCTTTTTTAAAACAAAAGAGCTGCAAAAGGTCACATGGAAACATCCAAGATCCGGCCATTGGCACCAGCTGGACTTCATCATCACACGGAGACAACATCTGAACCATATATCATTGACTCGAAGTTACCACAGTGCTGACTGTGATACGGATCATTCTTTGGTTGTTGCAAGGGTTAGACTGAGACCAAAGAGAATCTACACAGCTAAACACAAATCTAGCCCCAGGATTAATATTATTAACACTCACGATCCTGAAAAGTGCTTTCAGTTTCAACAGCAACTTGAAGACGCTTTCACTGATACACCAGAAAATTGTACAGTAAATGAAAAGTGGGGTCAACTTAAGGAAACTCTTTATAAAACTGCCGTAGGGGTTTACGGCACTGTGGATCATAAGAGGCAGGACTGGTTTGCGGCAAACAGCCAGACTCTGCAGCCCTTGATTGATAAGAAGAAGATAGCTCTCTTAAGAAACAAGGAAAGACCAACGCGTAACACTCTGAGTGAGCTAAAGCAAGCTAGGAAGGATGTGCAAAAGGCTGCCAGGCAGTGTGCAAATGATTATTGGATCAAGTTATGTGAGTCCATTCAAATCGCAAGTGATAAGGGAAACATCAGAAGCATATATGAAGGAATAAAGAAAGCCTGTGGTCCAGTGATCAAAAGAAGTGCACCATTGAAAACCTTGACTGGAGAAATCATAACTGATAAGAAACAGCAGATGGACAGATGGGTAGAGCACTATTTGGAGCTTTACTCAAGTGAGACCAAACTAGCGGATGATGCCCTCAACGCCATAGAGGCTCTACCAACTCTTGACCACCTGGACACACTTCCCACCATAACAGAAGTTAAGTGTGCTATAAATGAACTTGCATCTGGCAAGGCTCCAGGTAAGGATGGGATTCCAATAGAGGTTATCAGGAGTGGGCAAGACACACTCACTCTACAGATCCACCAGCTAATAGAGCTATGCTGGCGAGAAGGACAAGTCCCACAGGATTTCAAAGATTCAAGCATCATAACACTGTACAAGAACAAGGGCGATCGGAGCGACTGCAACAACTATAGGGGTATCTCACTTCTGTGTATTGTTGGAAAAGTATTTGCCAGAATTGTTCTGCGCAGACTTCAAGTCCTAGGAGATCAAGTCTACCCCGAATCACAGTGTGGCTTTCGACAGAACCGGTCTACCATTGATATGATATTCTCATTGCGACAAATGCAAGAAAAATGCCGTGAACAGAATCAACCACTGTTTATTGCCTTCATCGACCTCACAAAGGCATTTGATTTGGTCAGTCGTGAGGGTCTGTTCAAGGCACTAAAGAAGATTGGCTGCCCACCAACTCTTCTGTCCATTGTGGAATCGTTCCACACAGGCATGAAGGGTATAATCAAGTTTGATGGTGCAACTTCTGAAGAGTTTGAAATCAAGAGTGGAGTTAAGCAAGGTTGTGTACTAGCTCCCACCCTCTTTGGAATATACTTTTCACTTCTACTGAAATATGCCTTTCGTGATCAGGATGGTGGTATATACATTCACTCACGCTCAGATGGCGGCCTCTACAATGCTCAGAGATTGAAGGCCAAGACCAAAATTAGGAGGGTACTGATCAGAGAGTTGCTTTTTGCAAATGATGCTGCAGTTACGACCCACTCTGAGGAAGAATTGCAATGTCTACTATCTGCATTCTCCAATGCTTGTTCTGAATTTGGTTTAACAATTAACAAAAAGAAGACACAGATTATGTTACAAGGTGCACATGGGGTACCATCAATCTTTATTGACGAAGCCGAACTAGAGATGGTAGACCATTTTACATATTTAGGATCAGTGGTAAATAACACATTATCCCTAGATCAGGAAATCAACATCCGGATTGGTAAGGCAGCAACAACAATGAACAGGTTAAGAAAAAGAGTCTGGGAGAACAGGAAGCTTACTGCCAAAACAAAAGTCCTTGTCTATCAAGCCTGTGTCCTTAGTACTCTTCTTTATGGCAGTGAAACCTGGACAACTTACTCACACCAAGAGAAACGTTTAAACAGCTTTCATATGCGGTGTCTGCGAAGAATTCTTGGTATTAAGTGGCAAGACAAAATCACAAATACTGAAGTATTGGAAAGATCAGGTTGTGTGACGGTTTATTCCATGCTCAGTCTTCGTAGACTTAGATGGATAGGACATCTTAGGAGGATGGATGATGGTAGAATACCAAAGGACATCTTTTTTGCTGAATTACAGATGGGTAAGAGATCTCAGGGTCGGCCTCTACTACGATACAAAGATGTGTGTAAGCGGGACATGATTGATACAGGCATTGATAATGCACATTGGGAGCAAGTCGCCGCTGAACGTGTTTCATGGAGGGCAAACATCAGAAATGGAATAAAGACAAAGGAGAAAATTATTGCAGATAAGTCACACACCCAGCGTGAGAGACGTAAGATGGTGCATGATGGTGGAAATGACCACGTGTTCACATGCACCCACTGTGAACGAATATATAGTATATATGATATACAGCGCGAATTGGCCTTATCAGTCACATTCACTACCGCCATAGGTAAACGTTATTATGCCTTTTTAAAGCACAAATTATCGTCTGTCAAGACGGCAAGATGCCAATGATATATATATATATATATATATATATATATATATATATATATATATATATATATATATATATATATATATATATATATATATATATATATAATGCTGTGTATATGCTGCGAACAGTTATTGAACGTGCTATAGAAGTAAACAATGATATACATCTTTGCTTTATTGACTACACAAAGGCTTTTGATAGAGTTAGACATGTCAACATTGTGGATATGCTTGCAGATCTGCAAATTGATGGGAAAGACATTAGACTTATAAAAAAACATATATTGGAAACAACAAGCTGTCATAAGGATTGATAATGAAGTGAGACAATATCAACTTATTAAGAGAGGTGTTAGGCAGGGATGTGTAATGTCTCCAGATCTGTTTTCCCTATACAGTGAAAATATTTTCAGAAATGTAGAAGATATAAATGGAATTAGCATTGGAAGAAACATCAATAACGTTAGATATGCAGATGATACAGTATTGATTGCGACAATGCACAGGATCTGCAACAATTAGTAGACGCGGTTGTTGTACACAGTGAGCAGCTGGAGTTGGAATTAAATTGTAAGAAGACACAGGTTATGGTCGTCAGTAGGAAGAACGAAGTACCACAATGTAATATACAAATAAATGGGAATATTCTTCAACAAGTGAATCGATACAATTATCTCGGAAGAACAGTCATAACATCTGATGGGAGATGCCTTGAAGAGATTAGAAAAAGAATCGCCATGGCGAAAGTATCCTTTAGCAAGATGAAAAACATTCTGACCAATAAAAAGATGTCAATTGAAACGAGAAAAAGAGTGTTGAGGGGATACATAGAGCCTGTTCTTTTGTATGGATGTGAAACTTGGACAATGTGCAGTCAAGATAAAAAACATTTGATGGCTACAGAAATGTGGTTTCTGAGGAAAATGCAAAGAGTACCATGGACAGACAGAAAAACCAATGACCAAGTA
>JACEFZ010027130.1:857500-1105438 GCA_014155875.1 Cepaea nemoralis
GGCAGAGACCCTCCTACTTCCCTCCACCACACACCTACTTTCTGCACACCATCGTCCTACCCGGCAGCTGACTCCGCCCCTCACCCATCTGCCTGAGAGCTTTTCGAGAAGAACCATGGTGGCCAAGGCTGGACCTGTGGAATCTTCTCACGCGATGAGATTTCACCAAGAATGCCGGAGAGTGTTATCAAGGAGCATCGCTAGAGAAAACAAGCCTTCGATTTGCGTCGTTATGGCTGGATGAAAGAATAGGAAATTAGTGAAGTGGTTGTGAACCTGCTAGCTAACACAAATAAATAATCGTGGATAAATGATGGAAAAAGGCGTGTAACAACAACACTTCAATGTGAGCTGTGATGGCCTAAATCTAAATGACAGATCGTAAAACAGTGAATGTTGATTGTCATGAAGCGAGAAACGACTACCCAAAACTGTTCCAAACAGTTCATGTAAATCAACGAATGTTCGCTGGTTATGTCATGTTTGTCAGACTCCTCTTTCAGACTGCAATGGTCAAGAAGTGACTTTAGTCGCAGATGAGATCTGTATAGATATGTCCCTTGTGCTGTAGCGTCAACTCTATAGTTAATTATTCAGTGTCTATATGGCACCAGTCACTTTCTGCAAATATCTGATGATGATCAGTACCAATAGCCAACGTCACTGGACGCTGCCCGCCCCTGTTGTGTTCTTGGTACACAGTGGAACATTCCACGCCTACGGTCAGTGCAGCAAATATCTGTGGGTGCAAGTCTGATCTTCTCTAACCCTGGTCTGAGAGCTCCTCTGGGCAGACATGTTATTCCTTTGGGAGTTACATAAAACAATAACTAAGCCACGGGGAATCAGTCACACTGGTGTATAATGAGTGACAGCCTTTCACTTGATCACAATACCGCGGTCAAGGTAGTCACAAAGCAGACGAAGATGCAAGGCTGTGAAGGGTTAGATCTTCACATATTCTGCACCACGACATACGAGGTGGGGGTGACCATTTCCTTTCTTTTGTCGCTTTTCTTCCCAGACAATGCTCACAAAGTGCTGACCATTTTATGATACCCATTTTCACGAGGCTGGGTGGACCCCAGAGCCGCACGGTTAGACAAAAATAATCCTGCCTTTGCCGGGAATGGACCCCGCACGATTGTTATGGCAGGCATGTGCACTAACCACTGTGCAACAACAGCTACCACAATATTAGGAGATTTGAAAGACAGTTCAATTGCTCGGCGTCTGTCTGCCACGATGAAATCTCCGGCAACTACTTTACTAAGCTGCCTTGATAGCCGAGCCGCCCGGGGTCAGGGGACAAATCATTGCCGGACCGGGAATTTGAGCGGCATGTGTGCACGACCCAGAGCTGATTTCTCAATTTACACTGATATTCTTATGCAGGGTGGTTTTCCTAGGTGTGCTATTGTTTCTGCGTGATATCCTTCAACTGATATTGCCTTTCATAATATGTGGGTGCATGCATGTTTTCATTTTATAACCATACTTCTCGTGTGTTCGTGTAACATATACCAGTATAATTTACGGCATTCAGACGAATGCGATATTGCAAAAAACAAAGGGCAACTAATACATAGAGTTAATCCCCCTCCCCTTTCCGTGACACCTTCTGTAAGTACGAAGACAAAGGTAACGTTCCACTGACACTTTTTGCAAGTACAGAGATAAAAGTACAGATCTTATGGCACGAGATAGAGATAGAGGTAAAGTTCCTATAACACCTTTTGTAAGTACAGAGGTAAAGTTCCTATGTCACCTTTTGTAAATACAGAGGTAAAGTTCCACTGACACCTTTTGTAAGTACTGAGACAAAGGTAGAGTTCACATGAAACCTTCTCTATGTACAGAGAAGGAACAAGTCCTATGACACCTTATTTTGTAATTACAAAGATATAATTCCTCTTACACCTTTTGTAAGAACAGACACAAAGGGAAACAGCCCAGTGTCCATGTCACCGTCTGATATATGGCAGGACTATATATTCGTCCACAAACGTCACTTGATGACTGGTGTGCTCAGACACATTCCACAAACGTCACTCGATGACTGGTGTGCTCAGACACATTCCACAAACGGCACTCGATGACTGATGTGCTCAGACACATTCCGGCTTGTTCGAACTTCGAGCACATTTTTGGGTGCTCACTTTTTGAAGCTGGGCCCACCCTGGCGCCAAGTGGACACGGAAACAATCCTTCCTAGAGGGTAACTGAACCCATAGCCACGTGGCTGGCTGTGCACAGCCTGCTATGCCTCCTGTCTGTAAGGGTAGAGGCATCCCATGATAGGATGCATCAGGCGTGTGTTGTGCTAGGTGTTCCCATATACTAGGTAACGACACACTTAGGTGGGATACTCAGTTCCCTTCCTCCCATCATTTCCTTTCCAAATAATGCCCAGTAAATTTTGAAAACAGTGTCTCGCTTGGTTTTAACGTGAAGGTATGGGAGCTGGTTGCTCAGAAAGCAACGTAAACTTGCCATGACATCAACAACAGCAGTGCTGGTGTTGACAGCGATGTCCTGTAAATAGGATATGCCCCCCCCCCCCCCCCCCCCCCCCCCCCCCCCCCCGAGAAAAACAAACAAACATGCGGACCCATTTTACGAGGCTGGATCGACCGCAGAGCATCTCTGGTTCTGGAAAAGATGGAGTTTGAACTTGCGCCGTAAGGTCGACACATCCGACTTATGCGGGCATTTGTTGACCGGTTTAACCTTCCCGGGGGTTTCTTAGGACGTTTAACTCTCACTGTTGTGGCGTTATCCCCCTTGGGACTTTCACTTGTTTGGTCCCTTGAATGAACAACTGCGGTGTCAGAAGTTTGCATATGTCAGCGAGGTAATGGAGGCGGTGCAAAACTGGTTTAAGGCACACTCAAAACGTTTTCCTGGAAGGCATTAACACGAGCTAGTGGACAGGTGGAACAAGTGTGTTGCCAGGCAGGGGGACCATGTATGACTATATTAACACGAGCTAGTGGACAGGTGAAGCAAGTGTGTTGCCAGGCAGGGGGGCCATGTATGACTATATTAACACGAGCTAGTGGACAGGTGGAGCAAGTGTGTTGCCAGGCAGGGGCGGGGGGGGGGGGGGCATGTATGACTATATTAACTGCAGTGGCTGTGGTGTCAAACATAAGGATCCACAGGGAGTGCCCAGTCAATCAGAGAGACGACTTTTCGCGGGTTTTCTTACCCGTTGGAAACCCAGTCCATGGAGCACTTGATGCGCTGATTGATGAAATAAAGTTATAATGCGGGGTAATAGAAACAGAAATGGTCACCCAATCTCAGAAACCAGCAATACCCCCTGTCCCACTTCCAATCGTATGCTGAGGTACTACATTAGTGCCTCCAGACTGTACAATCGTGTGCTGAGGTACTACATGAGTGCCTCCAGACTGTACAATCGTGTGCTGAGGTACTACACGAGTGCCTCCAGACTGTACAATCGTGTGCTGAGGTACTACATGAGTGCCTCCAGACTGTACAATCGTGTGCTGAGGTACTACATGAGTGCCTCCAGACTGTACAATCGTATGCTGGGGTACTACATGAGTGCCTCCAGACTGTACAATCGTGTGCTGAGGTACTACATTAGTGCCTCCAGACTGTACAATCGTGTGCTGAGGTACTACATTAGTGCCTCCAGACTGTACAATCGTGTGCTGAGGTACTACATGAGTGCCTCCAGACTGTACAATCGTGTGCTGAGGTACTACATGAGTGCCTCCAGACTGTACAATCGTGTGCTGAGGTACTACATGAGTGCCTCCAGACTGTACAATCGTGTGCTGAGGTACTACACGAGTGCCTCCAGACTGTACAATCGTGTGCTGAGGTACTACATGAGTGCCTCCAGACTGTACAATCGTGTGCTGAGGTACTACATGAGTGCCTCCAGACTGTACAATCGTGTGCTGAGGTACTACATGAGTGCCTCCAGACTACAATCGTGTGCTGAGGTACTACATGAGTGCCTCCAGACTGTACAATCGTGTGCTGAGGTACTACATGAGTCCCTCCAGACTGTACAATCGTGTGCTGAGGTACTACATGAGTGCCTCCAGACTACAATCGTGTGCTGAGGTACTACATGAGTGCCTCCAGACTACAATCGTGTGCTGAGGTACTACATGAGTGCCTCCAGACTGGACAATCGTGTGCTGAGGTACTACATTAGTGCCTCCAGACTACAATCGTGTGCTGAGGCACTACATGAGTGCCTCCAGACTGTACAATCGTGTGCTGAGGTATTACATGAGTGCCTCCAGACTGTACAATCGTGTGCTGAGGTACTACATGAGTGCCTCCAGACTGTACAATCGTGTGCTGAGGTACTACATGAGTGCCTCTAGACTACAATCGTGTGCTGAGGTACTACAAGAGTGCCTCCAGACTGTACAATCGCGTGCTGAGGTACTACATGAGTGCCTCCAGACTGTACAATCGTGTGCTGAGGTACTACATGAGTGCCTCCAGACTACAATAGTGTGCTGAGGTACTACATGAGTGCCTCCAGACTACAATCGTGTGCTGAGGTACTACATTAGTGCCTCCAGACTGTACAATCGTGTGCTGAGGTACTACATGAGTGCCTCCAGACTGTACAATCGTGTGCTGAGGTACTACATGAGTGCCACCAGACTGTACAATCGTGTGCTGAGGTACTACATTAGTGCCTCCAGACTACAATCGTGTGCTGAGGCACTACATGAGTGCCCCCAGACTGTACAATCGTGTGCTGAGGTACTACATGAGTGCCTCCAGACTGTACAATCGTGTGCTGAGGTACTACATGAGTGCCTCCAGACTGTACAATCGTGTGCTGAGGTACTACATGAGTGCCTCTAGACTACAATCGTGTGCTGAGGTACTACATGAGTGCCTCCAGACTGTACAATCATGTGCTGAGGTACTACATGAGTGCCTCCAGACTGTACAATCATGTGCTGAGGTACTACATGAGTGCCTCCAGACTGTACAATCGTGTGCTGAGGTACTACATGAGTGCCTCTAGACTACAATCGTGTGCTGAGGTACTACATGAGTGCCTCCAGACTGTACAATCGTGTGCTGAGGTACTACATGAGTGCCTCCAGACTACAATCGTGTGCTGAGGCACTACATGAGTGCCTCCAGACTGTACAATCGTGTGCTGGGGTACTACATGAGTGCATCCAGACTGTACAATCGTGTGCTGAGGCACTACATGAGTGCCTCCAGACTGTACAATTGTGTGCTGAGGCACTACATGAGTGCCTCCAGACTGTACAGTCGTGTGCTGAGGTACTACATGAGTGCCTCCAAACTGTACAATCGTGTGCTGAGGCACTACATGAGTGCCTCCAGACTGTACAATCGTGTGCTGAGGTACTACACGAGTGCCTCCAGACTGTACAATCGTGTGCTGAGGTACTACATGAGTGCCTCCAGACTGTACAATCGTGTGCTGGGGTACTACATGAGTGCCTCCAGACTGTACAATCGTGTGCTGAGGTACTACATGAGTGCCTCCAGACTACAATCGTGTGCTGAGGTACTACATGAGTGCCTCCAGACTGTACAATCGTGTGCTGAGGTACTACATGAGTGCCTCCCGACTGTACAATCGTGTGCTGAGGTACTACATGAGTGCCTCCAGACTGTACAATCGTGTGCTGAGGTACTACATGAGTGCCTCCAGACTGTACAATCGTGTGCTGAGGTAATACATGAGTGCCTCCAGACTGTACAATCGTGTGCTGAGGTACTACATGAGTGCCTCCAGACTGAACAATCGTGTGCTGAGGTACTACATGAGTGCCTCCAGACTGTACAATCGTGTGCTGAGGTACTACGTGAGTGCCTCCAGACTGTACAATCGTGTGCTGAGGTACTACATGAGTGCCTCCAGACTGTACAATCGTGTGCTGAGGTACTACATGAGTGCCTCCAGACTGTACAATCGTGTGCTGAGGTACTACATGAGTGCCTCCAGACTACAATAGTGTGCTGAGGTACTACATGAGTGCCTCCAGACTACAATCGTGTGCTGAGGTACTACATGAGTGCCTCCAGACTGTACAATCGTGTGCTGAGGTACTACATGAGTGCCTCCAGACTGTACAATCGTGTGCTGAGGTACTACATGAGTGCCACCAGAGTGTACAATCGTGTGCTGAGGTACTACATTAGTGCCTCCAGACTACAATCGTGTGCTGAGGCACTACATGAGTGCCTCCAGACTGTACAATCGTGTGCTGAGGTACTACATGAGTGCCTCCAGACTGTACAATCGTGTGCTGAGGTACTACATGAGTGCCTCCAGACTGTACAATCGTGTGCTGAGGTACTACATGAGTGCCTCTAGACTAAAATCGTGTGCTGAGGTACTACATGAGTGCCTCCAGACTGTACAATCATGTGCTGAGGTACTACATGAGTGCCTCCAGACTGTACAATCATGTGCTGAGGTACTACATGAGTGCCTCCAGACTGTACAATCGTGTGCTGAGGTACTACATGAGTGCCTCTAGACTACAATCGTTTGCTGAGGTACTACATGAGTGCCTCCAGACTGTACAATCGTGTGCTGAGGTACTACATGAGTGCCTCCAGACTACAATCGTGTGCTGAGGCACTACATGAGTGCCTCCAGACTGTACAATTGTGTGCTGGGGTACTACATGAGTGTATCCAGACTGTACAATCGTGTGCTGAGGCACTACATGAGTGCCTCCAGACTGTACAATCGTGTGCTGAGGCACTACATGAGTGCCTCCAGACTGTACAATCGTGTGCTGAGGTACTACATGAGTGCCTCCAGACTGTACAATCGTATGCTGAGGTACTACATGAGTGCCTCCAGACTGTACAATCGTGTGCTGAGGTACTACATGAGTGCCTCCAGACTGTACAATCGTGTGCTGAGGCACTACATGAGTGCCTCCAGACTGTACAATCGTGTGCTGAGGCACTACATGAGTGCCTCCAGACTACAATCGTGTGCTGAGGCACTACATGAGTGCCTCCAGACTGTACAATCGTGTGCTGAGGTACTACATGAGTGCCTCCAGACTGTACAATCGTGTGCTGAGGCACTACATGAGTGCCTCCAGACTGTACAATCGTGTGCTGAGGTACTACATGAGTGCCTCCAGACTGTACAATCGTGTGCTGAGGTACTATATGAGTGCCTCCAGACTGTACAATCGTGTGCTGAGGTACTACATGAGTGCCTCTAGACTACAATCGTGTGCTGAGGTACTACATGAGTGCCTCCAGACTGTACAATCATGTGCTGAGGTACTACATGAGTGCCTCCAGACTGTACAATCATGTGCTGAGGTACTACATGAGTGCCTCCAGACTGTACAATCGTGTGCTGAGGTACTTCTTCTTCTTCTTCTTCGTTCATCCGGAGTTTTTTTTCGGATGTGATTGCGTTGTGCCTGTTTACAGCAGAGCTGCGTTCTTGCGCCGTTAGGCCGACACATCCGACTTCTGCGGGCATTTGTTGACCGGGTTAACCTTCCCGGGGGTTTCTTAGGACGTTTGACTCTCACTGTTGTGGTGTTATCCCCCATCCTAGCTGGCCCATATAGAACAGCCAAAGATCCTGGTCAGCCCTCAAGGGAAGGCAGGGGCAGACCATGGGCATTCCCCGCCATCCAAGGAGGCTTCCATACTTGCAGAGCCGATACATAGCGCTCTGATACTGGGCTCACCCAAGGAATCGTCACGTCCTGCACATGGCTGCTTAGCCTCACTTCCGTATATTGGGCCTTCCGTTCACCATAGGCTGTTCTTCCGGAAACCAGAAGTATGCAGTCTGCAGATGACATCCACACAGTGAGCTTTCGATTCGGACTTTCCATGTAATGGATTTGCTATCCAAGCAATATTCCATTTCGTGCCACTAGGACACTTTTCCACCTTTTATGAAGCTCACACAGTGGGCTTTTGATTCGGACTTTCCACGTAATGGATTTGCTATCCAAGCAATATTCCATTTGGTGCCACTAGGACACTTTTCCACCTTTTATGAAGCCCACACAGCGAGCTTTCTATTTGGACTTTCCACATAATGGATTTGCTATCCAAGCAATATTCCATTTCATGCCTCTGGATCTTCATGCACCTTTAAATGTCAACCTGTATGTAGTTTAAGTAAGCTGCGGTCAACTTTAGCTTGTTGATATCTCCATAGAGCTTGTCCTCAAATGAAGCAGGTGTGGGCCAAAATATCTTTCTCTGTTCTGCATACGTTGGGCAATCCTGCAGCAAATGTTTTGCTGTCATTTTTCCAGTTCTACAATTACATTCATCGGTATCTCCTATCTTTAGTTTATTGAACAAGTGGTATTTCAGCCTGTTATGTCCTGTGCGGAGTCTGAAGATTGCTACTTGTTCTCTTCGGTCGAGTTTGTAATATGCATCATCCTTCTGATGGCCTGGATGCTCTGATTCCCATTTGGTTCTATAAGTGCTTTTTATCAACCTCTTTGCCTCATTATAGGTTATGTCTATGTCAGGCTGTGGTAGTCGTCCGCCCTCTTTTGCCAGTCTGTCAGCCTCTTCGTTTCCAGGTATACTGCAATGTGATGGGATCCACTGTATTACAACTTTTTTGGATTTCTGGCATAGACCATGGAGTGCTGCTCTTAGGTCAGTTAGTTCTGTGCTGTTATTGCTCTTCAGTATTGAGACAGCTGACTTTGCATCTGTGAAGATAGCTATTTGCTTCTCTTTATTTTCCTCCATCAGGAGCATTTCTGCTGCAGTTTTCAGAGCCTCTACCTCCGCTTTGAAGTTACTTGAAAATTTTCCAGTTGCCATTGAATGTGTTTTTTTCACTCCATTTTTTAAATTTAGGAGAATTCCTCCTCCTCCATTCTCTATTGAATTTTTGGCTGATCCATCTGTATATGCATGGGTCCAATTCCTGCTTGGGTAATGTTCTTTTATGTAGTTTAGGGTTATTTCTCTTCTTTCGGTTTCATGCTGAGTGTTCTTTTTCTCAATACCAGGAATGTTTTCTATCATCTCAGGCAGTTGCTGCTGTCTCCAAGCTGGGAACTTGTGTGCATTGTGTATGGGCTTGACTGTTGATATGTTAAGTATAGGATCTGCCCTAATCCTTCGTTTTGCAGTTTCTACAAAGTTGCTACGCTTCAGTCTTCCCTTTCCAAAACCATTAAATCTGTTGTACATAGGGTGGTCTGTCAATCTTCTAAATTTTTCTGCTTGTTGCTGGGCTCTGCTATCTCTTCTATCCTGCATTGGTTGTAAACAAGTGATCTTTTCTAGTTCATTAATAGGCGTTGTCTTCAGGCTTCCAGTTATGATTCGCATTCCTTGGTTTTGGACTCTACTTATTTTGTTAAAGTTTGACTTAGCTGCTGTTGCCCAAGCTGCAATGCCATATTCCAGTACTGGCCTCACCCGTCCAGTATATAACTTCTTGAGAACTTTCTCATCTGCTCCCCACGTTGTACCAGCAAGCTTTTTCATGATTGCCATTCTCTGCCTTGCTCTTGTTCGATTTTTCTCAACCTGTGTCTTCCATGTCAGGCGACGATCAAAGGTGACTCCTAGATAGTTTGGATTTTCTTCATGGCGCAATATTTTTCCATTCAATACCAGCTTAGGTTGCTGAGTTTTATTTGAGAGGGAGAACACTGTGCATGTTGTTTTCTCCTCACTTATCTTCACTAGCCATGATTTTGACCAGTCCTCTAGCGCTAATAAGGCTTGCTGTATTCTGCTGTTAGCTGTACTAATATATTCTTCAGATGTCCATATGGCTAGGTCATCTGCAAAGGAGGATGTGTGTACTCTGGCTGGAAACTTTTCTGTGATGTCATTTATATATGCTAGGAATAATGTTGGTGAAAGAACTCCTCCTTGGGGGACACCTTGCTCCAGCAGCATCATTTTGCTTGTTTGTCCTTGTACTTTTGTCCTGGCAGTTCTGTTCTCAAGGTAGTGGCTGATCCATTTATACATTTTTCCACAAACATGCATGTTTTGCAGTTTTACTTTCAGTCCTTCCTTCCATACTTTATCAAATGCTTTTTCTAAATCTATCCAGACTGCTAGTGTGTGCTTTTTCTCTTGGAAGGCATCCTCTATTTCCTGAGCTATATAGGTTATTTGATCTTCAGTGGATCTGTACTTTCTGAATCCTGCTTGGTGTGGTGTTAAGAGTTTGTTTTCTTCCAGATGCCATGTTAGCCTGCCATTGATAATGCGTTCCATTAATTTTCCTACACAGCTAAGTAGACTGATAGGTCGATAGCCATTTGGTTCTTCCAGGTCTTTTCCTTTCTTTGGGACTGGTATTAGTATAGCTTCCTTCCATGCCTGTGGGACTATTCCTCTCTTCCAGCTGTTATTTAGGACTGCTAGTAGTTTCTTCTTTGCCTTGGTGCCTAGTCCTATTAGCATTTCATTTGTGATTCCATCCTTTCCTGGTGATTTCTTCTTTTTTAGGGTATTCATTGCCTGTTCCATTTCTTCCATTGTTAGATTTGCCATCATATATTCTGCTGCTGTCTCTGTATTTCTATGATGTATCTGTTTGTCTTTGATTGCTTTCTTCTGTTCGGTTGTAATATCAATGTGGTTTGCATTTGCATAGTGTTCCATTAGTGCATTTGCAGCCTTTTTTCCTGTAAGCAAGGCATTTCCTTGTTTAATTGTTATTTGTTTGTTTCTAGGTCCTTCATTGTTCATGGCTTTCACTAGTTTCCATAGTTTGTTTCCATCCCTGTCAAAATTCAGGTTTTCTGTTTTTTCCCTCCAACAATCTCTTGTTGTTTGATTTACTGTTCTTTTATATTTTGCTGAGATGGCTTTGAGAGAGATATTCGCTTCAATTGTTTGTTCTCTCTCTGCTGTCTTCCTGGCATCTTCAACTTTGTCCTCCAAACTTTGTAGTTCTTCAGTCCAGTATGGTTTGTAATTTTTCCTCGCTCCTCTAGGAATGGACTCAGTGGCTGCCTGTATTATCGCTCTGTTTAGACTTTCCACCATTTGCTTTATGTTGCCATATCGTGTATTTATGTTTTCACAATATTTGTCTGTTAGTATGGCAAATCTGTCCCAATCTGCTCGTTTGTAATTCCAGCGGGGCAAGGGCTTTTGCTCCTGTGGAACATACTCCATATTCATTACAAGCTTGATTGGTCTGTGGTCACTACCTGCTAATTGGTCCAGCACATGGCGATCGATTTTGTGGAGGATGTCTCCTGTGCAGAAAGCTAAGTCTGGAGTAGAAGTGGTAAGCCATCTTCTGGAGTAGAAGCTCGGTGTGTCATCCGCTTTGTTGAGTAGATGGAGATTTGAGTCTATTTCCCAGTCCTCCAATTCATCTCCTCTTTTGTCAGTATCTGGGTATCCCCATCTTTCTGAACGGCTATTAAAGTCTCCGACAATAATGCAGTTTGTGTCAGTTATTTTCATGTTTGAGAGTGTAAGGTCCTTATCTGCTGGGCTATACAGATTGTAGATTCTTATTTTCACGTCCTTTATCATTATATCAACACCTATAATTTCCGTTTGGTTGTCAGAGATCACAGATACTTCGCTGCAAGGTATTGTATTTCGTGTAAGTATTAGAACTCCTCCTTTGTGTCCTTCGCGGTCGAAACGTGTGGCCTGATATCCTCTGACTGAGAATTTGTGATTGGCGTTGAGGTGTGTCTCTTGAATGCATGCCACATCTATTCTATCTTTATGAAGACGCTGTGTTAGGGAGTCTTTCTTCTTGTAAACTCCTTCGGCATTCCACTGTAGTATGTTGAGTGTCCGGGGTATTTGGTCAATAGCTCTTAACCTACTCCTCTGTGCCTTGACTCCACAGCACAGGGGAAGGTGACCACCAGTAGTCATGGGTGGACCCCCTCGAGGCAGGGGGCCCGGCACTATCGCCGCCTGATGGGACTTCACGGGATTAGCACCATAATCGATTAATTTTGATTTGTGACATCATGAATTAAGTTACGTTGCACTGCTTTGTCAAGCCTGTGGCTCAGTACATCCGATTTCGACAAGCATTTATTCGGGATGCTTTCCCTAGCCTTTGACTGTCCCCAGTCTACCTACAAGGCAGCAGGTTTTACGTTGCACTGCTTTGTCAAGCCTGTGGCTCAGTACATCCGATTTTGACAAGCATGTATTCGGGGTGCTTTCCCTAGCCTTTGACTGTCCCCAGTCTACCTACAAGGCAGCAGGTTTGTGTGTCTCTTCGTCTGGTCCCTCTCCCTTGACCTGTCCGACATGGGTGGCCCTACCAGTAGCTGTGCTACCGTCGGCATAGCTCTTGGGGTCATTGGGACGCACAAGCCCCTCTACCTCGTCACGGTGGACACACAGCAGAGGGGGTGCTGAGGTACTACATGAGTGCCTCTAGACTACAATCGTTTGCTGAGGTACTACATGAGTGCCTCCAGACTGTACAATCGTGTGCTGAGGTACTACATGAGTGCCTCCAGACTACAATCGTGTGCTGAGGCACTACATGAGTGCTTCCAGACTGTACAATCGTGTGCTAGGGTACTACATGAGTGTATCCAGACTGTACAATCGTGTGCTGAGGCACTACATGAGTGCCTCCAGACTGTACAATCGTGTGCTGAGGCACTACATGAGTGCCTCCAGACTGTACAATCGTGTGCTGAGGTACTACATGAGTGCCTCCAGACTGTACAATCGTATGCTGAGGTACTACATGAGTGCCTCCAGACTGTACAATCGTGTGATGAGGTACTACATGAGTGCCTCCAGACTGTACAATCGTGTGCTGAGGCACTACATGAGTGCCTCCAGACTGTACAATCGTGTGCTGAGGCACTACATGAGTGCCTCCAGACTACAATCGTGTGCTGAGGCACTACATGAGTGCCTCCAGACTGTACAATCGTGTGCTGAGGTACTACATGAGTGCCTCCAGACTGTACAATCGTGTGCTGAGGCACTACATGAGTGCCTCCAGACTGTACAATCGTGTGCTGAGGCACTACATGAGTGCCTCCAGACTGTACAATCGTGTGCTGAGGTACTACATGAGTGCCTCCAGACTGTACAATCATGTGCTGAGGTACTACATGAGTGCCTCCAGACTGTACAATCATGTGCTGAGGTACTACATGAGTGCCTCCAGACTGTACAATCGTGTGCTGAGGTACTACATGAGTGCCTCTAGACTACAATCGTGTGCTGAGGTACTACATGAGTGCCTCCAGACTGTACAATCGTGTGCTGAGGTACTACATGAGTGCCTCCAGACTGTACAATCGTGTGCTGAGGTACTACATGAGTGCCTCCAGACTGTACAATCGTGTGCTGAGGTACTACATGAGTGCCTCCAGACTGTACGATTTCTTGAACAGTGCCAGTATACGCTGCCTTCCACGTGTACTAAATAACAGTATCTTACGTTTGTACTAGCTAACAGTATCCGCAAGTGTGTACTACTGTACTATCTAGTAGTACGTGCAGCATGTACTAAATCTCTGCCACTGTACCAACAAACAGTACCTCCAGTTCACACTTACTAGCTACCACAGTTTGCACGGAGTTTACTAGACAAATGTACCTTAAGCAGGTGTTGCGGTACTAGCTAACAGTACCACTCTCGTGTACAAACACTATCGCAACGTGTACTATACTAACATCTAACAGTACCTCCAGAGTATACTAGCTACTCTGACACCCCCAGTGTGTATAAACACCCTAGCTCCCCCAGTGTATACAAACACCCTAACACCCCCAGTGTATATAAACACCCTAGCTCCCCCAGTGTATACAAACACCCTAACACCCCCAGTGTATATAAACACCCTAGCTCCCCCAGTGTATACAAACACCCTAACACCCCCAGTGTATATAAACACCCTAGCTCCCCCAGTGTATACAAACACCCTAACACCCCCAGTGTATATAAACACCCTAGCTCCCCCAGTGTATACAAACACCCTAGCTCCCCCAGTGTGTGCAAACACCCTAGCTCCCCCAGTGTATACAAACACCCTAACACCCCCAGTGTATATAAACACCCTAGCTCCCCCAGTGTATACAAACACCCTAACACCCCCAGTGTATACAAACACCCTAACACCCCCAGTGTATATAAACACCCTAGCTCCCCCAGTGTATACAAACACCCTAGCTCCCCCAGTGTGTGCAAACACCCTAGCTCCCCCAGTGTATACAAACACCCTAACACCCCCAGTGTATACAAACACCCTAGCTCTCCCAGTGTATACAAACACCCTAACACCCCCAGTGTATATAAACACCCTAGCTCCCCCAGTGTATACAAACACCCTAGCTCCCCCAGTGTGTGCAAACACCCTAGCTCCCCAAATGTGTTCAAGCTGAAAGTACATCTAATGTCTGCTGTACCACCAGCTAACAGTACCCCTGTAACAGTACCCCTGTCGTGTACTGCATTACTCGCTAGCTGTACCTCCAGCGAATGCTAGTGAACAGTACCATAAGAGTGTACTGCAACAGCAGCTACCGCGTGCTCCAGCTACCAGTCAAATAATAAAGTATTGCCCATGGTGTACTGTGTCCTGAAACCAGCTGAACCGACAGCAATAAACGTCAGCCAAGTATCAGTTTACTAATCTGTCAATGTCACTTACAGGACACGGGAATAGTTGATGCTAGATACATGCTGGCAGTGATTATCAATGTAGAAGCAGTCAATCAATTCCAGCAAGTCATCAGTCTTGTCTGAAGCTTCTTTGGCGGCTGTCCAATGTCTCATGCAGAAGCTAAATGGGAACATTTAAGCACAAACAATTTATTATTAAGAGGCAGCGTATGCGCTGGTATTAGCCGCCAATTTGTGGTGAGATAGGTTAAGTAGCCTGTAAAAGTCCGACTGTTACAGGCTACGACTTGGTCGGAATCCGAAAATAATCAGAAATCAAATCATCCCTTTAGTCTGTCTGACTCACTTAATACTACAGAAAACGCTAAATAACAATAGACAAACAACACGAAATAAACAAAACTTGGGATGGTTAGCTCGTAAAGGGTCATTTTCACGACATACTCAGATAACTCCATAAGTGATCCAGTCTCCTCTTACAGATCACACATGATCGCACAGTGCACGAACTCGGTACCTCGTCTAGCAGTCAGTGTGGTGATCATAACCAGAACGGCATATGTTATACATATTCTTTTACCTCAGAAGTCGGAGTGGGTTCGCCTGATGGCGAGGGACATTGGTAATAGGGAAAGCTAATTCACACGCAAAAATCAGTCCAGCGAGCTACACGTAGTAGTAGTAGCAAGTGTTTGGATTACGATTGAGTTCAAAGACGAGCGAACAAAACAAAATAATAATTTCTTTTGAAAGTAGCTTCCTTAAACCGTCTTCTTCTTATTGTTCATGTGACTGACTGCATGTGGTAAATGTGCAGTCTTATACAGTTTTCGGCAGATCACTTTGGGTAAAAGTGACACAGCCCTAAAGAATACCTCTTTCTGTTGATGACTGTAACTGTTCAAATCTAGCTGCCCATACCCGATTACAGGCAATTTCCTCTAGTGGTTATACGTAATTTAAGAACAAGGCTGCCTTTGCTTAAAAGAAAAACACTTTAAAAACAAAGCTACCTGATTTAGTTATGTATCTGGAGAGGAAAACAGGAAACGCAGAGACAAAGAGAGCAGTTCACCTTGTCTCCCGCGGCTGTGACCTAGTGTAACAAGCGAGTTGTAACTCTACTTGAAGATATTGCAGTCATACTGTACTGCTCTGTTACTCTACTTGAAGATGTTGCAGTCATATTCTACGGCTCTGTAACTCTACTTGAAGATGTTGCAGTCATATTGTACGGCTCTGTAACTCTACTTGAAGATGTTGCAGTCATATTGTACTGCTATGTAACTCTACTTGAAGATGTTGCAGTCATATTGTACTGCTCTATATCTCTACTTGAAGATGTTGCAGTCATATTGTACTGCTATGTAACTCTACTTGAAGATGTTGCAGTCATATTGTACTGCTCTATATCTCTACTTGAAGATGTTGCAGTCATATTGTACTGCTCTGTAACACTACTTGAAGATGTTGCAGTCATATTGTACTGCTCTGTAACTCTACTTGAAGATGTTGCAGTCATATTGTACTGCTCTGTAACTCTACTTGAAGATGTTGCAGTCATATTGTACGGCTCTGTATCTCTACTTGAAGATGTTGCAGTCATATTGTACTGCTCTGTATCTCTACTTGAAGATGTTGCAGTCATATTGTACTGCTCTGTATCTCTACTTGAAGATGTTGCAGTCATATTGTACTGCTATGTTCACTATAACCACCTCAACCCAGCCGCCCATCACCAGCACTTAGCCCTCTCCACAAGTCTGTACATCAAATGTCTGTCAGCTGACACTACAGCGCAGACTACCTCTGGCTGAAGTAAGACAGACAATGCTAGCGATGTTTTAGTGGCGACACTTTTGATGGGAACCATCCGTCTTTCATTTACAGCATCTAGACACTAAATCTATTATCCCAGTAGTTCTCCTCTCTCCCCTCCCCCACCCCGACCCCCACCCTTCCCGTGTCGTCTTAGACTCCCTCCCCACTTTCTTTTCAACAAGCAGTATTAACCTCTGATTAATAACATCCCCTTTAATTTGAGTTTTGTTTTAATGGTCGGGGCGCTTCACGAGAGAATGACACGTCTAGTTGGCCGTCCGTCTTTGTCAACCTGTCTTCACCTCGACCAATAAGCTGCAGGCAGGGCACACTGCAGTAGTTACACATTAGCGGGCTGTAAGGTAGCTGAAACAATAGCCCCTGGGACCTCCAGGGCAGGATGGTCACAACTAGCAGTACAACACCTAGAGGGCTACCAGCAGATGAAGCAGTAGCCGGCCACATGAAATAAAGACATGCTCCCGCGGTTAAGTCCTCAACCTGGCTGTCATGTACTCATGTCGTGTCAGTCAAAGTCTCGCCTAGGGCTGGTCTGTATTCATTAAACAGCGAACGGTGTGTCCAGTCAAGTGCAGGACCCCTTTCCGCGGCTTCAGGTGTATTGGGTATATGGCGGTGGACCCACATTTTAAGAGACCAACCGGCACTCATGATATGGTCAATATCATGATGGCCGCCTTAACTTCCTACAACACTTTCTGATGCCCATTTTAAGCTGCGTCGCCCTGGAAGCCCAGCCCAGTTAAAGACAAACCCGTTCTTGGAATGTGAAAGGTGGCCAGGCAATTCTCCACACAGGGCATTTAGACAACAATACCATGTGAAAGGTGGCCAGGCAATTCTCCACACAGGGCATTTAGACAACAATACCATGTGAAAGGTGGCCAGGCAATTCTCCACACAGGACATTTAGACAACAATACGATGGAGTTGATATTCATTAAAACGTTCACTTCTTATATACGGCACGCCACCTGAAGCGGGGCGCATGTGCGTTCACAAGTATCTACATTCAGTTCAGATGACACTAATGGATGACACAATGTAACTTACTCTTGTGATTTCTTTGAAAAACTTGTAATAGATTGATAGGAAAACAAAACTGGGCAGTTATTCAAAAAGCAGGCGACTACTACATCTTTGATTAGAGAAATTAGATGCAACAGTGTAGATTCTGTGTGCATGCAATAAACAGAGACGTGTAAATTTAAATGATACCAGGTAAAGAAAGGTTATTGGCAAAGGCACGGAAGGTCTGGCCAAACGGAATGGAGAAACATAACAGCGAAATGATCACACACATGACTCTTGATTTTGAACAACTGGCCAATCAGATTTCTTTTCACTTTATTTAAATGTACAATGTTAAATTTCTATTACTTGTAAATGTCTACATATCAATAAGTTAATGCTTTCTTGAAATATCTAAAATCACTCGTGAAAGTTGTACTTTGTCACAGTAAACAACACAGTGAAAGCTGTACAATGTCACAGTAGAACAACACGTGAAAGCTGTACTTTGTCACAGTAGAACAACACGTGAAAGCTGTACTATAATGTTAGAAGAACCGTGAAAGAGTGTTGAGGTGCTACATAGAACCTGTGCTTTTGTATGGATGTGAAGCTTGGACAATAAGCAGTCAAGCTGAAAAACAGCTGACGGCTGTGGAAATGCGGTTTCTAAGGAAAATGTAAAGAATACCATGGACGGACAGAAAAACCAATGAGCAAGTCCTTCAAGAAACAAATGAAGATCGTAAACTGATTAGTCATTAGACGTAGACAGTCAAAATTTTTTGGGCATGTTATGAGAAGAAATGACTTGGAGAACTTGGTGACAACTGGCAAAATCGAAGGGAAGAGACCAAAATACTAATTTTTCTATGTTTATCGCATTCCATGGCTCCTGATTTCTTCGGTATTGCAATAAATATAGAATTACATAATTCAGGAGGTATATCTCCAGTATCGTATATTGCGTTCAGCAGTCTAGTGACCTGGTCTATTCCATATTCTTCTAAGGCATCTAAGGCATTGATCATTTCTATTGTGATGTTATCTGTACCCGGAGTCTTGCCAGCTTTCATATGGTTAAGAGCATTCTTATATATAGGTCATCCACGTGGCGCCCTTCTAGTATATATCTACAAATCATCCATGTAAGAGTCTCCATGGCGAAGTGGTCAAACCGTTTGACTCGGGCTCTGAAAGTTGTGGGTTCGATTCCGGGCCGCGTCTTTCGAATCAAGAGTGAAATTTTCCGGAGACTCCTGTAGGGTCGTCGCTAGAGCTACGGAGTTCGTGCTTTGTGCGACACTTTCCACGCTGCGGAAAGAGACCGAGCCATATGGGATAAAATCCGGTGCAATGAAGTCGACCCTGTCGACTTTTAAGATCATCCATGGGCTGCCTGTACAATAACCTGCTAATTGATCAATTAATTGTCCGTGCTGCCTGCACAATAACCTGCTAATGGATTCACTAACTTGTTGCCCACAAACCAGGGAGACAAACATGAACACAGCTCTGCACGAACGCCTGGTTTATAACCTGGCTAATTCAACAAGCGGGCTAAGTAAAATCCAGAGCCGTTTCGTCTGGGGGAAGTCGCATTTGTTATATCTCAGATTCATAGCCAAGTCTATGTGTTTTAATTCTTTACGTGTGTGTGTGAGGAATGGGGGGGGGGGGGGGGGCGGCGCGAGATGTATGTGAGAGAAATTAAAGTTTCATAATTACTGGCGCGAAGATTGAACCAGACAAAATGAGACACCAGGAGCTCACATCGTAAATCACCAACACACCATAAGCAAACACATTCCTGGGTTTCCAATTATAGCTCGGCCGTGTCAGATGACATAACCTGGTGCATTTGTCACTGGTACTTTTGCATTCTGGAGATAGGCCATTAATTTCTCTGTTTTCGTCTGTCGACTTCCGGTAAAGGCTAATTCCATACAACGAACGTCGACCAAGCTAATATAGAATTCCTGGGGTTAACCTCCTCACAGCAACTCTGCCCAAATCTCATACATTAAACTAGGGCCTTTCATAAACTATCTCTATATTTAAAACACGAAAAACATTGGGACTTGGAGATATGTGCACTACAACGGGCCGGTACAAAAATGGGGAGACAGAAGAAGATACGTCTGAGATCAGAGTCAGTAATCCTGAACGCTGGAGGTGACACGTTGATAAACGTACATCAAGTCCATACAACAACAGGCATATAGTATAGCCAGTGAGGCTACTCCAGATCCTACACAGAAACACAGAATGCAAACTCTACATACTCCAGCTCACAACCTTCTCTGGATGCCGTAATATCCATGTTGTAAGAAAAGACAGGAGACCATGACCTCACTTCCCCACGGAACATGCTGGGAACACACTAGTCTGATTAGCGAAGGGAGGAATGACACTGCACTCACTGCGATGAAGCTCCTCCAGCACTACACATTTTGTAGACTGCGAGATTGCAAGAGCCACAGGAACTGTTCATAAGGTTAGTATACAATCAGCACACACGTTGTGAACACCCCGCGTGAAGTCGGCGACTTTGCGCGGAATGAGTATGTTGCTTGGCTGCTGGGAGGAAACCAAGTCACCACCAGTCCCAGAGTCCACCACTTTGTACAGAAGCTAACATGTTGAGATGATGAGATTTACAATAGCAACAGCAACAAGAGATTGTGACAACCCAAGGTACGTATAACGCCACACCGATGCTATCCTCCTCCTCATTATCATCATTATCAACATCATCATCATCATGTGGCAGATCCTGAAGAGAACGTGGCTCTCATCAAAGCCTCTCCATCTCTCGGCATCTCTCCTGCCTCGTGTACCCTCGTGCCATTTTAATATTTCGTTAGTCTGTGGTTTTGTCTGTGGACATATTTTTGTTTTGCCCAGGTTCATAAAAGAATTCTGACTTTCACTGCGTCTCTTCACAGGCACGATCAACTTTTCAAATCCTTTCGCACTATTTGAGAGGAGAACTACGCCATTTGCGTATCTAAGTTATGATGCTACTATAAGACGTTGTGTCTGATACTATCTGTGCACAACACTTTTCTCAGTCGTAAATGAGTTAAAATATGATCGATCTGTGCGTAATGCAAAGCTCAGTCGTAATATGGCATTACCATTTGACCAATCCGTCTGTAACACAATTATTAGCCATAATATGTCGCTAAACTTTGACCAATATGTGTTGAACAGTTCCCAGCCGTGGCATAGCTTTACATTTCACCAATCCACGTGTGACAGTTCCCAGCCGTGACATAGCTTTACATTTCACCAATCCACGTGTGACAGTTCCCAGCCATGGCATAGCTTTACATTTCACCAATCCACGTGTGACAGTTCCCAGCCGTGATATGGCCTTAAATTTCACTAACGTTTGCTCAACACAATTCTCAGCCTTAACATGACGATCAATTTGACTAACCTGCACACAGCACACTTCTCAACCGTCCGTATGGTGTATTTGACCCAAACTTGTGTAACTCAAACATAAGCTGTAAATATGACATTACATTTAACCCAAACTGTGTGTAACAAAATTTTCAGCCGCAAACAGGACGTTATATATATTATGCGTAACACCATTTTATGATCACACAAGATGCAATATTTGACCCAAACTATGCGTAAAACAAATCTTCATTCATTCATTCATTCAGTAGCATGTCCTTTGCAGAACTTCGCTCCCATAACAACCTTCCGGAAAACCTCTGGATCATAAGCAAGATGTCCCACGTCCGATACACCCATCTGGAGATCATCCGCCACATCCTGCACCCATCTTCTCTTTGGCCTTCCTCTTCCTATCTTCCCAGGCCATAATTGTTCTCTCCAAACTTTCGTGGCCTTTCAAGTGACCAAAATATTTCAAATTTCTTTGTTTTATCGTCTTTTAAAGCCAACCTTCTTCAATACTCTGCTCTTGAAGTATGGATGCATTTGTTCTTTTCTTTACCCAAGATATTCTTAGAACTCGTCTATAACATTTATATTCAAAGGCATTTATGCGTATGTTGCAATGGGAAAGCTGCATGCTCTTAAAAATATAATTTTTGAAGTTCTGTCTGTCCCACTCCATAATTTATTCAGTCTTTGAAGAGCAATTGATAGTCGTCGTTTAATTTCTTTCATTGTGTCACCGTTGTTGGTAATCAATGACCTAAGGTATTCAAAATGTTCCACCACCTCCAATTTTCCCTCATTAACATACATTTCTTTCTCCATAATAGTTTTATCTGTATGCATTATCTCTGTTTTTGCTATGTTAAGATATAAGTTGTGATTTTCACTATTCAATTGGGTTGAGGTTATCAGGTTTTCTATACCATTCTGTGTTCATCATCATCATCATCATCATCATCATCATCATCATCATCATCATCATCATCATCATCATCATCATCATCATCATCATCTTCCACTTCTGCTAGTCAAGCGCCGTGGGGAGGAATAATTTACGCTCCAGCGCGGCGGCACTGGATAGTGTCATTCCGTGTGATTCTACAATGTCTTTGAATGTCGTCGATCCATTTTCTTCTTCACGTCCTCTTGGTCTCGTCGCAGATGATCTTTGATGTAAGGACCATTCTGTGTTGTGGATAGCAATACTGTATCATCAGCATACCGAATCTCTGGTATGTCATGACCACCGATATTTAGGGCATCATATAGTACCCTAGTTTATATCATCCCTTACATTTCTCATTATATTTTTGGCGTATAGTTAAACAAATAGGGGGACAGCACACATCCCCGACGGACTCCTTACTTGATGTCAAAAACCAATCTGATATCTAGCCATCTATTCTAACCGCTGCTTGTTTGGTCTAGATAGAGCAGTGGTTCTCAACCTTTTTTGGCCCATGCCCCCCTTCACCATATTTTCAGAACATCATCCCCCCCCCTTTCATATTTCCTATCTACAAGATCCCCCCACCCCTACACAGTATACGTAAAAATGGAAGGTAAATTTAATAGCATATACTAAAACAAGTCTAGATATCCACATAAAACATAATTTGTGGGTCTACTTACTTTATAAAATGAATTTTAGAAGGATGAGACGTACATAACTGTAAAGTATGAAGGGAAAAACAATATCAAGTAATCGGTTCTTGTATTAACGCGATCTTGAAATGGTCTTCATTCCCCCCCCCCCCCTTCCTCGAAACCCTAAAATTCCCTCCTGAGGGGGGGGGGAATTCCCCACCGGTTGAGAGCCACTGAGATAGAGCATTCTTATGAGTTGTATTACATGTGATGGAAAGCCCATATTCCTCATGGTTTCCCAAAAAGTTTCTGATGTTGTACACAGTCAAATGCCTTTGAATAATCCACAAAACATGAGAATAGGTTTACATTAAATTCTCTGCACTTCTATATTAAACGCATGTTGAGAATGTGAAATCTTGTCCTCTTACCTTGTCTAAATCCAGCTTGAACCACATTAATGTCTTCTTCCATTTTCTTTCAAAGTCTTCCCATTATGACTTATAGTAGAATTTTACTTACATGACTGATTAGGGTAACAGTTCTATAGTTGGTTCATAATTTCAGGTTGCCCTTTTTTTTGGTATTGGAATGAAGATAGTTCTCTTCCAATATTTTGGCCAAATACCATATTTCCATAACTTTCTACATAATGCGTGATAAATTTGTTTGCTTCCTTCTCCTCTCGCTTTAATTAGTTTAGCTGGTATTTCATCACATTCAGGTGATATACCACTCTTCGGGTTCTTCTTCTTCTTCGTTCATCCGGAGTTTTTTTTCCGGATGTGATTGCGTTGTGCCTGTTTACAGCAGAGCTGCGTTCTTGCGCCGTTAGGCCGACACATCCGACTTCCGAATAGTTAATTGACTAACTGGCAACAGTGTGTCGAACATATATAGATACCGTGATAGACAGTGTTGATGTGCTTTCAGCAATGGATTTTATAAATTCCTGAATTATGAGTGTGTAGAATTCAAGGACTTACAGTAATCCCATTATTCAGTGGTGATCAGACGGTGCCAAATTTCAAGATATTGGAATACGCCCCAAATCAGTCGGAGAGAAGCATCCCCGAGTGAGATCATGCCAATTCTATGTTGTATGTCGTCGAATGGCCGTATAATGATGAGAGATGGGATGCTGAACATAGACATAAAGAGTCCTATCTCGCATACACAATAGACTACACCACAGAGGACATATACACATTCAATACATACACCGGACATAGTTTTCTGCATTAAATATTCTATTAATTGTTTGAGGAAACTGTTGTCAGGGTATGGTATGAAGGAATAAAAGAAAGAGAGAGAGAGAGAGAGAGAGAGAGAGAGAGAGAGAGAGAGAGAGAGAGAGAGAGAGAAAGGTAATACAGTAGTCCCACATTAACAAAAAGGATGTAGAGGTGTGCTTGTTGACTCCACTTTCCCCCCAGGGACGACAAGTAACATTAAATGGGAGCACGTCCAAAGGATATATGGTGACTTTAAAGGAGAGCACGTCCATGGGATATATGGTGACTTTAAAGGAGAGCATGTCCATGGGATATATGGTGACTTTACAGGAGAGCAGCGTGTCCATGGGATATATAGTGGCATTACATTTATGTTAGTGACATTACATTAATGTTGGGGACATTACAGTGAGAAAGATCCAGCTTGGGTGAATGTGGATAGGGGTAAGACACAGTAAATACCTGTTCACACTTTACACGTCTACATAGGTCTTGATCCTAGTCTACTCTGGTCACTGAGAGGTTGTTTGTGGTGTACTGTGTGGTGTTATATATATATAGACAGTAATATTAGATACTGTGTACTTATATATTGCATTGGGGTTTCTTTACTCAACCTGCTGACTCACTTTCTTAAACCATGGCTACTCATAAACTAGATATGGAAGAATTGAGGGAAAGGGGTGAAGGAATGGGCATGTCTGGACAAGCACTATCAGAGTATATACAGGGGGTGGAAAGAGAGCTTCGTCGGGCAGAAAGAGAAGATCGAAAGGCAGAGCTAGAGCTAAGAAAGATGGAGTTGGAGAACAAGAGAATGGAAGCTAAACAGGCTGCCAAGAGACTCAAAGTTGAAGAGGCCGCCAAGAGAATGGAAGCTGAACAGGCTGCCAAGAGACTGGAAGTTGAAGAGGCCACCAGAAGACTGGAAGCTAAGCAGGCCAACAAGAGATTGGAAGCTAAACAGGCGGACAAGAGCAGAGAACATGAATACCGCATGCGAGGACTAGAACTCAAAACACAAACTAAGGGAGAAACGGATGTGGCAGAAGGAGGATCATCTTCCCATGGTTCAACCAACATGAGTGGACATGGTTACCATGCCATGAAGTTTCCCTTAGCTGTTTACGAGGAATATAAAGAAAGATTTGACCTATACTTGAATCGCTTCGAGGCCATATCAGTCGCTATGGGGCTGGATAGAGACAAATTGAATCTTAAATTGTCCCAGGGCTTACGCGGTTCCGGTTACGAGATTTACTCACGTCTACCACCAGGACACGAAAACAATTACGAGGAATTGAAAGCCGCCTTGCTGAAACACTACGGGATCACCTCACAGACATATCGAAAGAAGTTTCGATCAGCAAAACGAGAGCCGGGAGAGCTATTCGCCGCCTACAGTCTGCGCCTAAAATCATATCTCCAAAAATGGATGGATTTGGCAGAGTTCAAGTAGGACTATGAGAGTCTGGAAGAGCTGATGGTAGTCGACCAGATGCGCCAGCAAATGTCAGAACCACTGAAGACATTTTAGGAGAACAAGGGGCGAAACGGCTTGATGTTGTGAATAAGATGACGGAAAGATTCGTGGAAGTCCATGGGGAAGCAGAAGAAACCAGTAGACCAACCACAAAAGGTCAGGAACAACAGGACCGAAAGAAATTCAAGAACTCAGAAAACAAGAAAGTGGAACCTTATACAGAGAACACTTCAGAGAAGAGTCCAGAGAAGACAAAGGATGGAAGAAAGAGCCCACTAAACTCTCAACCGACACGACAGTGGTCTGAGAAGTGGTGTTCGATCTGCAAGTCGCCCTCGCACAAGCCGAAAGACTGCACATCGAAAACGAAAAGCTCTCATTTTGCGGCCTGCCGCGTGGCTCCAAGGACGGTTGCCACCGAAAAGGTCGAGGTCGTTGAAGGAACTCTGGAAGTCAATGGCCAGCAGGTTACTTGTCTCTGTGACACTGGTTTAGACGGGGAAGCCGTAATTGATGCCAGACTGGTACGGCAGACCAACTCACAGGGGAGACCATTGAGATACAGTCTGCAATGAGGAGTGCTGTTACCATGACGCTGCCAATAGCCAAGGTAGAGATTAAGTCCAGGTACGTCACGGGCATTATTCCAGCAGCTGTATTATCTGACTCCCTATTTCCCGTGATCATTGGTACGAAATACGTGTTCTTGTGGGTGCCCAAACAGCCCGCCCTTAGGGGAGCATTAGCCAGTGGATCCCAAGGGAAGAAAGAAGAGGCAGAGACACTATGCGACAACTCAGTGCTATGGGAATTGCATACTGCCCAGAGGAAGGATACTACGTTGCGTCCTTGCTACAGGAAGCTGCAAAGAAGTGCTGAGCCACCAAAACGGGGGCAGTACTTTCTGAGGAATCGGCTGCTCTACAGGAGAGCCGGAAGGGGAGACAAGCTGCACGAGCAGTGGGTGGTCCCAGAGGCCTATCGTCCTCACATTCTTCAGAGCGGGCACACCATATCCGAGAATCGACATATGGGTGTCAGAGAGACGTTACAACAGATTTCCGGCCATTATTGCTAGCCAGTAATGACCGGTGATGTACCGGTGCATTAAGTCTTGCCCAGAGTGCCAGAAAGCACCACCCAAAAATCGGACGAAGAGTAAAGTAGCTCTGAAGGTAGGAGACGGAGTAGTAGTATGGGGTCCAGCCGAGACCATTATACTCCAAGTAGGATGGCAAGGACCTTATCCTGTGGTAAAGGTTGTGTCCAAGAACACCTACGAGATCCGGATCGGGGGAGAACTGAAAAGTCTTCCTAGACATCTCCTTCAGAAATATGAGGATAGATCCGAGGTCAAATCTTCTCACTTTATGGTGATGGCAGCCATTGAGAATAAGGTTACAGGTCAGACGAAGACCAGAGATCCCAAGTACTACATAGGAGGACCTATGGGAACGTACGAGGTAGGTCAGATTTTCCAGCTGAAGAGAAGAAGGACATCACACGTCAGGGAGAGACCCATAATGAGAAATTCTCTAGTAACCCAGTTCAGAAGAGGTGGGTACCGTCAGGAAGAAGGCGAGATACCCATGACTCCAACCGAAGATTGGCTGACCAGATCCAACCTCGACCGAGATGGTCCTGGAAGCAAAATTCCAGGGGTATTGGGAAAGACGATTCTATCCAAAGAGGACGATACCGTAAATCCCAGGAGGAAAAGTCTGGGGAAACTAAGCAGGTATGGAGACACTGTTACGGTCAGGATGGGACGGTCCGTCTGTATTGTGAGCCGTCGCTTAGGCAAGTCGGAAGTTGGTCGACTGAACGTACACGGGCGATGGGTCAACACTAGTATATGTCAGTGAGATTGCCTAATTGATGGGGAGGCAATACCTTGGAGGGTACCAGCAGACCATCAACATTGGGGTGCGGAGCCATCTCCCCGAAACAGAACAGAGGCGAGTGGTATTGGAATTGTAGCAGCCTTGTTAGAAGAAGGGATAGAAGACGCTTCGGTTTTGAAACCAGTAGCCTCTGCAAGTAAGACGCTTCTACTCGCTGAAAAGAATTATTCTACAGTCGAAAGAGAATGCTTGTCACTCGTATGGGCCATACAAAAATTTCAGCCATATTTGTATGGAGTACAGTTTACGGTCCAGTAGGATCATCAACCCTTGATGTTCCTAGCTACCTCCCAGAAGCTCAATGCCCGGTTGATGCGGTGGTCGTTGCTGCTGCAGTCGTACAACTTCACAGTGAAGTATATTCCGGGAAGGGAGAATGTAGGAGCTGATTTCCTATCTAGACACCCAGCTCCAGAGGAAGAGGAATAGGTTGGTGGATAATAGGGATCGAACCTCCAGTGAGGAAGAGTCGACGCGGTCAACTCTCTTAAGAGGGGGCCTCTGTCACAGGATACTGATAGGTTAACGATCCTACGATAAATCTAAATCAGAAAAACAAGCGATCACTTCGGTCTTGAGGTGAGTACAGGTCATTGACTCCAAGATCAAAAGAGATATCGCGTGTTTGTTGGAGGACAGACGACGGAAAAACGGCGATCTCAAACCCTTTGAACACCGGCAACTCGCGATAAAGTAATTTCACAAACCTTTGATGTGGGAAAACGGTAGACGATCAGAGGACTTTTGAAGTAACGGAGATTTCGGTTGTTGATGTATGAAGATACAAAAAGACGGAGAATAGGAGCCAAGGTATAAATGGTTGGGAAACATGTTTTGGTTTAGTGTGCTAACAACTATTCCACCTAGCAGGAGTGTTTTATCTATTCGTCCTTATTAGAAGAGAAATGACAATGTCCCGAGTTGCTTAGAGGCAATGGGGCATTTGTGCTTATGTGCTTTTGTGTTTCAATTCAGGACTACAATAGATGGTATAAGGTTTCACGGAAAGTCTCCTGACATACCCTGAGAAGAATCAAAAGGCACTTCACTTGTGCAGAGATAAATTACCTAAACAATAGGAACTCTGAAGATAAATACCCTCAAGTCTAAGAACTCAGTGGATAGGAATTTACTTCTCTGAAGGCAGAGCGAAATAAACAAAACCGATTTTGAACTCTGTAAAAATATTTTTAAAAAATAAAAACTGAATAACTCACGAACAGTTTCCATGCATACAAGAATAGTTAATTGACTAACTGGCGACAGTGTGTCGAACATATATAGATACAGTGATAGACAGTGTTGATGTGCTTTCAGCAATGGATTTTATTAACTTCCTGAATTATGAGTGTGTAGAATTCAAGGACTTACAGTAATCCCATTATTCAGTGGTGATCAGACGGTGCGAAATTTCAAGATATTGGAATACGCCCCGAATCAGTCGGAGAGAAGCATCCCCGGGTGAGATCATGCCAATTCTGTGTTGTGTGTCGTTGAATGGCCGTATAATGATGAGAGATGGGATGCTGAACATAGACATAAAGAGTCCTATCTCGCATACACAATAGACTACACCACAGAGGACATATACACATTCAATACATACACCTGACATAGTTTTCTGCATTAAATATTCTATTAATTGTTTGAGGAAACTGTTGTCGGGGTATGTTATGAAGGAATAAAAGAGAGAGAGAGAGAGAGAGAGAGAGAGAGAGAGAGAGAGAGAGAGAGAGAGAGAGAGAGAGAGAGAGAGAGAGAGAGAGAGAGAGAGAGAGAGAGAGAGATCAGAAGACATAAAGGGGGGTATGTAGAAAAAGGTAATACAGTAGTCCCAAATTAACAAAAAGGATTTAGAGGTGTGCTTGTTGACTCCACTTTCCCCCCAGGGACGACAAGTGACATGAGGGTTCAGGTTCTGGAGAGAGAGAGAGAGAGAGAGAGAGAGAGAGAGAGAGAGAGAGAGAGAGAGAGAGAGAGAGAGAGAGAGAGAGAGAGAGAGAGAGAGAGAGAGAGATCAGAAGACATAAAGGGGGGTATGTAGAAAAAGGTAATACAGTAGTCCCAAATTAACAAAAAGGATTTAGAGGTGTGCTTGTTGACTCCACTTTCCCCCCAGGGACGACAAGTGACATGAGGGTTCAGGTTCTGTCTCTGCTGTCATTAGCCTATGTATCTCATTCATATCCTCACTGTCAGCAAATACATTCCACTGCAGTACTCCTACCATCGTTCTAGAATTTGTTTAGATTCTGTTAAGGTATTTCCAATCTTGTCACGGATAACATTCAATTGAGGTTGAACATTTCTTGTTAATAACTTCATTTCTTTGAACATTTCGTAATCTCTTCCAGTCTTATGATATTGCTCTATTCTGATACAGCAAATCCTGTATATATTGGTTTTTGTCCTTTCGTGTGTTCTTTCTTATTTCTCGAGTTAAAGATTTACACTTCATCATGCTGTTATCGGATTCACCTCCTTTCTGTTTCAGTTCCCTTCGTTGTTTTGTTAATTCTAACCTGTCTGATGTAACCCATGGCTTAAGTTGCTTTTTTCTTGGTCGGAATTAAATCTTTGGCTGCAGTTATCAAGATATCTCTGGCTTGTACTGTCAGTTCATCAGGTGTCATTTCCTCTTGTACAGATATCAAGACCCCAAAACGATTCCTAACTTCTGCGGTGTATGCATCTTGTATTTTTGTGAGATCAAAACGAAGTGGCCTTGATCCTCGGGTAAGCTTTTTGAGTTTTAATTTCAGACATGCGTCTATTAACTGATGATCTGTATCACAGTCTGCACTTCGTAGGGTTTTTGCAGATGTTATGCTTGATATCCACCTTCTTTGTATTAAAATATAATCTATCTGATTTTTGGTAAAACTGTCCGGGGACTTCCATGTGAAGAGTCTTCTTGGGTGTTGTTTAAAAAGTGTGGTGGCTATCGTTAACTCATTTTCTGTGCAAAATTCAATTAATTTGTCACCTGCATCATTTCTATTTCCCGATCCAAAATTTCCTAAATCGTGTCTCTCCTTTTCAGCTCTTCCTGTACCTACTTTTGCGTAAAACAAATCTTAGCCGTAAATAATGCGTTATATTTTTTTCCATTCTGTGTGGAACAAAATGTTACAAAGTGTTATACCTGACTAATCTAAGCGTAATACAACTCTGAACTGTAAATAAGGCATAACATTTGATCTAATTTGCGGTGTGTTATGAAATTCTTAGCCGTAAATAAGGCGTTATATTTTGTCCATTCTGTGTGTAACAAAATGTTACAAAGCATTATACCTGACTAATCTAAGCGTAGCCGGTCTCTCTGGCCGAGGGGTTACACCACTTTCTCCGTAATCCCGTTTATCACGCAGAGTCTCGTAGCGGGTGAGAACTGGGAGCGGTTCGTCCCCCGCTGGTGACTTGCGGAATAACTGAGCCGGCCGCTCAGAAAGCAATGGCAAACTACTGAGCGTAATCTTGCCAAGAAATCAACAGACAGCTGAAAGATGCTGCTGTTGACAGCGATGTCCTGTAAAAGGATATGCGAATTTAAAAAAAAAAAAATCTAAGCGCAATACAACTCTGAACTGTAAATAAGGCATAATATTGGATCTAATCTGCGGTGTGTTATAAAATTCTTAGCCGTAAATAAGGCGTTATATTTTGTCCATTCTGTGTGTAACAAAATGTTACAAAGCATTATACCTGACTAATCTAAGCGTAATACAACTCTGAACTGTAAATAAGACATGATATTGATCTAATCTGCGGTGTGTTATGAAATTCTTAGCCGTAAATAAGGCGTTATATTTGACAAAACCTGTGTGCTACAATTCTTAGCCACGACAAAATATCACATTTAACCCGACGGACCTGTAAAAACAATTGATTCGATTTGTGATGCAAGTGTTTTGTTGTGAATTGCATCCCTCTATAATTGACAGTACGGCTGTATGCCCCGACTATTGTGTGTAATCCTTCATTTCAAATGATATGCAGAGGTATATCTGCGAGGAAAATGGCAGCCAGTAATATAACTTATCATTATAAACCAATGGCGGACTAGACTTATTTCTGTAAGTGTCTGTAACTGACTTAACGCTAACCTCATGATTAATGTGCGTACATATCTGACAGTGCGCACATAAACATGCACACATATTCACTGTATCCTTCTCTGCTCAATTTAAAGACTCAAGAGCTGGCATCTGTAGTCGTCACGACCAGATATTACTCACTAACTATAACTTGCCAGTTTTCCCAATCTCTGTAGAATATGAGCTAAAATTGTATGCGAGCTCGCAAGAAGCGAAATCATTTATTTACAAATAGGAAGATAGCGGCGTTTCAAACGAAGGCGCCAATCAAAATTTATGTGGAGCGACAACAGCGCGTTTTTAAAATAGGAAGACACGGCACAGAGTTCACAGGGCTGGCGCCGACCGTCTCTTTGGGAGAACATGAAAGCTCCTTCCATAACATTTTCAAATTAAATCTTAATCTTGCAGTGGCGGATCTGAAAAATACAGCAGCGAGAGTATGAAGAGCTCAAACATAGCGCTATGGCGTTTCTCACAACAAGGAAAGGTTACATAAGTCTGATGTTTTTTGACAGACAGATACAAATGAGATAGATGGGTGGATGGATGGATGGAGGGACTGACGGACATATAGGTGATCTACAATTTATTTCTCGGTTTGTTTTTCCTATTCTGTAGCAGACCGCCTTCTATTGGTTTTCATACAATGCCGGTCGTTCAGAAAGCACAACCCACCGCCCCCACCCGTTCTGGTCTTGGATACAACCCAGACGTTATCACAGTCGGAACCTCTCAGTTGTCCCAGAATGAATCTCTCAGGGAACGGTTTTACGTGGAGCCCGATTTAAAACAGACATATTAAATTTTCGCCCCCTTTATCTCAAATATTGAGCAGCTCACACTGTAATATAGGACAATCACATCAATAACTGCCCATAATTCTAATAATAACAACGTGTCCTTTGTAGAACATCGCTCTCACCACGGCCGGTCTAAAAGATGCCCCATCTGTTCCCAGTCTTCCTGTCACCAGCATTCACATGCCAAAGATGTCTTCAGTGTCCCGTGTCCATTTCTGTTCCCAGTCTTCCTGTCACCAGCATTCACATGCCTAAGATGTCTTCAGTGTCCCGTATCCATCTCTGTGCAGGTCGACGGCTTCGTCCTCCTCCAGGAACCACAACTTTCATCACTACAAACAGATGCACTTTTCTAACACCCTAGCACAATTTGAGAGTATGATCTGCACAGATGAGGTCCGGAAATGGATTTTCACCAATTATGAATCGATAAAAATTGTCAATTGTCTTATAATTATGATGGCGTTTTATTACATTTTCTCACAGATGATAAACAGGTGTAGGGACAGAATGCACGCCTTTCCTCACAATAAGAGCTCTTATATATATATATGTACAACGCTTAGTGTGCTCATCTGCTCACAGAACAGAACAAGTATGATGTTTCCATAAACAGGTCACTGAGTGACACACTCTCATTGGATTGGAATCAAGTGTGCCCACAGTTTTCTATGTAGTCAAGGTATTCTTTGATACTATCATCTGCTTCTGTCCCCCTGATCTTCTAAGCGCGCCAGGAAATGCCTACAAGTGTACACAAATAAACCCCACGTATGTTTTTTTCTCTCCCAAGTTGTCAAGCCAGAGTTGAATCCAGACAATAGAAAAGGTAAGCAGATCTCGTTTTGTGTCTTTTTACTGAACCACACAGGCACGACGTGCACAATCTGGCAAACTAGCCGGGGATCCCCGGTACGGCAGCGGCTGGCTCCTCCGTGTGGGGTTTTAACATATTCCCCCGGGTACCCTAGTCGACACGGCCTGACATAGATACCGGTACATGGGAGAGAGACCCAGGTAGTGGTGGCAGTCTAATAGCAGAAGCAACCAACATGACCATGTGCAAAGCTCACACAAAATATATGTCCAGAAAGCAGTTCTTAATCTGAAATCGACAAGGCATTGCAGAAAACGCCATCATTTTAACAGTACTATATATCTATTTTATACTGGAGAAATGGTATCTCAACCCCGACTTTAATCATATACAAGTTTATTCTGTCATTGGAAACAACTGGACACAACAACAAACACCAGTCATGCCAAACAGAAAAGGGGGTTTTTGCGAACGTGCATCAAAAGACAGCCCAGCCTAATTTAATAACAGCTAGTAGGGTCACAAACAACTATGTTGAGAGTGGCGGGCAGAATGACAAACAAGGAAAGCCAGCAGAAATGAGTGATCGAAAGAAGGCCGAGTGGGTATGATAAACCTACCATTCCCACTTAAACAGTTTGTTCAAAGGCAGAGGCCACTTCAGCAACCAATGTCTCCTTTCATCGGGTACGCCTTGGCGTCGGAGCCATCTCAGCGGCAGCAGCCAGCTTCTAGTATCTAAATCCGCTACGGTATTCGATGAAAGATTTGAGAAGATTGATGGGCAGGGGTTCGCCGGGGCCACGAGTATGATACACAGTAGCTGTTCCTGTCTGTGCTAATTTATGTTCGCCTCTTTACAGACAACCGCGGGGTCAGGCAAAAACATGAGCAGGCCGGGAATAGTACAGCCTGCAGGCGAAGTCAGCGGCTGGGAGAGAGTCAGTCAAACGGCTAACCCAGTGGTCACCAAACTACGGCCCGCGGGCCGGCATCCGGCCCGCGACGTCATTTCATCCGACCCGCCGATGTTACTCGAATTTGCTTGATACTCGATTTGTATGCAACACGAGACGTTGTGATACAATTTAAATATATTTAAATATTATGTTTAGAATAATAGGAGATCTTCACACGTGCGGAGACCTCCTTGCTACTATGTGTCTTAAATTTACTATTTACAATTATAAGCCCATGATAGATACATAAAGTCGTTTAAGACGATTAATCATCCCATGATACTGAGTCAGTGAAATTGACAAACTACTTTACGTCTGATATTGTATTTTACATGGCAAGTAACTATTTTACCTCTGTTATTGTATTTTACAAGTTAAGTAACTACTTTACACACCCGCGTCACACGCCAGTGATCCGGGTTTGATACCGGGTCCAGCCAAGGATATGCACTACTGACGAGCTCAAACGAGAGCGAAACTCGAGTCTAGTGCTTCCAACTGACATGGACAAGGCTTTAGGTTCGTACCGGAATACGATAGCGTTGCCAGTAGTGGGTTGTGCTCAATATTTAAATCTCAAATCCCGGAGAAAACTAAATAAATCAATAAATTATTGTATCTTAATTTTCTCGTTTATTGCAATGTTTGTTTATTTCGCGCCATCCCAAGTCCTTCCTCGGCTCATGGTAGCGCCGAAGAAGAAGAAGAGGAGGAGGAGGAGGAGGAGGAGGAAGAGGAGGAGGAGGAAGACGAAGAAGAAGAAGAAGAAGATGAAGAAGATGAAGAAGAAGAAGAAGAAGAAGAAGAAGAAGAAGAGGAGGAGGAGGAGGAGGAGGAAGAGGAGGAGGAGGAAGAGGAAGAAGAAGAAGAAGAAGAAGAAGAAGAAGAAGAAGAAGAAGGAAGCAGCAGAAATAGAAGATATTTGTGTGTGCTGTTGTTGATGTCTTAGTAAGTTTACGTTCAGTAGTTTGCCATTGCTTTCTGAAAGACCGGCACTTATACCATAGCGTAAAAAACCAGTGCAACGCGGTCTGTTGCCAAATCGTGCGCAGTTGTGTTTCGAACGCGGGTATACGGGATTACGAACCTCGTCCGTAAGACCTTGGTCACATAGACCGGCGCAAGTCTTGTACAGAATGAGTATTCGGCCCGCGCTCATCATTTTGTCAGCTGTCCGGCTGGCCGTGAAAAAAGTTTGGTGACCCCTGGGCTAACCTGAGGGATGGAATAAAGGACACAGGAATTCGATTATCATCATCATCAAGTGCTCTGCCAGCTGGCGTAGGCGTTCATGGCTCTCCACAGATCTCGGTCTTTGGTTTCCTGGATCAACTCTGCTGCTGATATTCCTCCATGCCACCGTCTCAATCCATCCAGCATCATTTCTCTTGGTATGCCTCTGCCTCTCTTCCTCTCGATCTTTCCAGTTGTCACGATGTTCTCCAATGCCTCTCTTCTCATCACATGACCGAAGAAAGATGTTTGTCTCTTTCTTATTGTTGTATATAATGTTCTAGTTTTATTAGCCAGTTGGGACGCAGAGGTGTTTCCAAGGCACCAGGGCCGGGTTATATACTGGCCAAGACCTATTGACGCGTCCTCGTCGAGCGTCCTGGGCAACAGGTCCCTTCGGGGTCCTGGCTGAAGTCAATAGGATCGCCGATTCCTCCGAAGTCGGAGAGTGTCTGCCTGTACGGCGAGGAACCACCAGTCTGCACACCAATAAGCCAGACATGGGACAACGGATACTCACGCAAACCTCAGGTCCTGTATGACATCACACTGATGTTGGACAACAGGATGCCTTCATCCGACATACAGGACTTCGCGTTGGAGCTCAAGCCAACGAACACAAGCAAGCAAGCAAGCATTAGCCAGTTTCAGGCAGTCGTCGTTAGTTACTCTAGCAGTGCAAGGAATTCGCAACATTCGACTCAGGAACCACATCTCTGTTGCTTCTAATTTCTTCTTAATTTGTTCATTTAAATTCCAAGATTCACTGCTATACAGCAAAACTGGTTCTACATAGCATTACAGCACTGTCTTTCTTACATTCAATGATAGTGAATATTGCATAAGATACTCTTTATTTTCTGAAATGCGGCTTTTGCTTGCCCTATTCTGCTCTTAATCTCTGTTGTACATCTTCCATCTGATGTTATAAATGCCCCTAGGTATCTAAAATTATCCAATTGGTTAATAATGTTTCCTTCTATTTCTATGTCACATTTTGGTGTCACCATTTTCTTTGATATCATCATTGTTACTGTTTTCTTGATATTCAAGGAGAGTCCTTTCCTTGCACTCTCTGTTACTACAATGTCCAAGAATTGTTGTAGGTTTGTTGACTTATCCGCCACCAATACTGTGCCATCTGCACAAAGTATATTATTTATATTATAACCTTCAACTAGTATTCCTGGCATCTCTTTGATCTCTCTCATTATTACTTCGCTATATAGGGAGAAGAGATCGGGTGACAAGACTCATCCTTGTCGTACTCCTAGCTTTATCTGTTCGTAACTACCCTCTTTATTTCCCATTTTAATTGCTGCTATTTGGTTCCAGTAAATATTCTTTATTATTCTTAAATCTTTCCCATCAATGCCGATATCTTCCAACATTTTAATCTGTTCATCATGTTTTACTTTATCAAATGCCTTAGTATAATCTATGAAGTACAAATATATGTCCCTCTGTTTCTCTATTGACTTTTCTATTTGTGTCCGTAATGTATATGTTGTTTATAAAGATTGTCTCACTGTTTGGTTTTATTGAAGAAGACTGCCTGGTGTTCTTGTTTTGTGTAATTTGCTTCTGTGTGACTTCTTGCTTACGAAGGCTGTCTTATTTGTGTTCTTGTTCACGATGATTGTCTTTTCTGAACTTATTCACAGTCTTTTTGTGTGTATTTTTGTTTAAGAATACCGCCTGTCTGTTTAGGTAAGGATTAAGAAGATTGTCCAGTTACGTTCTTTCTTGTTTATTTATGACCAACATGTTACCGATGGCCCATGATATGAAACCGGGCAAAAGCAAAGTGCGAGAAAGGGAGATAAAAGAGAACATATTCCAGCGCAGATGTAACAATGTTACAGAGCCAGGTGAGGGAGACTAGACCATCTGCTGCTCGTAGATATGTACACAGAACAATGACCACACACATGTCCATGCCATCTGTGCATATTCGGTATGTGGTCAAGTCAAGAGCTCTGTCCCACACCATGGGGTGTATAGGGTATACGATTCAAGCCTCATATTTTGTACTGACCCATCGGCACTCGATGGATAATGTAGTCAACATCATACCGGCCTGCTGTACTGCCCAGAGCGTGCCATGGTAGCCATTTTAGGCTAGATTGGTCAAGGCCACAGGTGTACCACTAACATCATCACCGGTTGGGTGCCAGGTCTATAACTATATCGCACTGGCAACCACTTCTCTTCCACGCGGACAGTCCATACATTAACTATATCACACTAGCAACCACTTCTCCTCCACGCAGACAGTCCATACATTAACTATATCCCACTAGCAACCACTTCTCTTCCACGCAGACAGTCCATACATTAACTATATCACACTAGCAACCACTTCTCCTCCACGCGGACAGTCCATACATTAACTATATCACACTAGCAACCACTTCTCCTCCACGCAGACAGTCCATACATTAACTATATCACACTAGCAACCACTTCTCCTCCACGCGGACAGTCCATACATTAACTATATCGCACTAGCAACCACTTCTCCTCCACGCAGACAGTCCATACATTAACTATATCGCACTAGCAACCACTTCTCCTCCACGCGGACAGTCCATACATTAACTATATCACACTAGCAACCACTTCTCCTCCACGCGGACAGTCCATACATTAACTATATCACACTAGCAACCACTTCTCCTCCACGCGGACAGTCCATACATTAACTATATCACACTAGCAACCACTTCTCCTCCACGCGGACAGTCCATACATTAACTATATCACACTAGCAACCACTTCTCCTCCACGCGGACAGTCCATACATTAACTATATCACACTAGCAACCACTTCTCCTCCACGCGGACAGTCCATACATTAACTATATCACACTAGCAACCACTTCTCCTCCACGCGGACAGTCCAAACATTAACTATACCACACTAGCAACCACTTCTCCTTCACGCGGACAGTCCATACATTAACTATACCACACTAGCAACCACTTCTCCTCCACGCGGACAGTCCATACATTAACTACAGTCCATACATTAACTATATCACACTAGCAACCACTTCTCCTCCACGCGGACAGTCCATACATTAACTATATCACACTAGCAACCACTTCTCCTCCACGCGGACAGTCCATACATTAACTATATCGCACTAGCAACCACTTATCCTCCACGCAGACAGTCCATACATTAAACAACAAATAAGGCTGCGTCCATCTGAGAGCTCAGGCCAGTTAACATAAAAAGAACCCCCATCTTGGGGATTCGAACATCTGACCACCGGGTCGGCAGGCAAGCTTGTGTTAGCTAATCACTGCGCTATCACGGCTGCCACTATATTGTCACTACAGAACACTAGGGGGAACCTGCATTAGAATGTCAGATTAGAATACCACGTGACAGTTGTACCGTCATTGTAGAACAACACGCGAAGACTGTACTGTGTCAAAGTAGAACAACACGTGAAAGCTGCACTATGTCACAGTAGAACAACACGTGAAAGCTGTACTATAATGTCAGAAGAACACCACATGAAAGCTGTACTATAATGTCAGAAGAACACGTGAAAGCTGTACTATGTCACAGTAGAACAACACGTGAAAGCTGTACTATAATGTCAGAAGAACAACACGTGAAAGATGTACTATGTCACAGTAAAACAACACGTGAAAGATGTACTATAATATCAGAAGAACACCACGTGAAAGCTGTACTATGTCACATTAGAACAACACGTGAAAGCTGTACTAAATCACAGTAAAACAACACGTGAAAGCTGTACTATAATGTCAGAAGAACAACAAAAGCTGTACTATAATGTCAGAAGAACAACACGTGAAAGCTGTACCAAATCACAGTAGAACAACACGTGAAAGCTGTACTATAATGTCAGAAGAACAGCACGTGAAAGCTGTACTATAATGTCAAAAGAACAACACGTGAAAGCTGTACCAAATCACAGTAGAACAACACGTGAAAGCTGTACTATAATGTCAGAAGAACAACACGTGAAAGCTGTACTAAATCACAGTAGAACAACACGTGAAAGCTGTACTATAATGTCACAGTAGAACAACACGTGAAAGCTGTACCAAATCACAGTAGAACAACACGTGAAAGCTGTACTATAATGTCAGAAGAACAACACGTGAAAGCTATACTAAATCACAGTAGAACAACACGTGAAAGCTGTACTATAATGTCACAGTAGAACAACACGTGAAAGCTGTACTATAATGTCAGAAGAACAACACGTGAAAGCTGTACTATAATGTCAGAAGAACAACACGTGAAAGCTGTACTAAATCACAGTAGAACAATACGTGAAAGCTGTACTATAATGTCACAGTAAAACACAAGTGACAACTGTATTGTAGTATCACAGAAGCACAACACGTGAAAGCTGTACTATAGAACAACACGTGAGAGCTGTACTATAGAACAACACGTGAGAGCTGTACTATACTGTTACTATACGACACATGAAGCATGCACCACAATGAATGTCGATAGATAGTAAAGAAATCACAAATTTCACTGGCCTATCTGCACGAGGGGCATTACAAGGTAAGACATTAGAAAGTGTGTGATTGGAAATGTACTAACCCTTAGAACAGTGTCGACAAGAACATCACCATTTGTAAGGGACTTTTTGACTGGAGTTTATTGGGGCACTAAACATATGAGCTAGATCAGCGGTTCTCAACCGGTGGGGTATTCCCCCCAGGGGGTAATTTTAGTGTTTCCAGGGTTGGGGGGGGGGGGGGGATATTAAGATTATTTCAAGATTGCGTTAATACAAGAACCGATTACTTGATATTGTTTTTTCCTCCATACTTTACGGTTCTGTACTTCTCGCCCTTCTGAAATTCGTTTTAAAATCACGTTTTGTTAGACGTCTAGACTTGTTCTGGTATGTGTTATTAAATTTAGCTTCCATTTTACGTATACTGTATAGGGTGGTAGGGGGATTTCTAAGGAGGAAATACGATGGGGGCGGGGACATTCTGAACATATGGTGAGGGGATGCATGGGCCAATAAAGGTTGAGAATCACTGAGCTAGATTGTCTTGATGCATATGCAGATAGAGTAAACAATAGTAACAATGTCAATGGTCGCTAAACCACAAACACTTGTTACTGGTTAACTGAAGCGTCGCCATGACACTGCTCACACGCCCACTGTGGCTCAGTCTCCCTGGGCAACAGTTTGGAATTGCATTGATGCTAAACAGCGTCATCGCCCCAGGAACATTGCTGGGGCTACGATATCCACACGCTGTACCGGGGTTATATAGACGCCCCATTAGTGAATCCAGGGAGAATAAACCCAATGTAATGAATGTGTAAATCTTGTGATCAGCAAACAAGGACCGCCGAGCGGCGTGGCACAAATAAAACCACAGAACACGAGCTGTAGGAGCACAACAAGGGACATAGCAGAAAAGCCCGTTGTGACTGCTGGCTGTCACAGTATTACACGACGCCAGGCTGGCTATTGACGCATGGCGGTCACTCATACACAATCATCACATCGGTCGGATGGGAAGCGGTCAGGATCAGTGAGGGTGCTGGGAGGAGCGAGTTGTTGGGAGTGCATTCACGACCCAAGCCTCTGGTCATTACACCGACTAAAGAGCTCAAACACGGAGAACCGCAACCGAACGCCAGTATTTGAGAAGATGCACGATGAACTGCGGGGTGGATTATTTGTGTCTCTGCAACCAGGCTTCAACGTCTGTGTACTGGCTTCTTGATACCCATTCACGGGCAATGGCGCGAGTCCACACTGGGGCCCAGATTGACACTGCCATGTAAACAGTAATACCCTCGTTTCCAGCATTCACAGCAGTTGAACTGGCTTTGGTTCTTCTATTAGGAGAAATCTTCACCGGTTTCTATAGCATTAATACATGTCTGTAAAAGGATCGAAAAGTGGTATTGAAATCACGTGACGGGTGCACGTCGTTATTGAAGAGATAAATTACTTCACTCCAGGAGGGACGCGATGAGGACAGGGTTATGGAGAAAAAATGACGGAGATACGGGAGACCTGTGTCAGCATAAAGGACTTGCACGTACGTATCGACACATCTTAAGTCTGATCAAATTCGACAAGCAAACAGAGACGGTGAGGAGGTGAGAGAAAGTGGGAGAGGGTGGGGAATCTCAACGGATCAGCTGTCGAAAGACGTCAGAAAGTTAACAAAGCTTAAAAGCTGAATGTCGTCTGCTAGTTACACTGGAAATTCAGAAGAAATCGATGCCCGCACCAGCTGAGTTGAGTCAAGAACCGACATTACAGCGCTCGGGGACATTCTTATACGTGTTCCGTCCTCATCTGCAACAGCCAGCGAAGAGTCCCAATACTCATGGTACCAGTAGCAATCTGATTATGTGCCTGTCTGGCCTACCTTGGAGTTTTGAGTGTCGGTCAAGTCGTCTGGTCACTCCCTACAGTACTATTCTTTCCAAAACATGACGATCTAGCCGTGTCTCTGCACTATACGCACGATTTTAAAGGACTCGGGCCACATTCATATCAGGCACCAACACCCCACCAAGGGGTGCAGACCCAGCCAATCTGTCCGCCTACTCGTCTCCCACCACACCAACATGCACGTGGAAGACAAATCCAACAGATGCTCTATATTTGATTGTTGAATGGAAGCCTGCCACTATACCCGAAGCATGCCTGTCTTCACCTTCCTCATCTTACTTTGTGGGGGGGGGGGGAGGGGCTGAGTGGTCTCGAGGTATAGTGTCCGCCTCGAGTGCTGGAGGTCCCTTGGTTCAAGCCCCAGTGACGGCCGGATGTTTTTCACGTGGACTTCTAGTAACAAACTTTCCCCTGGTCTCTGGGTAGTGAGATCAGACGCCCGTGTGTATTGTTGTCCCCTGGTCTCTGAGTAGTGAGATCGGACGCCCGTGTGTATTGTTGTCCCCTGGTCTCTGGGTAGTGAGATCGGACGCCCGTGTGTATTGTTGCGCACGCAAAACTCCCCTGGCAGTTGGAAATCGAAAAAGAATAGCCTAACGGCGCTGCCCGGGCAAAATTTCGAGTTAAAAATCTATCCAAAGTATTTCAGGATCCTCGCCGGTGCTACGGAGTTCGTGCACTGAGCTGAGTTTCTCCGGACTCATTCTTGAGTTAGGAGTAGAACGAATCACTTACGTGGTACACCCGTGTGGAGTGATGTGATCCGTCGACTAAACGAAACTAAACTAAATTGAACTAAACTAAACTATCTTACTTTGTGATTCCGTTACAATCACCACGTGCGTGTGGTGTTTGTGTTCCAACCAGAGGAACGGCGCATGTTTTGGTATATGCCAGGCTCCCATGCACCAAACAACGTCCACTAACATTCGCCACAAACCCCCCAGGCACTACTTTAAAAGCGTTAATGAATCTCCCTGACACTTCAGACATGTTGTGACTGGAGAGTCTGAACCCGACGTTTCCAATCATATTTTCTGTGACGATCATCTCGGCGTTGAAGCAGAGAAGCAGATGACAAACATTGGTAGATCACCCACTGGAGGTGCTGCAGTAAATGATAGTGTCCGGACAGATATTGCACCTAGACAACCTTATCAGGCCCGTGCCATCCGCCACAGCAGGCCTGTATTTGACGAGTAAACCACGCGAGCCGAGGCTAATGACAGAACAACCAAGAGACACAAGGTTCGTTATTTTACAAATAAACACACGGTGCTAGAAAATCATAAATACCTGGGTTAGAAAGAGTTAACGTAATAATCATCAAGTAAACTAGGAGGTTCGGGGAACCACGGTAGCGCAGTGGCTAGCAGTTTTTCCTGTCAGTCCGGTGTCGTGTATTCGAAACTGCTTTGAGACAAGGCATTTTATTGACTTGGGTTCCTGGATCTAACCAGCCTGAAATGCGTGCCAGGAGTTATCTGAAAGGGGAACTAAAGGCTCGTGGCCTACTAGAGAGAAGACCTCAAATATCAAAACCCTAAGATCAAGGAGAACCCGCGTGATGAGGAATTGGATGGCCATGGGTTAACGTCGTTAACGTAAGGCGTGTGGACCAGACGTTGGGACGTCTTTTTGACGTCACAGCCTCTTCTCTAGCAGGCTGGCTCTACTAGGGAGACTGCATTTTCTCAGTATAATAAGTACTAACAAGGAAACACGGATGCTCTATGTCAGTGTTTCCCAACGTGGGACCCACGACCCACAGGGGGGCAATTCGATTGTTAAGGGGGGCAATTCGAAAATGGAAGAAATCGGCTGGATATAACAAAACAGGCAGACTTGAGACTGAAGTTAACTAAATTGGAACCTGACATACAATCTCTTTGCAGCAAGCATAAAGCGCAAGGATCTCACTAAATTTAAATAATAAATAATTACTAATATTTAAAATAATATAGAAAAATCTTTCATTAAAATTATTTTGTACTCGAATTTCAGTTCCCTATTATATGTCTTGAAAATTTACTTACTGTGTTTGCTCAATAATTTCCTATTGATTTCTTCCTAAAACCTATCATTCAAGTTTCTTGAGTGAACATTTCAATTTTTTAACATTAAAAATAATGTATATGTTAGGTTGGGGGGGGGGGGGGGGGGGCATAAGAATTTTAGAAAGGCTTAGGTGGGGCATAGCACAAAAAAGGTTGGGAAACACTGCTCTATGGCATCTTCAACCGCGATAGATAGACAGACAGACAGACAGACAGACAGACAGACAGACAGACAGACAGACAGACAGACAGACAGACAGACAGACAGGCTGGCAGCTAGGTAGAGAGAGAGAGAGAGAGAGAGAGAGAGAGAGAGAGAGAGAGCGAGAGAGAGAGAGAGATAATACGAGGCAGTGGTGAGAGAAGGAGGCAGAGAAACAGGACAGCAGCGATAAGAAGATATAGAAGCAAAAGTATGAGTAGAATACCGCCATATGTACATACATACATACACAAACACAGGTCCTTAACATCAAGTAGGCCTGGCCTATCATTGTTCTATTCCATAACAGTATATCTGACGACTGAAAGAAACCAATCGTTTCACATGTGGTTATTCACAAATGTGTAATAATTATGTGAGGAGGAAGGGAAAAAGGAGAGAGAGAGAGAGAGAGAGAGAGAGAGAGAGAGAGAGAGAGAGAGAGAGAGAGAGAGAGAGAGAGAGAGAGAGAGAGAGAGAGAGAGAGAGAGAGAGAGAGAGAGAGAGAGACAGACAGACAGACAGAGAGCACCCTGAAATGTTTAAAAATGTAGCTGCATGTCCTTCACAGGACGTAGCAGGCAACCCCAACATTTTGGCTGTTTGTGCTTCCTGAGCAAGTTTTACGTTCAGTAGTTTGCCATTGATTTCTGAACGACCGGCGCCTATACCCGTTTCGAAAAAACCAGCACCACTGTGTTTCGAACCCGGGTGTACGGGACTAGGAATCGCGTCCGTAAACTCTTCGCCACAATCACGAAACAGCCAGTGTAAAATAGATATTCATGACGGCACAGATACCTCCGTGATATTGTCCGAGTAAATGCCTGCAAACGAACACTTATCCTGGTCATCTGATGATGTTATTTACACGTCCTACAAGATGTTCGGCAACTTAGCCGATTCATTATCATGTGCCTGCAGAGTGGCGTCTGCGTTTATGTCTCATCGCAGCTCTCGGCCCCCTGGTGTGGACATCCTGGGTGTGAAAATATCACAACTGAATGCTGATCATGTCAAGGAGGCCCCCTCAAGCCATGTGGCGCACTAAGAATATTGTGCTAGAACATATTTCAGTAGACCAATGGCTACTTAATGGGTGATCTGGTCAATATCAAGCCGGCTGCCTGTATATTGCAGAACAATTCTTGATACGTATTTTAAGATGGGTTTGCCCCGAAGCCTTGATCAATTAAAACCAATTTCTGCCACTAGGGGGTTTCGAACAGGTAAATTCCGGGCCGACAGGCAAGCACGTTAACCACTGCGTCACCAAAAATGCAGAAACACAGGTGTAAGTATTGCATGGAAGTTAGGCACGGCTAGTGATACAATTGTGGAAGATGATACAAAACTCTTGTAACTCTTTATTGGAAGATGATGCAATAACGTGAGAACCGCTGTAGATTAACACCAGGATCCGGGTGGAAGGAAGAGAGTGAGAAGTGTGCGTACACGGGGCATTAGTGCCAGTAAGGGGCTGGTAGAGAGCGTGGGGGAGAAGGCGCGGGGCACGTGAAGCCAGCTAGACACGGGACACGTGTATAAAAGGTCGACAGAAAGCTGGTCGGGACATTGCTTTGTGGTCACTCACCCTACACTGGAGCCAGTTTTAGTGGCATGCATGGCAATAATACAGTTCAGAGTCAGCAGACTCAGGGGCAGTACTCCCCTGGCTAATGTCAACAATCCATACAGGGAACCATGTGGTAATTAGCACATATTAGCGACGAACGAAGAGGAAGAAGGTCGACAGAGGAAGAAGACAGAACGAAGAGGAAGAAGAAGAAGAAACCAGCCATCAGACAGATGTAACTCTCGAATGCATGCAGTAAACAAGCAGACAACTTTAGATCCCGCACGGGATAACATAATGAGATGATAATGATGACCATCAACACAGGATAACATAATGAGATGATAATAAAGGCCATTAGCATAGGATAACATAATGAGATGATAATGATCACCATAACAACATGATAACATATTGAGATGATAATGATGACCATCAACACATAAGATATGGAGATGATAATGATGACCATAACAACATGATAACATATTGTGATGATAATGATGACCATCAACACATGATAACATAATGAGATGATAGTGATAACCGTCACCACCAAGTAACACGACCATCAGCGTGGAGGGTCATGGTTCTCCATCTCCTAAGGTGGCAAGTCTTGGATCGCGTCTGTGTTCTTGTTCCATTCATGCTATATGACCAAGCCATCCAGGCAGTGATCTTTCGGCCTTCCCCTTGTTTTTGTCCTATCAACTGTGCCAATCGTGACCACTTTTTCCAGTTTATTTCTCTCCATAATCTCTCTCATCCTCTCTCTCTCTCTCCCCCCCCCCCCTCCCTCCCCAACATTGGGCGTAAGGTGTACGAGGAAGAACAAGAAAAGTAGACGTTAGATACACGAAAAAGAAACATCAGGAAAGTAGTCTCAAGATCTATGAAGAAAATCAGCTGGAATGTAGCCTCAGAAAGCCAGAGAAGAGTTCCAACCCCAATAGTACCAGTAGCATTCTGATTATATGTGCGTCTCGCCTTTCCTCTAAGCGTCGAGCATCGGCCAGATCCCCTCGTCACTCCTCGCTGTCGCATTCTTGCCAGACCATGGTGATCCATTTGCTCCTCCGAGGTGTACACGTGCTCCCACAAGGCCGCAACCACGTCTGCCTTATCATGCATCAATACTCCACCAAGTTTTGCAGAGCCAGTCCAATCTGTCCTGCCTATTCATTCCCAGCACCAGCATCCCGGAGAAAAGATCCAGACGATGCTTGCCACCCGTGAATTCCGAAGCGAAGCAAGCCACTCTGCACGAAGCTTGCCTGTCCTCACCCTACTCAGCATGCTTTCTGAGTCAGTTACAATCACGATGTGTGTGTGTGTGTGTGTGTGTGTGTGTGTGTGTGTGTGTGTGTGTGTGTGTGTGTTGTGTGTATCGTATTCTCCATCCAGCGGAAAGCTGCACTGACTGCCTCCACCTCCATTCTTAAGCTAGATGTTGTGGAATCATATGCCAGGCTCTCCTGCACCAAACGTCGACCATTAGCCTTTGCCAAGAACCCCCAGGCACTTCTACTACCTCTCAACACCGAACCACCTGTGTAGATAATCACATCACCCGGGCGAGCATTATCCTGAATTAGTTGCTGGATACAAAGAAGAAGCAGAATATGTAGTTTAGAGTAGAATATACTGGACATATCTAAATGCGAATACTTCTAGAATAGAGATATAGTCGTTTGTCTCGTGTCTTTTATCAGCGCATATGTCTGACTGCGTGTTTCACAAACGTCCAGCATCAGACACAACATCTAGAGTTCGACAATTATCTATACCTAAATAACCAACTCCACGTGTGTTGTTTGATTATTATTTAATTTTTGTACATTAAGGAATACTTACAAATCCCCCCATATACGTCCATTATAAGAGCTTCAATTACACACATTACACAAAGAGAATTTCAGCTCAGTGCACGAACCCCGTACAGCTAACAATAATCCAAACATGTGTATCCCAGAATTAAACACGCTAGAAAGAATCATTTTGTGGGCTAGATTTTCTCAAGAAGGGTAGCGACCCATTCGGCATGTTTCCCCGACCCGATGTCCATCTGTGAGGGTTTGTTTCGTGTACACTGAGTCTTTGACATATTCGTCCTGGCTCAAGGCTGATCAACTAGCCCAGGAACAAGGGTAGTGTGTTGTCCTATTCTTATATTATACAATTCCACAGCCCAGTCCACCAACCAGGTCTGCACCAGACAGAGCGGACCTCTAAGCCACTCCACTGGTAACTCGATGAGTGGTGCACCGCATACTATGTGTGTGGGTGATGGATAGACAGGGACTTATATAAACCAGGGTAACATTATAATTTATACCATGCAAATATGAGAAGACTTTCTCCGTAATCCCATTTAACCACGTGAGCAAACGCAGTTGCGCGAGAATCGGTAGCTGTTCTCGCCACGCCCGTTTCTTACCGGATATGTGAACCGGTCGCTCAGAAAGCAATGGCAAATTACTGAGCGTAATCTTGCCAAGAAATCAGCAATCAGCTGATAGATGTTGATGTTGCCAGCGATGTCCTGTAAAGGATATGCGAAAAAAAAAACATAGTACCACCACAGACAGACCACTACATGTGTCTGCTTGTACCGCTAAAGACAGACCACTACATGTGTCTGCTAGTACCGCTACAGACAGATCCCACAAACGCCTGGGAACACACGGGCCATTTCTGAATCTAAAAGTACAGCCTAAGCTAAGGCAACTATCAGCTTTCCTGCAAAGCTGAAAGTATATGTCTAAAGAGGATACGCCGATGTGGACTGGGAAGTTGCAGAGATATGAACCGAATTTGAGCTGATCGTCTCTGTGACAATTTACAACCAGAAGCGACGTGTTACAGGAGCCGTTTTGTGAGGGCGTGAACTTGGGGGTAATGTATCGGACTTTGACAACTAAGAAGAAAATGCTATTGTTGCTATCAGATTTGCTTTTCAATATTCAAATGTCTTTGAGAATGACAACGGAAGAAATATTTATGGTGGGCGGTGATCCGCAGGTCAACCGGATATAAGCAAATATCTACAGGCTGACGGGAAGAAATATAATTCCCTAGGTTGTCTAAAGTGCGGTAGATGGTGCATTCGTTGTTTCTCTCTCTCTCTCTCTTTCTGTGGAGGAAAAAAGGGGAAGGGGAGACATTCTTTACGTATATTTTGTGTTCCAGTACCGCAAAGTAAGTACCGACATAGGCAGCCAACATGAAGAGACGGACTATATAGCAGACACCTTGTGAACCGCCAACTTCAACAGCGGGTACACAACCACTAAAATACCAGTCTATAAGATGACGATGATGATGATGATGATGATGATGACGACGATGATGATGATGATGATCATCATCATGTGTCCTGCCAACTGGCGTAGGCGTTTTCATGTCTCTCCACAAGGCTCGGTCCCTAGTGCTGTGAGAATAAACTCTGTTGATACTATTCCTCCATGCCAATTACATGGCACTTTACACACACATTATCATAAATAAGCACACGCACGCGCGCATACACACAATTAAATATATGACAAAACAAACGCAACAACATCAGTGCTCGTTCTTCGTCTAACCCCCCCCCCCCCCCCCCCTCCCACACACACACAGAGAAAGAGAGAGAGAGAGAGAGAGAGAGAGAGAGAGAGAGAGAGAGAGAGAGAGAGAGAGAGAGAGAGAGAAACCTGCTTGTAATGAATGTACTGTATTGTATGTATACCAGTACCATCCTGTGATGTCCTTATGGGTTATAATTCCGATAGATGGCTGACTATTGTTATTTCAGATACTGGATGTCTATCTACTAATACTTTCGCTATTTCCTACTATTTCAAACTTTTTTACGTTCAGTAGTTTGCCATTACTTTCTGAACTACCGACTCCCATATCAATTCATTAAAGACCAACGCTGTCTGCTGTCAAATCGCGTGCGAGTACGTGAGTAAACGGGATTACGAACCACGTCCATAAAACCTTCGCCAAGAAGACCGGCATTTCATACATTTAGGTTACATAATTATGCCCCTCCCCTCCCCTGACAATTATGACAGTAATCTTATGTTATTTTAAGTGATTCCCACCATTTATCTCATATAATGTACTACTTTTAAGTAAATCACGTAAACGGTTAGTATGTGACTGTACCATATTGAACAAGATAAAGCCAGAAGTGAGCCAAAGTCACCGGAACTCTTCTTTTTCGATAGCTAAGTAACGAGAGAGATGACAGTTAGACCAGGAATACCAGTGAGTTGGACGATATAATATAAACAATGGCCGTTATGCAGATGACTCAGTATTGATAATTGAAAACACTAAATAACTGCCATAACTGTTTGACATTGTAATAATAGAGACTGCACAAATAACAATAAAAATGACCTTCCTTAAATGATTCAAAAAAAAAAAAAAAAAAGACACAACAGTAATATTAAAGAAAACGATAACACCAAAATGCTATATTGCAACAAAAGGAAAGATGGGTACTTCAATTTTAATTCACCGCAAACAAACAAGTATTAACAAGTATCCCTTAGAGCCTCATTTGCATCAGTCCGGCAATCACTTTCCGGTTTAGTGTTCGGTGGACTGCTGGACCGATCGATGGATGTTTTTTTAAAGTTTTTGGGCCCTACGGGCCCAAAAACTTAAAAAACATCCATCGATCGGTCCAGCAGTCCAACAGTCGACGACAGTGAGGGCCCTACGGGCCCAAAAACTTAAAAAAAACATCCATCGATCGGTCCAGCAGTCCACCGAACACTAAACCGGAAAGTGATTGCCGGACCGATGCAAATGAGGCTCTAAGGGATACTTCTTGTTTGCGGTGAATTAAAATTGAAGTACCGAAAGATGCTTAACCAAGTCAATAATAAAAAAAAACACACACATAGAGGCAGTCATACTATCAGATGGAAGGAAGCCGCGTGGCAGAGATCACGAGTTCAGAGAAGAATATGCTAAGCAAAAGAGATATCTAAGAAATGACAATTATATAATGTAAGAAGTTACTGTCACTGAAGGTAACCACCTCACACCCTGCCCGATTTGCTGTATGGCTATGGAACGAACACATTAGAGGAGTTTGCAGGCAGCACATTTGCCGATTCTGAGACAAATGTCGCGAATTCCCTAGACTGCCAGAATAACTAGCAGCAACTGCCCGGACAAGACTAATGTGAGTAGAACACCACTACAAGAAAGAGACAATGATCTTGGGCCATGTCATGGCAAGGGAAGAGAGACATTGTAGGACAGACTCGCAATCGGATAGATCAGGGGCAGTAGAGCAGCAGAGCCTCGGCAGAAGCAGACCAACACAAATGATACTGATGCTCTATGAATGGTGGCAAGGGGAATATTATCAATAGAAGTGAGTCTGCACACCAAAGGTTGAGACCACACCAAAAGATCGAGACCACACCAAAGATCGAGACCACGCCAAAGATCGAGACCACACCAAAAGATTCATATCTTCGGAGAGACATGAATGCTTAACTCTTTCGCTACCGCGAGCCCATCTGGTGACACAATGGATCCGCTGTGATGGCAATTGGTACTTTTATTGCCACTAAATGATCAGTGGTTTATTTGATTCATTTCTGCTCCATTTCGGAATTTTAAGTTACAGTAAACTGAAAAGTCGCACAGCAGAAATATAGCTACGTTATGATTGAGTCGTCAAACATTAGTTAACATTGGATTTTTGTGTATTTTCAGTTTTAAAGTTGTTTATTTTGGTTTTTCACAATGGAAACGCCCACCAGTTTGCGTCCACGTAGTATGACTTGAGATCAAGCTAGATTATTGTTTATAACTGTTTTAAACAATAGTGATTCCGATATCAGTGAATATTTAGAAAGACGTTTTAGTTGTGTCTAAAGTTTTAGCACGTGGTGATAAAGAAAAACCAGTGAATGTTCGTCAACAGCTGAGTGTCTGACAACGAAGCACAAATGGCTGAAGTTTACGTCTGTCATTATTGCTATGGGACTTGATCTAAGACCATGTATCAAAGACTACTGGTGTACAAGTGCACATTTATATACTCCTTGGTATGCCACTGCCACTACGTTTCCCAGTAATCGATTAGAATATATTTATCACACCATGTTTCACGTATGTGAACCAGAGGGAAAACAAAATTGATCCTCTTGTTGACATGATTCTGAAGAAATTCCAGGAAGCATTTTACCCATTTGAAAATGTGTCCATTGATGAAATGATTATTTGGTGGAAGGGCTAAAAAAAAGCTAAAAAACCATGCATTGTTGTCTCTACCAAGTCTGTAGTTAGAACTGTTGAGAGCGGATTGCGAAAACCGCAAAGCAAGCCGAAGATGATCTCCATGAATATAACATGGCGATGAATGGCTGCGACAGAATGGACCAAATGGTTGGATATTATAATATCCATGATAGGAAAACCATTAAGTGGTGGAAGAAGATCTACTACTGGATCTTTGAAATTGCACAGATCAATGCTCACATCCTACGTTCCATATGGCAAACAGAGAAAGGAGTAAAAAAAATTGTCATTGAAGGATTTCAAGTAAAGGAAAGTGCTCATCGCGAAGCAGCTCAGAGTATTCCTGAAAGTTTGACACTCTGCCTGCCGAAGAATTTCAGTCTGTTGCAGGAAATTATGTCGAAAGAGTTACATGAGCCAAGCATTTAATAGAATTTGTCGGTGTCAATAGAGACTGTGTTTTTTGCAGCACTCGAACTAAACGACACATATCATCTTTTGTTTGCTCCGGCTGCACTAATAGACCACACTTGTGCGCCAAAGTTTGCTTTGCAGTCTATCACAAATAGACTGCCACATATAGTAAATAAAAACAAACAGACATGACAATTAAATGTAAATCTGCCAAGTGTTTTCCTAATTTTTGTCTGAAAAAAGAAAAATACATGATTCAGAATCTGCGGCAAAACTTCTTTTCAGATGATTGATTGGGAGCAATTGTATTTATAGTTTAGAAAAGTGTTGTTTGTTTAGTAAATTCAACAGGATTAGCAGTGATCAGGATATTGGATAACAACGCCCCCTTGGTAAGTGCAATGTTTACATTATTTGTACCCCCTTTTGTCCAATTATTTTACAAATTATATTATTTTTATTATATTTACAACCTAAAGCAAAAATTCTCCTACCAACAAATTCCTTGTGCAATCCCCTTTATTTTGATATATAATACAACATTTCTGCTACAATTTTAACCATTTTCATAACATTATTGTGACATACACCAACTTCAAGATTTCGGCCATTAGTTTTTTTCATTTTTGTGAAAAAGATATGGTTCAGAATATGCACCAAAACTTCCTTTTGGGTGATTTAAATGAGCAGTACTGTGTATATTGTTGAAGACAAGTGGTGTTTGTTTGATTATTCAGTAAATTAAACATGATTAGCAGTATAAGAGTGTAGAAAACACATTATAAGTGCAATGTTTACATTATTTTTACCTCTTTTTGTCCAATTATTTTACAAATTATATTATTATTTTTATTATATTTACAATCTAAAGCAAAAATTCTCCTACCAACATATTCCTTGTGCAATCCCCTCTATTTTGATATATAATTCAACATTTCTGCTACAATTTTAACCATTTTCATAACATTATTGTGACATACACCAACTTCCTGATTTCGGCCATAAGTTCTTTTTCATTTTTGTGAAAAAGACATGGTTCAGAATATGCGCCAAAACTTTTGGGTGATGTTAATGAGCAATACTGTTTATATTCTTGAAGACAAGTGGTGTTTGTTTGATTATTCAGTAAATTAAACATGATTAGCAGTATAGGAGTGTAGAAAACACATTATAAGTGCAATGTTTACATTATTTTTACCTCCTTTTGTCCAATTATTTTACAAATTATATTACTAGTTTTATTATATTTACAACCTAAAGCAAAAATTCTCCTACCAACAAATTCCTTGTGCAATCCCCTTTATTTTGATAAATAATACAACATTTCTGCTACAATCTTAACCATTTTCATAACATTATTGTGACAGACCCCACCTTCAAGATTTCAGCCATTAATTTTTGTCATTTTTTTGTGAAAAATACATGGTTCAGAATATGCACCAAAACTTCTTTTTGGGTTATTTTAATGAGCAATACTGTTTATATTCTTGAAGACAAGTGGTGTCTGTTTGATTATTCAGTAAATTAAACAAGATTAGCAGTACAGGAGTGTAGAAAACACCTTATAAGTGCAGTTTTTAAAATAATTTTTACCTCTTTAATTTCAGTTGTTATTATTAAACCTCTCATTATTGTCATAATATTTGTAACCTATGAATTAATTATTAACACTGTCATGTTCCTTGTGCAATCCTCTTTAATTTGATATGTAATACAATAGATCTGCTACCATTTTAACCATTTTAAAAGCATTATTGTAACACACCCCTAGTTCCAATTTTCTGCCATAAATTTCTGTTTGGTCACAGCCCAGTTTTTGTTTGGTAGTGAAAGAGTTTAAGCTATTTGGCATGGTGCATGATGATGATGATGACGACGATACTGATCTCCTTTATCGGTTCCTTGTGATGTACAGTTTATTCTTGACGCGAGGTAAAATGTTTATTGGACGACTATTTAGTTCTTATCCCATCTATCCATCATCCTTCATGTGCCATGCCGATAAGCGTGGGCGGTCATGTTCTGCCATCTCACTCGATCACCAGAGTCGTGGATCAGCTCTGTGTTCATGTCTCGACCATGCTACGTGGCCAAGCCATCCAGGTATTTACTTCTCGGTCTTCCCCTCGGTCTCTTCCCTTTGATCTTGCCAGTCGTCACCAAGTTCTCCAAATTAATTTCTTCTCATAACATGCACACACATTTTTTAATGTCTACATCTAATTACTATAATATTGAAGGACTTGCTCATTGGTTTTTCTGTCTGTGCATGGTATTCTTTGCATTTTCCACAGAAACCACATTTCTACAGCCATCAGCTGTTTTTCAGCTTGACTGCTTATTGTCCACGTTTCATATCTTTACAAAAGTATAGGTTCTATGTAGCACTTCAACCTCTTTTTCTCGTTTCAATTTATATATTTGCTTATTGGTCAGTATGTATTTCATCTTGCAAAAGGTTACCCTCGCAAAGGCAATTCTTGTTCTAATCTCTTCAATGGCATCTCCCATTAGATGTTATGACTGTGCCGAAATAACGTATCGATTCATTTGCTTAAGAATATGCTCATTTACTCGTATATCACATTGTGGTATATTTTCTTCTTCCCAGTGACGACCATAATCTGTGTCTTCTTAATATTCAGTTCTAACCCTAGTTGTTCACTGTGTGCAACAACCGCATATACTAAATTTTGCAGATCCTGTTCATTGTCTGCAATCAAGACTGTATCATCTGCATATCTAATGTTATTGATGTATCGTCTACCAATGTTGATTTCTTCCATATATTCTATATTTCTGAAAATATTTTCACTGTATAAAATAAGTACATGCATCTTCCTTGTGCACCATAAATAAATGTAAACGTATGGGCAACATCACACTTCACAACCACACTTCACAACCATACTTCACAACCACACTTCACAACCACAAAGACGGCTTGTATGAAACGTGCCGTTGACACCCAATCTTCTTCCTGGTCAGTATCGTTTTGTTCGTGGGCGATCAACGATTAACTTTCTTCCTTCTTTGCACAGTGTGCACCCTCTCTATTTATCTGGGAGTTCCCCAAGTTTGCTGTTTGAAATATTGAATTGTGTTTGTGTTGAGCAAGTGGTGGTGGAGTCGTCTGATAATGCATTCATTAACTATACACGTTTCAGAAAGGTAGGCTGAAATTAGCAGCTTTTTAAATGGCGATAGGATCTAAACACATAAAACGTAAGCTAAAATGCGAACCTTCTTTATGCGACATATAAACACATGAAACGTAGTCAGAAATGTGAACCTCGACGTATACGACACACATAACTAAATACATAAAGCGTAGGCAGAAATATGGATCTCATTGTATACGGCAGACATGAGCTAAACACATTGAAGGCAGACATAAAAGTGAGCTTCGTCGTATACGACAGACTTGAGCTAAGCACATCTAACATAGGTAGACATGTGGACCTCGTCGTATAAGAACAAAACAACATCTTGCACGACAGAAAAACAAAACACAGGAAAGGTAGGTAGGACTGTGGACCTCATGTCTTGTACGACAGACAAACAAAACACAGGAAAGGTAGGTAGGACTGTGGACCTCATGTCTTGTACGACAGACAAACAAAACACAGGAAAGGTAGGTAGGACTAGTGGACCTCATTTCTTGTACGACAGACAAACAAAACACAGGAAAGGTAGGTAGGACTGTGGACCTCATGTCTTGTACGACAGACAAACAAAACACAGGAAAGGTAGGTAGGACTGTGGACCTCATGTCTTGTACGACAGACAAACAAAACACAGGAAAGGTAGGTAGGACTGTGGACCTCATGTCTTGTACGACAGAAAAACAAAACACAGGAAAGGTAGGTAGGACTGTGGACCTCATGTCTTGTACGACAGACAAACAAAACACAGGAAAGGTAGGTAGGACTGTGGACCTCATGTCTTCCAGGACAGACAAACAAAACACAGGAAAGGTAGGTAGGACTGTGGACCTCATGTCTTGTACGACAGACAAACAAAACACAGGAAAGGTAGGTAGGACTGTGGACCTCATGTCTTGTACGACAGAAAAACAAAACACAGGAAAGGTAGGTAGGACTGTGGACCTCATGTCTTGTACGACAGACAAACAAAACACAGGAAAGGTAGGTAGGACTGTGGACCTCATGTCTTGTACGACAGACAAACAAAACACAGGAAAGGTAGGTAGGACTGTGGACCTCATGTCTTGTACGACAGACAAACAAAACACAGGAAAGGTAGGTAGGACTGTGGACCTCATGTCTTGTACGACAGAAAAACAAAACACAGGAAAGGTAGGTAGGACTGTGGACCTCATGTCTTGTACGACAGACAAACAAAACACAGGAAAGGTAGGTAGGACTGTGGACCTCATGTCTTGTACGACAGACAAACAAAACACAGGAAAGGTAGGTAGGACTGTGGACTTCATGTCTTCCAGGACAGACAAACAAAACACGCGCTTATGGGAATGCCCCGAATGCTGTGATGTCGGTTCCTAAATCAATCAATCAATCAATCAATCAATCAATCACACAAACAAAACACAGGAAAGGTAGGCAGGAATGTGGAATATTAACTGCAATTATGTGACCATAACACAGAATACACATTAGCAATAATCAGCACTTATAAAAATTAGTGACTATTTTGGAGCATTCCAGCATGTTCATAACAGGCCAGTAAGGTGTGCTAGCTGACTGGTTTTCATTATATAGTGAACAAAGGGTGTCATACAAGTACACCAGGGACTTCCATATGCGGACATGAGAACTACAGGCTGAATGCCTTGTAATGTTGCTCGTGTCTTGCCACAACTAATTCCTAATTCTTCTCTTCTGAGGTTGTTCTCTTTCAGCAAATTTCTTCCCCTCCTCACAATGAGAGCAGCACCGCTGAACACTGTACTCTAAGGTTTGCCCTTGAGAGAATATATTCACTTGTTCACGAATTAGAACACAGATTAGTATCAGCACACAAAGAAAGCCTCCCTCGTCAGCTGCTTTTACAAACAAAATCCATTTCAGAAAATAATGTAACTACCGGAATTAATAGATTCACAACTGGATAATAAATGCTTAAAACTTCTCAAGACACATGCAAATGTTGAATTCTGATTTTGGCGTCATTATTGTCTCGATATCCCATCGTATTAAAGCTCGACATAAATAAATGTTGGTGGAGAAACGCGTCCCCATCTAAATCAAATCTATATTTGGACTGGCAACCGCAGTTGTAATTTGGGCATTTGAAATAACTGAGGGTCTGGTCTCCGAAGACTCGGACGATTCAGAGGCCAAAGGGCAGAGTGTGTCACTGTGTTCCTGGAGGTTCGTGTAGAGCTCGGATGTGGTGTTATCTCGGCGTCTGCCGGCCTGGTATAGTACAGTCGTCACAGAGAGCATAAAGGCACTTCTGAGCTCCATTAGCAAGGAAGAAATCAGTTATATGCATTGTAAAGCACCAGAAAGCCAGGACATAAACAATATCTTATACAATATAACGACTTGTCCATTCTCTCAAGGTCCAATTCTTATCATTGACGCGGACCTGATGACGTGGCAGAACAATTCAAATACTTGGGTACACGGATGACCTAGGGTGGAGGATGTAGCACGCGTGTGAGCAACAGTTGAGGACATGGAAGCCATGAGCGCTATACACTTGACATTGTGACATACAAGAGACTCTTATATCACAAATAATGAAATGCATGCCTTTTGCAGGAAGTGCTATCAACCCAGGTTGATTCTGTAAGCAATTTTACGTTCAGTAGTTTGCCACTGATCTCTGGACGAGGAGTTCCACGTTTAATTCTAACTGAGTGGTGTAGGGAAGAACACCGAACATTTGAGATCTAGAGCCCTCTTATTCTGTTGGTCACGTCGAGTGCTGATCCGATCATCAGAAGCAGTGACAGAATATTTTAGGTGCAGCATGTACACACGCTTGTCTGTCGGTCCGATGGACATATGTTCGAGTCCCTTTCGAGGCTCCTACTCCTTTCCGCAACCACCAATGACCTGGGCACTTGAATCGACCCAATATTGAGTAGGCGCCCGGAAATGTGTTGGCATGAACAGGCGGCCGGAATTCACCGACGACCTCGCCCATGGAATGCCTACAGGCATATAACAATACCGGGCTAGCACCATATACCCCATACGCCCTAAGGCGCGTGACAGGGCTATTTGCTTTCATTTTCTTGAATTGCTTAACAAGAACAGGGTAAGTGTCTTAATATGTGTTGTAGAGGGGGGCAATACATGTAGAAATTTGTGTTGTAGAGGGGGACAATAGTTGTAGAAATATGTGTTGTAGAGGGGGACAATAGTTGTAGAAATATGTGTTGTAGAGGGGGACAATAGTTGTAGAAATATGTGTTGTAGAGGGGGGCAATACATGTAGAAATATGTGTTGTAGAGGGGGACAATAGTTGTAGAAATATGTGTTGTAGAGGGGGACAATAGTTGTAGAAATATGTGCTGTAGAGGGGGACAATAGTTGTAGAAATATGTGTTGTAGAGGGGGACAATAGTTGTAGAAATATGTGTTGTAGAGGGGGACAATAGTTGTAGAAATATGTGTTGTAGAGGGGGACAATAGTTGTAGAAATATGTGTTGTAGAGGGGGACAATAGTTGTAGAAATATGTGCTGTAGAGGGACCAATAATTGTAGAACTATGTGTTGTAGAGAGAACACTAATTGTAGAAATGCGAGTTGTACAATGACTTCCAGAGAAAATAATATTTGCATAATGAATTGCAGCGGGAGCAACATTTGTATAAATTACTGTTGTAGAGGGAACAAGAATTACATAACTGACTGTTGTAGAGAAAATAATAAGTGTATAAATGACTGCAACAGAAAGAACAATATTTGTACAAATAACAGCAATAGGAGGAAAAATAGCTATATAAATGATTGTTGTAGGGGAAACAATAAGTGTATATATACTGCAACAGAAGGAACAATAATTACATAAATGACTGCAACAGAAGGAACAATAATTGTATACATGACTTGCAGTAGAAGGAACAAAAACTGTGTAAAGGACTGCAAAAGAAGGAACAAAAACTGTGTAAATAACTGCAATAGAAGGAACAATAAATGTTTTAGAGGGAACAATAACCGTATTAATGACTGATGTAAAGGGAACGATATGTAAATGACTGTTGTAGAGGGAACAATAACTGAGTGAAATGACTGTTGTAGAGGGAACAATAACTACACATGACTGCAGTAGAATGACACGAGTAACTATATAAACAAAAACAACAAGAAAACTAGCAATTATTATATCAGTGACAGTTACAGGGGAGGCAACAAGCATATACATGACTGCATTGTTTATCAGAAAAACAGAGACCACCAAGATGGGACAGGGCGGCTAGTAAACAAGTCCACATATAAATCAAGTGTTAATATGAGATCTCAGGCACCACAGATAAACTGAGTCTTTCCTGTAAAAGCTTCATAAAAACGAACAGAAAGAAGTTACACCTGAAAGCAATACATTTCAATGCTGGAAGTATCCATTTTCTATCAGGGGATAGCATAAAGGTGACAAACGTGATAGCCGTACAGCGGATCGGATGATTTCCGCTGGTGTCTGTCAATGCGAGGGCTGTACTGGGCCATATCGGTTGAAATCTGGGGCCTGTGGCTGGGTGGGTACCAGGCAGAAGCTGCACAAACCTACATTTGGGCTTTCAATGAATGTGAATGACATTCGATACTTGAACATTTTGCGGTGCACAGCACACAAACGGCGTCCCCTATAGAAAACAAACGGGTATTTGACGCATTGAACGCACACCATGTAAATATGAACTAAACAGGTTAGGGCTCACAAGACACACTTTCATTGTAAAACTAGGGCACAAAAGGCAGTTACCGAAGCTTTCGGGGCCCCGTGGTGATTGAAAAATTCAGAAATGCATACAATTCAGAAATTCATAGTCTGTAGTTGCAAGTGATTATTTACCACCACATTGTCAAACTTGTGTCAAAAGATTGTTTCATGTGTTCTGTTGATAAATCATCTCTCCTCTTATGTTTGTTCTTTGTTTGCCACGCACAGGAAAATGCACCACACACTCTAATGGTATCCTGTGTGGTAAAGAATGGTGTTCTGTAAAGCTGCATTACTTTGTGTTATTCTAAGCGGCAAAGACAGCACTAATAGAGTGGCTTGAGAACGGCGTCGTTTCACTGCAGGTTAGAAGCTTTGTGCCTTCCATCTTGTCTAACATACTCTCAACATGCTCATCTTTTAATATTTCATTTCCCCGGCCACTTGTGTAGTCATTCCCATTTCATACATAGTTTTAACATTTCATGTGCCAATTGTGGAGATTTAACTAGGTGAAAGGAGTTAGACTGGCGATCCAGACACCATATGACTTTCTCAGCATGTCGTGGTACTTCTAGAAGGACAACCCCTGTCATATTGATTGGCTGAGTTGTTTTCCTGCCCTTTCCATTACACGTGTTCACTGTTGGTTGGATTGTACAGCTATCCTGTTTAAAGGATGGGGAAGTCAGTCCTAGGACAACCACTGCAATTCGCCTCTTACGACATGCATGGAGACAACGGGACAAACAACAGACATACTATTCTCTTCTTTACTGATGGACCACATGAGTACAACTGGCGGCGTATGCTTGCTTGCTTGCTTGTGTTCGTTGGCTTGAGCTCCAACGCGAAGTCCTGTATGTCGGATGAAGACATCCTGTTGTCCAACATCAGTGTGATGTCATACGGGACCTGAGCTTTGCGTGAGTATCCGTTGTCCCATGTCTGGCTTATTGGTGTGCAGACTGGTGGTTCCTCGCCGTACAGGCAGACACTCTCTGACTTCGGAGGAATCGGCGATCCTATTGACTTTAGCCAGGACCCCAAAGGGACCTGTTGCCCAGGACGCTCGACGAGGACGCGTCAATAGGTCTTGGCCAGTATATAACCCGGCCCTGGTGCCTTGGAAACACCTCTGCGTCCCTCTTGGCGGCGTATGGCTCGTGTCTAAATGGACACCTGTTCTGTGCTCTAAGTTATCGTTTCTGGTATAGGATTTTTTCTCCACGCATTGGATATATGTTGCTAGCCCCATATTTGTATAGACCAACTGGCATTCCATGGGTCATGTGATCATACAACGCCGGCCGCCTTCGCATTGCTAGACATTTTCTGGCTGGGTCGACCTGGGAGACTGCATCGATGCGGATTTAAACTCATGACCGGGCCGGCAGGCAAGCGTCTACCCTAACGGGGCGCCCATTTGATTGTTCTACGGCCGCTTACAACATATTAAGATGAGTTCCTGGGTTGATAACGGAATGCTTGTTCCAGTCCAGAACTCAAAGGCCCAGTCTATTTGTACGCCGCATGGAGGACTACGCCAGGCAGAAGACACCCGCTCAATGGGGTACACAAACACAAGCGGAGAGGCCGTCTCTGTACTGTTATGTCATTACCGGCCTCCATATCACACCTAACAATGCTCTTGTAACACCAATGACTAATGAAGTGAAGACGCTGTTGTAAGAACTGTAGCGGGGAGTGACTGGGAGCGTCGCCTACAGTATCCCATTACCGTTAGAACAATACGTCTAGCCTAAATTGTGTGAATATGCCACTAGAGAGCCGGACACTGGGAATGTGACCTCAGCACGCGCCTGGTATGAATGAAATGCTTTCTCGGGCTGTTATCTAACACTCTGTCTCACTGGTGATACTGTTCGCACTTTCTTCCCCACCACACAGTCTGGATTTCTTATTTATTTAGACTGCAAACGTAGGCGGATGGAAGAAAGTCGCGCAGAGACAGGCAGGCATGTAGTTAGATAGGCAGGTAGACAGGCAGATAGATAGACAGGTAGGTAGGCAGGCAGGCAGGTAGGTATGAAGGTAGGCAGGTAGGTATGAAGGTAGGCATGTAGGTAGGTACGTAGGCAGGCAGGTAGGCAGGCCGGACCGCCGGTCCATAGATTGAGTGACCAACAGACGAACGGACACGTAGGAATGTGTGTGGGTGCGTGTGATGGATAAATGGATGGATGAGCAGACAGACAGCTAGGCAGACAGACACAACAAATGAACGAACGAACAAACTTTATTTTCCAAGGGTTAAGAATTAGGCACGCAGGCCCGTCTAACATTCTGCCCTTCTATCACCCTCTTTTATACATTATTTCATCCATACATCATTCAAGACTAGCTGAGAACAACAACTATAAAAGATATACATTATGAAGACATAAGAGAAATGCAAAAATCACCAACTCACTAAAATTAATGAATGATGTGGCAGTTGTTATTAGCTATGGGAACATCCTGTCTACCAAAAGGGGACTGACTGTTATACTAGGGTTTTATTATTGTTATTATTATTATTATTATTATTATTAAGGGGAAAGGTAATCTGTACTGAGATAGTGCTCGAATAATTTGCGATTATATGTTTAATAATTGTGTACCTGTGCAGGCTGTTGGCTTGCCGAGACTCCTGTCTTTCCACTTTTCGAATTGGGCAGTGAGGAGAATTTTGTGTGATATTCACTGGCACAGGAACGGAGCATAATGGGGACGACCCGTTGCCATGAAGTTGGAAACGCAAATAACTAACTAACAAATAATAGAGAGATGTAGACAATTTGACTGCCCAGACTGCTGAACACATTATATGATACTGGAGATATGACTTCTGAATTATGTAATTCTGTATTTATTGCAATCCCAAAGAAATCAGGAGCCTTGGAATGTGATCAACATAGAACAATTAGTATAATGAGTCACATCACAAAGACTTTGCTACGAATTATCATGCAAAGAGTGAGGAAGAAATTACAACCTGAAGTAGGAGAAGAACAATGTGGGTTTGTAGAAGGAAAGGGTACAGTAAATGCTGTGTATATGCTGCGAACAGTTATTGAACGTGCTATAGAAGTAAACAAGGATATACATCTTTGCTTTATTGACTACACAAAAGCTTTTGATAGAGTTAGACATGTCAACATGGTGGATATGCTTGCAGATCTACATATTGATGGGAAAGACATTAGACTTATTAAAAAAACATATATTGGAAACAACAAGCTGCCATAAGGATTCATAAGGATTGATAAAGAAGTGGGACAATATCAGCCTATTAAGAGAGATGTTAGGCAGGGATGTGTAATGTCTCCAGATCTTTTTTCCCTGTACAGTGAAAATATTTTCAGAAATGTAGAAGATATAAATGAAATCAGCATTGGAGGACGAAACATCAATAACATTAGATATGCAGATGATACAGTATTGATTGCAGACAATGTGCAGGATCTGCAACAATTAGTAGATGCGGTTGTTGTACACAGTGAGCAGCTGGGGTTACAATTAAATTGTAAAAAGACACAGGTTATGGTCGTCACTAGGAAGAACGAAGTACCACAATGTAATAAACAAGTAAATGGGAATATTCTTCAACAAGTGAATCGATACAATTATCTAGGAACAGTCATAACATCTGCTGGGAGATGCCTTGAAGAGATTAGAACAAGAATCGCCATGGCGAAAGTTGTCTTTAGCAAGATGAAAAACATTCTGACCAATAAAAAGATGTCAATTGAAACGAGAAAAAGAGTGTTGAGGGGATACATAGAGCCTGTTCTTTTGTATGGATGTGAAACTTGGACAATGTACAGTCAAGCTGAAAAACATCTGATGGCTGCAGAAATGTGGTTTCTGAGGAAAATGCAAAGAATACCATGGACAGATAGAAAAACCAATGACCAAGTACTACAGGAGACAAATGAAACTCGTAAATTGATTAGAGAAATTAGACGTAGACAGTCAAAATTTTTTGGACATGTTATGGGAAGAAATGGATTGGAGAACTTAGTGACAACTGGCAAGATCGAAGGGAACAGACCAAGAGGAAGACCGAGAGGAAAATACCTGGATGGCTTGGCCACATGGCATGGACGAGACAGGAACACTGAGCTAATCCACGACTCTGGTGATTGAGTGAAATGGCGAGTCATGACAGCCCACGCTTTCCGGCATGGCACATGATTGATTGATTGATATGCCTGGGATGAGAGGAAGAGGAGGGCCAAAGAGAAGATGGGTGCATAGCGTGACGGATGATCTTCCGATGGGTGTATCGGACGTGGGACATCTTGCTTATGGTCGAGAAGTTTCCCGGAAGGTTGTTATGGGAGCGAGGTTCTGCAAAGGACATGCTACTGAATGGATGAATGAATGTGTAGGGATTGGTGATGTCTTTCATTTCTTGTAGAAGATTGTTCTACAGCTGAGATGAGGAATACGCTAGGCTTGGTTTGCATAAGTCTATCCTATGCTTCAGGATGTGTAATATATATGTAGTCGATTACTGTGTCTTGCATTATATTTAAACAATGACCAACGGTAATTTGGGCAATTCCAATGTAGGATTTTGTGAATTAGTTTGGCTTTGTTGAGAAGTAGGCGTTTGCGGAGTGGTAGTAACTGAAGGCGTTTATGTAGGCTAGGATTATCAGTAACGTGTTTACTATAAATTAAATTCATACCTCGTTTCTGGAGTGAGTAAAGTCGCTTGGTGATTGAATTGGAACAACCGTCAGCCAGACAGACAGAGAGACAGAAATTCAGATAGCTAGCTAGACAGACAGATAGACAGAAGGATAGCTAGATACCCAAACAGACATACAGTTAGTTAGATCATATTATCATATTATCCTCATATTATTCGCCTCTGTCCCCAATTCTCTTCTGTTTCGTTTGACGTGTGTGTTCACAGACAAAAAGGATGTAGTCTCAGGTTTTGTCAACGTGTGTTATATCCAGCGTCAAAATCTTTTCCACGCCTCTTGATTCATCGGTATGTGATTTGTCTCTCCACAAACACCAACACGGTAATCCTGTCACACTATGTTAGAGCATCCTGTTGTGTGCAGGCCCAGTCAGTGAATGTCTGAAGCTTACTAGTAAGTGTTTTAGTGTCGTTCTTCATGTCTCTGATCCATATCGTAGTAGTACTAATTTAACATTAGCGTTACTATTCTAAGTTTGATGCTGTTTAATTTCTTTCAGCTTCCACACATTTTCTAGTCTGGTGACAAATCCTCCTTGTCTTTTGTATTCATATTTCAATATCTCTACCTGTTCCCATAACATACTAGTACCTAAATAGGTCCATGGTTGCGCTTTTCATAACTACTTTTACTAAGTTTAGTTTAGTTTAGTCGACGGATCAACATCACGGCACAATCTCCGTTCTACTCCTAACTCAAGCCTGAGTCAGGAGAATCTGAGCTCAGTGCACGAACTCCGCAGCAACGCCGAGGATCCTGAAATACTTTGGGTAGATGTTTAACTCGAAATTTTGCCCAGGCACCGCCGTTAGGCTACTCTTTTTCGATTTTCAACTGCCAAGGGATTTTTTACATGCGTAACAATACGCAACAATACACACGGGCGTCCGATCTCACTGCCCAGAGCCATTTGGGCTCCCCCCCCCCCACCTCCCCACACCCACGCCTATATCAAAACATCTATGTGAACATGCCTATGGCTCAAAGACATACTGTGCGCAATCTGCCCGAGACTCCTTCAAGAAAGATTGTGCGAGGCCTGTCTGTGATTGCCAAAGTCTATGCTACCTGCCCGTGACTACCCAGAGACTATGCTCCCTGCCCGTGATTAATCATAGACTATGCTCCCTGCCCGTGATTAATCATAGACTATGTTACCTGCCATTGATTACTCAGAGACTATGCTACCTGCCCGTAGTTAATCATAGACTGTTACCTGCCCGTGACTACTCAGAGACATGACTGCCCAAAGACTAATCAGATACAGCTACGTCTGTATTAGATTAAACGCTGTCGCTTTAGGGCCCCTGTAGGACAGACTGAACATTGCCTATTATTCCTATTATACCCCCGAGGTAAGACTGAATAATGCTGTATATGATTCTCTAAAACAAATCGAATACTGCCTGTCAATAATTCCTCTGGGTCTGACTGAATCCTCTAAGACAGAGGTGGGCAAACATTTTGTGCGTAAGGCTACATTGACAAATGTAAAGCTATTGTGGGGCCGCATATATATATATATATTATGTCCACCTTGTTTACAGCAACCTATCACAATAAGTAATTATGAATTATTTATAGGATAGTTAGTTAGTTAGTTAGTGGACAGATCATCCTCATTGCACATCGAACCACTCAGTCCATAAGTGCTCGGATCCCCTCCTCGGCAAATCCCGCAGCGTGTAGCGGCTCACGACACCAGTTCTGTGTTGGTTTATTACTCTTCTTTGGTTTCCTGCGTAGTGTTCTTGTTTGGCCACACCTCTTGTAACATGCTATTCTCGCAGCCTCACCATGGTTGTAGATTCCCAGTCATCGCTTGGTTCTCGTAAACGACTTACTTCTCGTAGAGCATTCAGAATGTCTACCTGGTCCATGGCTCGTCCGCCTTCCACAGTAGCTCTACCTGCAAGCCTGTCAGCCTGCTCATTCCCCTGTACGCCCGCATGCCCTGGCACGAAGATGAAACTAATTCTTGAAGAGACAGCAGCCACTCTCTTCGGACCCACCCCATCCCTATCCTCCTGAGCATACTCATTGAGTCACTTAGGACACAATCCCGATTGAATGTCTGTGTCTCGAGCCATGTTATTGCTTTATTTACTGCCATTACTTCCATAATCAGGATGCATGTGGTCAAAGCAAAAGCACCAGACGCTTCCTTCACAGTTTTCCCTCCGGCCTGAGCCGTAAAGACCCATGAACTTCTCACTCCTTGGACGACCGACCCATCCGTGTAAATGACAGCATCATCCTCTAAAGCAGGGGTGGGCAAACTACCACGAGGGCATTTAGAAATAAAAAATTTCAATTCGTTTTTAAGTTATTTCGTTGAATTTTACAGAATTTCATGAACCGTTATGATGAGTGTCAATAACAAACGTAAAATTGAAGATAAATGCCATGTTTTTAATGATAAATGGATAACTAAGTTGGTAGCAAATCAGTTTGCTTGTTGTGTCGTGAGTCAATAGCTGTCTTCAAGGAGTACAATTTAAAAAGACATTATCAAACAAAACATTCCGATTTCGGATACAATTTAACGACCGAAGTGAAGGAAAGGAAATGCCTTGAGTTGGTGAAAAATTTGGAGAAACAGCGAACTGTTTTCACTAAACATTCTTCAATTCAAGATGCTGCAACTGAAGCTAGTCTTGTGCAGAACAAGCCATTTTCTGATGGCGAGTTCATCCAGGAATGTTTGCTAGATGCAGCAAACATTATGTGTCCAGAACAAACAAAAAAAAAAAAAAAAAAAAAGAAACAGATTTGACAACATTACTTTATCAAGGAGAACTGTGGTCAGACGTGTTGACAAGATCAGTGACAATTTGATGCATACACTTCAAGATGCAAGTAAATAATTTTTGTGGTACTCTCTTGCATTGGATGAGAGTATCGATGTACATGATACTGCCCAATTATTGATATTTATACGTGGAATAAACACTTCTTTCAAACTCACTGAAGAGTTACTGATTGTTGAGTCACTCAAATTCACAACCACAGGCCATGATATATTCAATGCTGTTACTAACTGTATTGAAAGAACTGGGTTGGTTTGGAACAAGATGGTAAGTGTTATAACTGGCGGAGCTCGTGCTTTGACTGGAAAAAAATGTCGGTCTGGTAAAGTTGACAAGTGATAAGATTAAAGCAGAATATCTTGACCACACATTATTACCACTTCACTGTGTGATTCATCAAGAAAGTCTGTGTAAAACTGTTTTGAATATCAAGCATGTTATTGACCCAGTTGTCAGTGTCATCAACCTCATCAGATCAAGAGGACTTAATCACAGACAGTTCAAGTCATAACTCGACGATTTGGAAACTGAACATTCCGATGTCCTGAACCACACCAATGTTCGATGGCTGAGTCTCGGCAAGGTGTTGAGGCGAGTGTGGGAACTCAGAGAAGAAATAGTGATGTTCCTAGAGATGAAGGGCATTGCATGTGACTTTAATACTAACATTGTCAATAAAGAGTGGCAGCTAGACTTTATGTTTGCCATTGAAATTATGGAAAAGTTAAATGAACTGAATGTCAAACTTCAGGGCAATGGTGTGTTTGCACATGAATTGCATGCATATGTAAAATCATTTCAGGCAAAACTCTCACTGTTCTCCAGACAAGCAAGTGAAAAAAAGATTTTGTTAATTTCCTTTGCTGAAACAAGAAACCATTTCTGGTGAAATGACTGAAAAATACAAAGCCCAATTAGATGCATTGATTGAAGAATTTGGATGGAGATTCCAAGATTTCAAGAAATTAGAGCCATAGTTCAATATTCTCAGTTCACCTTTTAGTGCAGACGCTGTTACAGCCACAGAGGACATACAGTTGGAGCTGCTTGACTTACAAGCAGATCATGACCTGAAAGAGAAATTCAAGACAGATGGTTTGCTGGATTTCTATGGATCTTTATCACAAGAATCATTTCCCAACTTGAAAAACTTTGCAGCTAAACTTTTATCATTATTTGGATCAACATACATTTGCGAACAAGCATTCTCTTGCTTGAAGATCAACAAATCTAAGAATAGGTCTTTATTGTCGGACTGCAACTTGCATGCTGTCATGCGAATTTCAACAAGTAAACTTGCTATAGATTTCAAGAATATTGCCAAACATTGCAAGCAGTTACATACATCTCATTAGAAATCAACAACTGTAGTGACAATGTAGTCGCTGTGTGTCTAAATTAAAGCCATTGGTAGATAATAAATAATATTTGTTATAATAACAAGTTGTAAAATCGTGTTAACAAATTAGTAAAAGTTTTTGTCCATATTGTCAAATATAATGTATAAGTGTATAAGTAAAATAAAATAGCAATAGTCAGTTATTTATACTGCTTAATAACCTATAAATAATTAATAATTACTTATTGTCATAGGTTGCTGTACACAAAATGGATATATATATATATATATATATATATATATATATATATATATATATATATATATATATATATATAAACATTACAGCATCAGCACAATGTCAATGGCAACAGTTTGTATTCCACAATGATAAATTTTCAATTCCGCAAGCCCTCAGCGGTGACAAACAACTGTATTGCAAAAAACACACACACACACACACACACACACACACACACACACACACACACACACACACTAAACGCATTGAATACCAACAGCCCCTCTGCTGTGTGTCCACCGTGACGAGGTAGAGGGGCTTGTGCGTCCCAATGACCCCAAGAGCTATGCCGACGGTAGCACAGCTACTGGTAGGGCCACCCATGTCGGACAGGTCAAGGGAGAGGGACCAGACGAAGAGACACACAAACCTGCTGCCTTGTAGGTAGACTGGGGACAGTCAAAGGCTAGGGAAAGCACCCCAAATACATGCTTGTCGAAATCGGATGTACTGAGCCACAGGCTTGACAAAGCAGTGCAACGTGAAACCTGCTGCCTTGTAGGTAGACTGGGGACAGTCAAAGGCTAGGGAAAGCATCCCGAATAAATGCTTGTCGAAATCGGATGTACTGAGCCACAGGCTTGACAAAGCAGTGCAACGTAACTTAATTCATGATGTCACAAATCAAAATTAATCGATATGGTGCTAATCCCGTGAAGTCCCATCAGGCGGTGATAGTGCCGGGCCCCCTGCCTCGAGGGGGTCCACCCATGACTACTGGTGGTCACCTTCCCCTGTGCTGTGGAGTCAAGGCACAGAGGAGTAGGTTAAGAGCTATTGACCAAATACCCCGGACACTCAACATACTACAGTGGAATGCCGAAGGAGTCTACAAGAAGAAAGACTCCCTAACACAGCGTCTTCATAAAGATAGAATAGATGTGGCATGCATTCAAGAGACACACCTCAACGCCAATCACAAATTCTCAGTCAGAGGATATCATGCCACACGTTTCGACCGCGAAGGACACAAAGGAGGAGTTCTAATACTTACACGAAATACAATACCTTGCAGCGAAGTATCTGTGATCTCTAACAACCAAACGGAAATTATAGGTGTTGATATAATGATAAAGGACGTGAAAATAAGAATCTACAATCTGTATAGCCCAGCAGATAAGGACCTTACACTCTCAAACATGAAAATAACTGACACAAACTGCATTATTGTCGGAGACTTTAATAGCCGTTCAGAAAGATGGGGATACCCAGATACTGACAAAAGAGGAGATGAATTGGAGGACTGGGAAATAGACTCAAATCTCCATCTACTCAACAAAGCGGATGACACACCGAGCTTCTACTCCAGAAGATGGCTTACCACTTCTACTCCAGACTTAGCTTTCTGCACAGGAGACATCCTCCACAAAATCGATCGCCATGTGCTGGACCAATTAGCAGGTAGTGACCACAGACCAATCAAGCTTGAAATGAATATGGAGTATGTTCCACAGGAGCAAAAGCCCTTGCCCCGCTGGAATTACAAACGAGCAGATTGGGACAGATTTGCCATACTAACAGACAAATATTGTGAAAACATAAATACACGATATGGCAACATAAAGCAAATGGTGGAAAGTCTAAACAGAGCGATAATACAGGCAGCCACTGAGTCCATTCCAAGAGGAGCGAGGAAAAATTACAAACCATACTGGACTGAAGAACTACAAAGTTTGGAGGACAAAGTTGAAGATGCCAGGAAGACAGCAGAGAGAGAACAAACAATTGAAGCAAACATCTCTCTCAAAGCCATCTCAGCAAAATATAAAAGAACAGTAAATCAAACAACAAGAGATTGTTGGAGGGAAAAAACAGAAAACCTGAATTTTGACAGGGATGGAAACAAACTATGGAAACTAGTGAAAGCCATGAACAATGAAGGACCTAGAAACAAACAAATAACAATTAAACAAGGAAATGCCTTGCTTACAGGCAAAAAGGCTGCAAATGCACTAATGGAACACTATGCAAATGCAAACCACATTGATATTACAACCGAACAGAAGAAAGCAATCAAAGACAAACAGATACATCATAGAAATAAAGAGACAGCAGCAGAATATATGATGGCAAATCTAACAATGGAAGAAATGGAACAGGCAATGAATACCCTAAAAAAGAAGAAATCACCAGGAAAGGATGGAATCACAAATGAAATGCTAATAGGACTAGGCACCAAGGCAAAGAAGAAACTACTAGCAGTCCTAAATAACAGCTGGAAGAGAGGAATAGTCCCACAGGCATGGAAGGAAGCTATACTAATACCAGTCCCAAAGAAAGGAAAAGACCTGGAAGAACCAAATGGCTATCGACCTATCAGTCTACTTAGCTGTGTAGGAAAATTAATGGAACGCATTATCAATGGCAGGCTAACATGGCATCTGGAAGAAAACAAACTCTTAACACCTCACCAAGCAGGATTCAGAAAATACAGATCCACTGAAGATCAAATAACCTATATAGCTCAGGAAATAGAGGATGCCTTCCAAGAGAAAAGCACACACTAGCAGTCTGGATAGATTTAGAAAAAGCATTTGATAAAGTATGGAAGGAAGGACTGAAAGTAAAACTGCAAAACATGCATGTTTGTGGAAAAATGTATAAATGGATCAGCCACTACCTTGAGAACAGAACTGCCAGGACAAAAGTACAAGGACAAACAAGCAAAATGATGCTGCTGGAGCAAGGTGTCCCCCAAGGAGGAGTTCTTTCACCAACATTATTCCTAGCATATATAAATGACATCACAGAAAATTTTCCAGCCAGAGTACACACATCCTCCTTTGCAGATGACCTAGCCATATGGACATCTGAAGAATATATTAGTACAGCTAACAGCAGAATACAGCAAGCCTTATTAGCGCTAGAGGACTGGTCAAAATCATGGCTAGTGAAGATAAGTGAGGAGAAAACAACATGCACAGTGTTCTCCCTCTCAAATAAAACTCAGCAACCTAAGCTGGTATTGAATGGAAAAATATTGTGCCATGAAGAAAATCCAAACTATCTAGGAGTCACCTTTGATCGTCGCCTGACATGGAAGACACAGGTTGAGAAAAATCGAACAAGAGCAAGGCAGAGAATGGCAATCATGAAAAAGCTTGCTGGTACAACGTGGGGAGCAGATGAGAAAGTTCTCAAGAAGTTATATACTGGACGGGTGAGGCCAGTACTGGAATATGGCATTGCAGCTTGGGCAACAGCAGCTAAGTCAAACTTTAACAAAATAAGTAGAGTCCAAAACCAAGGAATGCGAATCATAACTGGAAGCCTGAAGACAACGCCTATTAATGAACTAGAAAAGATCACTTGTTTACAACCAATGCAGGATAGAAGAGATAGCAGAGCCCAGCAACAAGCAGAAAAATTTAGAAGATTGACAGACCACCCTATGTACAACAGATTTAATGGTTTTGGAAAGGGAAGACTGAAGCGTAGCAACTTTGTAGAAACTGCAAAACGAAGGATTAGGGCAGATCCTATACTTAACATATCAACAGTCAAGCCCATACACAATGCACACAAGTTCCCAGCTTGGAGACAGCAGCAACTGCCTGAGATGATAGAAAACATTCCTGGTATTGAGAAAAAGAACACTCAGCATGAAACCGAAAGAAGAGAAATAACCCTAAACTACATAAAAGAACATTACCCAAGCAGGAATTGGACCCATGCATATACAGATGGATCAGCCAAAAATTCAATAGAGAATGGAGGAGGAGGAATTCTCCTAAATTTAAAAAATGGAGTGAAAAAAACACATTCAATGGCAACTGGAAAATTTTCAAGTAACTTCAAAGCGGAGGTAGAGGCTTTGAAAACTGCAGCAGAAATGCTCCTGATGGAGGAAAATAAAGAGAAGCAAATAGCTATCTTCACAGATGCAAAGTCAGCTGTCTCAATACTCAAGAGCAATAACAGCACAGAACTAACTGACCTAAGAGCAGCACTCCATGGTCTATGCCAGAAATCCAAAAAAGTTGTAATACAGTGGATCCCATCACATTGCAGTATACCTGGAAACGAAGAGGCTGACAGACTGGCAAAAGAGGGCGGACGACTACCACAGCCTGACATAGACATAACCTATAATGAGGCAAAGAGGTTGATAAAAAGCACTTATAGAACCAAATGGGAATCTGAGCATCCAGGCCATCAGAAGGATGATGCATATTACAAACTCGACCGAAGAGAACAAGTAGAAATCTTCAGACTCCGCACAGGACATAACAGGCTGAAATACCACTTGTTCAATAAACTAAAGATAGGAGATACCGATGAATGTAATTGTAGAACTGGAAAAATGACAGCAAAACATTTGCTGCAGGATTGCCCAACGTATGCAGAACAGAGAAAGATATTTTGGCCCACACCTGCTTCATTTGAGGACAAGCTCTATGGATATATCAACAAGCTAAAGTTGACCGCAGCTTACTTTAACTACATACAGGTTGACATTTAAAGGTGCATGAAGACCCAGAGCCATGAAATGGAATATTGCTTGGATAGCAAATCCATTATGTGGAAAGTCCAAATCGAAAGCTCGCTGTGTGGGCTTCATAAAAGGTGGAAAAGTGTCCTAGTGGCACGAAATGGAATATTGCTTGGATAGAAAATCCATTACGTGGAAAGTCCGAATCAAAAGCCCATTGTGTGGGCTTCATAAAAGGTGGAAAGTGTCCTAGTGGCACGAAATGGAATATTGCTTGGCTAGCAAATCCATTACATGGAAAGTCCGAATCGAAAGCTCACTGTGTGGATGTCATCTGCAGACTGCATACTTCTGGTTTCCGGAAGAACAGCCTATGGTGAACGGAAGGCCCAATATACGGAAGTGAGGCTAAGCAGCCATGTGCAGGACGTGACGATTCCTTGGGTGAGCCCAGTACCAGAGCGCTATGTATCGGCTCTGCAAGTATGGAAGCCTCCTTGGATGGCGGGGAATGCCCATGGTCTGCCCCTGCCTTCCCTTGAGGGCTGACCAGGATCTTTGGCTGTTCTATATGGACCAGCTGGGATGGGGGATAACACCACAACAGTGAGAGTCAAACGTCCTAAGAAACCCCCGGGAAGGTTAACCCGGTCAACAAATGCCCGCAGAAGTCGGATGTGTCGGCCTAACGGCGCAAGAACGCAGCTCTGCTGTAAACAGGCACAACGCAATCACATCCGAAAAAAAAACTCCGGATGAACGAAGAAGAAGAAGAAGAATACCAACAGAAGAGTAATATTGCGGTGGAAACTGACATATTGTGACATAGCAAGAAACGTGAGAGCAAACACGTTGTCAAATTAGGGGACAACACATGTGCATACGAATCAATCTATAAACTTCAATGAAAAGAGGACCAACATTTTGGTCGTTAAGAAGAAAGCCCACTACAGAGACACTGACAACTATTTTTATAGTGCAAAACAGGTAATCTTGTTCCGTCTCTGAACGGTAAACAGCAGAGTAGACAATCTTTCACGAAGACTCAAAGCGGGTCTGTCACCCATGTGTACGTGTGAACAAACTACACAGACAGCTGAACAGATCCTTAAAAATGGAAACATGATGACTAAATTGCGGTATCATTTCTGGTCACTCCATACGCACATTAACGCACAGCTATTTGGAAGCTTTCACGAACTCAATGTAAAAAGCTAACATGAATACTTGTGTACACATTATTAACCAGCAGCTGAAGAAACAAGAAGGAAATGAAAAATAAGATATGAAATATATTCCTTCTACTTTCCTGCTAATTTACAAATTATTTACCCCATGCCTCTGTAAATTCTCTGTCTTTTCTAATATTACACATTGCACCCCTCTCGGGATTCTCCATGGTGAAGTGATCAAGCCGTCTGACTCGGGCTCCGAAGGTTATATGTTCGATTCCGGGCCGCGTCCTTCATTTGACGAGTGCATTTTTTCGGAGACTCTCGAGGGTCATCGCTGGAGGTACGGAGTTCGTGCTTTGTGCGACGTTTTCCTCGCTGCGGAAAGAAACTGAGCCATATGTGATAAAAACCCGGTGCAATGCAGCCGACCCTGTAGACTATTAAGCTACTTCTTTCATTGCACCCACTCCCATACGAATCCGGATACACCTTGTGTGTCATCTGAATTAGTTGAGCGTCCATTACTGTAAACATAAATTTGTTAGCGAGAAATCACTAGTTTTTCAGCAAAACATTAAAGAAATGTCGCCGCTTTCGATGATTTAAGTTGTTTTTGGACCTATCAAAGACATATTCTTTGGGTGGGGGTAAATATAAGACGGTTGGGAAAATTTCATAACGACGCCACAGACAGTCTTCAAAATAATTGATCGTGAATGAAGGCATTCTTTGCGGGACATACTATAGTTTGCCTAGCCCCTGCTCTAAGAGAGTCTGAACACAGTCCATGAATGATTTTGATATGACAGATTGAAGAATACCTGTCTACGATATTTTTAAGACATCTGAACACAGTCTATTATTCCAATAAGACAAACTGAACATCGTCTGTATAGGCCTCTAAGTCTGATTAAAATCTCCCTGTCTCAGAATCCTCTAGGTAAGATTGAGGTCCGTGTGTCAATGACTCTTTGGGAACAGATTGAATAAAGCTTGTATATGACGCTGTGACAGGTTAACTGCATTCTAGGGTTTCTCTACTCATACTTCAGGGAATAAACTATGACTCTCTTAGACGCTCTGAGCTCTGTCTGTCTATGACATACATTTACTGTCTGTGGACAGACCGCTAATAGCCTAAAGCCTATTCTAGGATAAACAAAACCTTAGGACTTCTCTATGATGGGTTCAACGGAGTCTGTACAAAACTGGTTCATTACAGACTCAACATACTGTCTACAATACACCTTTTTTTTCATATCCTATTTACAGAACATCGCTGTCAACACGAACACTGCTGTTGTTGCTGTCTTGGCAAGTTTACGTTCAATAGTTTGCCATTGCTTTTTGAACGACCCATACCAACACGTTAAACCGAAGCACAACGCGGTCTGCTGCCAAATCGGTCGCAGCTGTGTATCGAAAGCGGGTAAACAGGCTTACAAATCACGTCCATAAACTCTCAGTTACGGAGCCGGCATAATACACCTTAGGAGACTAAAAATGTTTTGTGATAGACTAAAAGAGGCCAAGACTTCTCTAGGGCAGAGTAAAACTTCTTTGCAACAGACTAAAAGAAACTGGCTAAAATCCTCCATGATAGGGTACAACAGACTAAGACTTCTCAAGAGTATACCAAACACAGTCTGTCGGGGACTACTCTAGGACAGATTTAAGACAACTTGTGAAATGCGATTATAACAGACAGGACATTAACCGTCACCACCGAGTTGTTAGACAGCCATCAATTTGTCCAGGCAACGTCGTATCTGTCATGTGGGAATATAATACAAATCATTTTTATGGGGACGGGTCGGAAGTTGTACACATAACCCACATATCAAGTCATGAAACTTATGAAACGACCAGAACAAAAGAAGCCACTGTGTTCAGCAGTGAACTTTAGCCGGGGAACAATGTGAACAAGCACCCAATATGTCAATGATCATATCAGCTTATCGCGGGCAGGCTACTTATACCGATCCTTGTGCTTCAAGTCGAACGGTTCTTGGCCAACAACTGGAAGGATTCCACGCAGGTGCTTCCACTGTCTCCATCCACTACCGTAAACGTCCCGCTGACTGCTATCAGAAAATCGCCGCCTGTTAATATTACTAACCGTTCAATGATGCCAGGGTCATAGTTTTAAGCTCCACAGTACCTTTACTTAGGAACTATTTTTTTTTTACATTTGAGAATGTTCTGATTATCTCAGATGATTCTTTTCCATCCCCGTGTTGAGTCCCTGATATCTTGGTATCCCGTTGTATTTGTATTTGTTTATATTGCAAGATCAATAAGATAACTGTTATTACACTCCTCTTCTGATATCACTGACAGATTATATTATTTATCGGCCAATATTCACATATTACTAATTATTTAACCTCAAACAATACCTCTTAACCTAACGCTCATAGGCAGTTAAGACTAGGGTTTGGGCGAGACTAAGCCAGCGTCCCAAATCTAATGTGTTGCTTTGGTTCGGTCGTATCACAGCTTGTGTTCATATCGTTTTCTTGGTTTTTGTCAAGTTCTATGTGAAGATCTTGCTCGGTTACAAGCTACTATCCATAGTTGATCAGGGTTTCATTTTCTTACAACATCCCCAGAACACAATATGTGTTTTGTCTTCATGAATTAAAAGCACAATATTATGCCTGTCATATTTCTGAGCTCGTCGTTTCGCACTCTTTCTGAGTCTCTGGGGCAAAGTGGTCAAGCCGTTTAACTCGTGCTCCGAAGGTTGTGGGTTCGATTCCGGGCCGCGCCCTTCGGTTTACGAGTTACATGTTTCAGAGACTCCTGTGGGTCGTCGCTAAAAACTACGGAGTTCGTGCTTTGTGAGACGCTTTCCGCGCTGCGGAAAGAGACCGAGCCATATGGGATAAAACCCGGTGCAATGAAGTCGACCCTGTCGACTTTTAAGCGACTTTTTTTTTTTACTTTAGGAAACTCCTATGTTGATATAAAATTATGAATGAATAGTGAGTGCTATTGTTTTCTCGTGGCTGTCACCGAGGTTTATATTACCTATCTAAGCTGTTTGGTACAGACTGAGTTAATCAGTTCATAGGTATTGATCAGAACACACAGAAGCCAAGTACACAGAGGAAGGTATCATAAGACACACAATAACTGACAACTATTGGAACATCACACCTGAAAACTTCATCTCCAAACACCGCCACTCATCTCATCTCATCTCATCTCATGTCATCATGTTCCTCTTGTACTTTGCGGTGTCGAGGTGAAGTATAAACAGCGGGAGAGTGCCCGCTTATAAGCTTCATGTATCGATATTCCCATGGGCTCTGTTATTCCCTGCGTCCATCGTTTACGTGGTCGGCCTCTTCCTCTGCTTCCTTCGGGTCTGTACCTCATTGCTTGTTGTGGTATACTGTTAGTTGGTATAACCTACTTGCATGGCCAAACCATTTGACCGTCACTTTGCTGAAGAAATATCATCCTTGGAGGATCGCCCAGGTAAAGACATTAGGTTGGTGCCAGCATATGAATTTACTGAGCGTAAAAGACGTCAATACTCCTTTATGTGTTATTTTACAACAATACAGTGTACAAAGGCAAGTCACATGGAAAACTAGAATTTGTCACAGAATTTTAAAACACCGCGTCATTATCAAGTGGGTTAGCAGCTTGATGCTAAAGACGTAAAGAGTGTCTCGAATGTGGCATCATTGTGAAGACGAATTACAAGATACAACAATAGCGATATACAGATGGTCACCCAACTAGAAGATATATCTACATGGCCGCCTAACAACAAGATGTAACTACAACGATATACACACCATCACCCAACTACAAGATGTAACAATATGGATACACGCATGGCCACCTAACTACAAGATGTAACAATAGCGATATACACATGGCCGCCTAACTACAAGAAGTAACAATAGCGATATACACATGGCCGCCTAACTACAAGATGTAACAATATGGATACACGCATGGCCACCTAACTACAAGATGTAACAATAGCGATATAGACATGGCCGCCTAACTACAAGATGTAACAATAGCGATATAGACATGGCCGCCTAACTACAAGATGTAACATTAGCGATATACACATGGCCGCCTAACTACAAGATGTAACAATAGCGATATACATATCCCTACCCAATCAGTGACATGGTCAACGTGGAGATGCAATCTGCTGTTCTGTGTTTGAGCAGCAAAAGTATGCTTACTTACTGGGAAAATGTATCAGCTTAGTGCGATGATGCATGCCTATATTAGAGGAAATTTCGAAACAGTGAGATTTCCAACCAAAAGTATTCGGCGTGCCTAACTCAGTCGCATCTCCACGTTGAAGGAGCATGTGTATTTTAAAGCCCAACCAGATAAGCGTTAAGGATATCGCCATATTTAAATACTATTCATAAAAGAAATACATTTTCTTTCTGACACCATAATTTAAAAGAACGGAATACAATATCTGCAAATATGAGCGATATACAGTATTGCAATCAGAGACGCGCCAAGTCCTGAACCATCAGGACCCCAGCAGACGATATCGCCTGTCATTCACGAGGCCGAGTTTAAACGTTATCGTTTCATAAAATTGACCTTTATCAAAGTTTATCAGCGCTGGCGCCTCTTCTCAATACCGAATTTCCTTCAACGATCTCCAAAAAAATCCCGCCTATCTCCTCCTTCAAACACGTTTTAAAATGTCAAAGAACATGTTCTGCAGCTTGATATCAACGAATGGCATTGACAGATTGTCAAGTCAACTAAAACCATGTTGTTTTGCACATTTCTGAAGAAAAGAAGGGTACACAAATATCGTGATCTGAGATTGAAGTCCCATATCGCTGGTGTTTATCTAAGGCTGACTTCTAATCCAAATAAACTAGCCGAATATATTCATGGGTTATGTGCACTGTCTGCGAGGTGTTGACGGCAGTACCAGCATACACGGACCCCTGATGAGCTAGCCACACCAGTGAGCGACACTGGCATCTCGTTAGCACAAGACGTCATTTCTAATAACCAACGGAAGCCACCCAAGCAGGAGCAGAAGCTAGTGCCCGTATCTGTCACTTCTAGGGCATCTAGACACTTGTGCCAAAGAAAAAAATTTAAAACTATGCTTTAAAAAGCATAATAACTTTTACCTATGGTGGTAGCGAATGTGACTGATAAGGCCAATTCGCGCTGTAAATGTTCGTTCACAGTGGGTGCATGTGAACACGTGGTCGTTTCACCACCATGCACCATCTTACGTCTCACACGCTCGATGTGTGACTTATCTGCAATAATTTTCTCCTTTGTCTTTATTCCATTTCTGATGTTTGCCCTCCATGCAACACGTTCAGCGGCGACTTGCTCCCAATGTGCATTATCAATGCCTGTATCAATCATGTCCCGCTTACACACATCTTTGTATCGTAGTAGAGGCCGACCCCGAGATCTCTTACCCATCTGTAATTCACCAAAAAAGATGTCCTTTGGTATTCTACCATCATCCATCCTCCTAACATGTCCTATCCATCTAAGTCTACGAAGACTGAGCATGGAATAAACCGTCACACAACCTGATCTTTCCAATACTTCAGTATTTGTGATTTTGTCTTGCCACTTAATACCAAGAATTCTTCGCAGACACCGCATATGAAAGCTGTTTAAACGTTTCTCTTGGTGTGAGTAAGTTCTCCAGGTTTCACTGCCATAAAGAAGAGTACTAAGGACACAGGCTTGATAGACAAGGACTTTTGTTTTGGCAGTAAGCTTCCTGTTCTCCCAAACTCATTTTCTTAACTTGTTCATTGTTGTTGCTTGCTGTCTTACCAATCCGGATGTTGATTTCCTGATCTAGGGATAATTTGCTATTTACCACTGATCCTAGATATGTAAAATGGTCTACCATCTCTAGTTCGGCGTCGTCAATAAAGATTGATGGTACCCCATGTGCACCTTGTGACATAATCTGTATCTTCTTTTTGCTAATTGTTAAACCAAATTCAGAATAAGCATTGGAGAATGCAGATAGTAGACATTGTAATACTTCGTCAGAATGGGTCGTAACTGCAGCATCATCAGCAAAAAGCAACTCGCTGATCAGTACCCTCCAAATTTTGGTCTTGGCCTTCAATCTCTGAGCATTGTAGAGGCCACCATCTGAGCGTGAGTGAATGTATATACCACCATCCTGATCACGAAATCATATTTCAGTCTCATCTCATCTCATCATATTCCTCTTGTACCTTGCGGTGTCGATGGTGAAGTATAAACATCGTGAGAGTGCCCGATTATGGGCTTCATATATCGATATTCCCATGGACTCTGCTATTCCCTCCGTCCCAACGTTTACGTGGTCGGCCTATTCCCCTGTTTCCATCTGGTTTGTACATCATTGCTTGTTGTGGTATGCTGTTGACTGGTAACCTACTTGCATGGTCAAACCAATTGACATGCTGCTTTCTAATAAAATCTAGTGCTGCTTTAACCCCCACTTTAGTCCTGGTTTCTTTATTTCTGATCTTATCTCTCCCGGGAAGGTTAACCCGGTCAACAAATGCCCGCAGAAGTCGGATGTGTCGGCCTAACGGCGCAAGAACGCAGCTCTGCTGTAAACAGGCACAACGCAATCACGTCCGAAAAAAAAACTCCGGATGAACGAAGAAGAAGATCTTATCTCTTCTTGATACGTTGAGTATTCTTCTCAGGAACCTTATTTCTGTTGCTGTGATTTTTCTTTTCTCTTTTTCTGTTATGGAAGGAAGAGTGATAGAAAGCATGCTTCCTGGAGGAAGAGACAAGGATCGGTCAGCACAAAGACGGACTCGGGATAATGAAGACATCCTTGACAAGAACATGCATACGACACAGCAGTTGGGAAAGAAAGGAGAATAAGCTTGTCCACGGGCTGTGATGGAACCGACTATGTACTTGCAAAGGACATGTTACAGGATGATTCCGTCTGTGCGATCTTCCTGATATAAAACTGAACAATACGGGGAACTGGTCAAGACGACTAAGCCAGACCCAACTAGTGGAGAACCTAGCTGCACTAGGCCTTGCGGTATCCAGCCCTGAGTACGGTATATTCAACGTTTACCATTCGTACCTGATATATATATATATATATATATATATATATATATATATATATATATATATATATATATATATATATATATATATATATATATAGTCACAACCCCATGCAACAGGCAGCTATTGGCTGTTGTCTAAGGACCCTATAGTCTTCTGGTATCACTGAGTAGTGCAGGATGGATCAGCCACAGGTATCACAACACAGATCATTACTTTGATCAACAGCTAGAAGTCACTTGATAACACCGGGTTGCACACACATTATTTTAATTTGAAACAAACTCGATGCTACAACACTCTTCAGGAAAATTCAACAATGAGATACAGATATCCCTTACACCCCTGTGGAGTACAACCTGCCAACTATGATTGTCGAACTCTCAGTTCGACTAACAATAACCACTTCTCCTGGCTAAGTTTCCCTCATTAGTCCCAGGCTGCCAAATTTCTCTCTTTATTCACTTTTCCCGGGACCACCCGTGAACATCTATTTCACCCCTGAACCCAATTATCAGTTCCCATGAAAACACCATTCTGAGTTTTCCTTCTGTTTATCCGCCTCCCAGCACCTTCCTCTCTGCCCCATGGTGACTCAGACTGACATCTACGTGCTCTAACAATCACTGTGCTGGGGTTCAACCATTGTCTTGGGATTTCTACTCAACCTCTCTACCCTTCATCCGCATTCCTCTTATTTCCCCACCTGTAACCTCAATTGTATTTTTTCAAATTCTTAACCTATACGTCCGCCCCACCTTGGCGTAAACACCCGCACGCCAGTCTCTCTCTCTCTCTCCTCTCTCTCTCTCTCTCTCTCTCTCTCTCTCTCTAACACACACACACACACACACACACACACACACACACACACACATCAGGAATCGAAGTCTTAATCAAATAAAAGAAACACATTCTTCAGTCACCAAACTTCTATTACGCATTATAATGGAAAGGAAAAGAAATAAAATACAACCAGACTTGTGAGAAACACAACTTGGGTTTGTTGCAGATAAAGAAACAAGGAATACATTTGTTTTTAAAAATGTATCAATGTTCACGGAAAGACTCTGTATTTACGTTTTTATAGACTATTCAAAGACTTTTGATCGAGTGAAAACTCAAGATCAACTGGACTTTTGTAAGAACTCAAACCTCACTTCAAGATGCACAATCATACACCCATTTGAGGAGCCACGTTGAATACAATGGGGGAACAGACAGATATATTAAAATAAGAATACAAAAGGCCTCATATGGCTATGTTTCATAGCACTAGGAAATGTGTGGAAGTCACCGGAAGTTAAATTTAGCATCAAACTTAGACTGTTTAACTCCAATCCTAAATCGGACAGAAACATGGAGAATCACTAATAAACTACAAACGTTTACTAACTGAAGTTGCGAATCATCATCATCATCATCATCATCATCATCATCATCATCATCATCATCATCATCATCATCATCATCAAGTCCCATGACGGCTGGAGTAGGTGTTCATGACGCTCAACAGATCTCGGTCTTTGGTTTTCTGCATAAACTCTACTGATAATATTCCTCCGTGCCACCATCCCAATCCATCCAGCATCATTTCTCTCTGTCTGCCTCTGCCTCTCTTCCCCTTGATCTTTCCAGTTGTCACGATGTTCTCCAGTGCCTCTCTTCTAATCACATGACCAAAGAAAGCTGTTTGTCTCTTTCTTATTGTTGTATATAATGTTCTAGTTTCATTAGCCTTTTTCAGGCAGTCGTTGTTAGTTACTTTGGCAGTCCAAGGAATTCGCAAATTTCGTCCCAGGAACTACATTTCTGTTGCTTCCAAGTTCTTTATTATTTGTTCATTTACATTCCAAGATTCACATCCATACAGCGAAATAAGTTCTATACAGCATTTCAGCACTCTCTTTCTTACATTCAATGATAGTGACTTATTGCATAAGATATTCTACATTTTCTGAAATGCAGCTTTTGCTGCCTTACTATGCTCTTAATCTCTATTGTGCATCTTGCATCTGATGTTATAAATTCCCCCAGGTATTTAACACTGTCCACTTGGTTAATTAAGAACTTTCCCTTCTATCTCTATTTCACATTTTGGTGTCACCTTTTCTTTGATACCATCATTGTTACTGTTTTCTTGATATTCAAGGAAAGTCCTTTGTTTGCACTCTATGTTACTACAATGTACAAAAATTGTTGTAGATTTTTGTGTTTGCATTATCCGCCACCAATACTTTGTTATCTGCATAGCGTATAGGTTTATATTATAACCTCCGAACACTATTCCTGGCTTCTCTTTGATCTCTCTCATTATTACATCGCTATAGAGGAAGAAGAGGAGTTCCAGTGATAAAACACAGTCCTGTCGTACTGCCAGCGAAGAATAGTGGAAATAAAATGGTATGGCATAATTATTCATGTAGAGCCCACCGCGAGATCTGAACAAATTTCAGTGAACCAAGAGGTGAAGGAAACACACTGGCGCTAGATAAGACATGAACAGTCTGAGAAAATCTGGGTACAATGCAACTAGATACTCTCTTGTCTGGAACCCACAAGGCCAACGGAAATAGCGTGAGGCCTAAAATCACAAGGAGATGAGAAATACCGAGATGGACACCATTGGGAGAACATGGAGGCAGCTGCAGGAGATAGCCAACGATAGGACGGCTTGGCGTCGGTTGGTTGAGGACCCAGGCCTCAATGGGGGATACAGGACATAAGTACAGATGAGAAGGATGTCGGGATAATAAGGAATTGGCTGCACGAATTTGTCATGAGATACGAGGGAGAACCAGGGCTGCCATTCTAGATGTTTTACATCAAGATCATTTTGCCGGCGTCTAGATGTCGTTTTCTGACGTTTGGATGTTAGAGTTAATTCTAGATGATTTTCATTGTAGTTGGATATTTTCTAGATTTTACTTTTCATTCGGTGTCATTTAATTATTACTGTCTAAAATATCTATTACCTTTTTTTTTTTTGGTCTGGACGCGCGTAACGTATGGTAACTGCCAATATTTAAACTTTGAACTGACTTCGGTCAACGCTCAACAATCTGGCAATCCCCCGGTAATGAGTAAAAGCGCGCATAAATTATAATAACATTATTTGAAATGTAAACTCAATGTGTTGCGAATTTGTTATTCTTTTTCATGTGATTTAAAAAAAAATAATTGCTCACCTTCATATGTGTCTTCCACTTTGAACAAATCTTTCAACATGCCAAAAGTAAAGCAATATGAACAACAATTTCGGAAAGAGTGACTGCAGGATGACATAATTAAAGACTAGGTGATGCCAGTTCATGGAGGTGTGACTAAGACTCGTTGTAAGTACTGTAAGTGCGAAATGAAAGTGAAAATACAAGACTTGAAGAATCATGCAGAGACTAAAAAACATAAAAATGCAGTGCCATTTAGGGATATGCCACCGTTGACATCTGTTTTCAGAACTACACAGAGTAATGAATCATTAAAAGTTGAAAGATCTGTCGCAATGTTTTAAAGTTGTCATTGTGCAATTGTGAACTGTGACCATTTGATTGATTTGTGTAAAAACACTATTTCTGACAGTAAAGTTCTAAAGGACGTAAAAATGCATCGGAGCAAGTGTACAAATATTATAAGAAGTACTTTATTTTCTCACTTTGAAGAAGATTTGATCAGAAATATTTCTATAAATAAATATAGTTTATTATTAGACGAATCAAGTGACATTTCTGTTCTGAAAGTGCTTGGTGTATGTGTTATATATTATAGCAACAGCAAAGACAAAGTAGTTTCTATATTTCTTGGACTAGTTCACTTGGAAAAGTGTGATGCAGAAAGTATAGTTCAGGCACTGAAGAAAGGCTGGGTCATTAAACATTTAAACTGGAAGAATTTGGCTGCAATTGGTACCGATAATGCCTCGGTAATGGTTGGTATCAACCATGGCGTTTATGCCAGATTTAAGGAAGATATCCCATTTTTAATCCTCATAAAATGTGCGTGTCATTCCTTGCAGATAGCATTATCATATGCCTCATCAGAATGTTTATCAAGGAATTTGGAAATCCTTATTGCTGAAACATATAACTGGTTCTCCAAATCATCTGTCAGACAACAGCAATACAATAATTTATATAAAGCATTAAATGATAGTTCCTCACCACTGAAAATTATGTCATATTAAAAAACTAGATGGTTATCAATTCAACCAGCTGTTGAAACAATTGTGAACCAATGGTTGGAGTTGAAGACACACTTCGAAATAACAAGACGAAGTGAAAAGTGCTACACAGCTGAAATACTATATGGAATGTACAGTGATGAAAAAAAAAATTGGCATTCCTTCTCTTCTTACAACCCATTCTAAGGCCTACTGAAGTGCAAAAAGTTAATAAACTGTTTGAATCTAAAAATGTTGATAAAGTTAAATTACTTGACGATCTCACTTTGCTATTTCACTCAATTGGTAAAAGACGTGTATTGCCAACTTCTAAAGCTGATTTGTTCACTTGCACTACAGAGAGCTATTGGCTCCTAAGCCATACCTGGGATACCAAATCTAATCAAAAATTGATGGTTTAAAAAAAAAAGGACTGTCAACAGAAAATGAAGAGAACAACTTAAGAAAGCGCTGTCAAGATTTTCTTTCTCATTATTCAAGCAATTGAAGCAGAGACTTCCTGAAAATTTAGATGTATTGAAAAATATTTCACTCTTTTCTGTTAACAACATACTTCAGCCAGTAAAGGACATACCTAAATATTGTCAAGTTATGAAATTTTTAGGGGCTACTGATAATAGTGTGGCGGAAGCAGAATATCAGTTAACCAAAATAAATTTGGTTGACTGGAGAAACAAAACAGAAACTGAAGCTTTTTGGAGTGAAGTAAGACAATTTAAAGATGCCTCAGGTAACAGTCCATTCTGTGAGCTCTTTGAATGTGCGATGTCTGCCATGATACTACCCCATTCAAATGCTGATGTGGAAAGAGTTTTCAGTACTATGAATTATATAAAATGTAAACTAAGAAACAGATGAAACATGACTTCTTAAATGCTGTCTTGACAATAAGATTTGGCCTGATGAGGGCAGGAAAATGCTGTTCAACTTATCATCTCCCTGATCGTGTATTAAAAGAAATTGGAACAGCTAAAGCATACCGGAGTCATTTTGAATCTGAAGCTTCAACTTCATCATCCAAACTAAGTTTATCCCGTGGATCTTGTGAGACAGGCATAAATGAAGATGAGGACACGATTCTATAGGGTAAGTCACATCAATATCTATGTAATTTCTTACTTTCTCAATCTAGATGTTTTGTCTAGATGTTTCCCAACACAATCTAGATATTTCTAGATGTTACCTGGGCCGTTTATAGATTTTTTCTGGTCAAAAAAAAAAAAAAAAGTGGCAACTATGGGGAGAACATATTGAATTCAGAGCTACTGAAAGAAACGTTAGACAAGGATGTGTTTTATCAGCCTGAGCTTTTCAACATTTACAGCCAGGCAATACCCAAAAAGCGGGGGCGTAAGCGAAGTTGATAAGGAACTGTGTTGATAATTTCGTGAGCACGGTCGGACGCGGATTACGCGCCTGGGCTCATCGTCTGTTAAGTGAAGGAAAGATTGATCACCCATTTCTCCGTGCATTCAGGCTTACATAATGGGATGACCCCGTTATATCATATAACCATAGAAGGAAACTGCTTCAGAACAACTTTTAAAAAAAAAACAACAATAATCAGGAACGTCAAATGTAATGCGGGAGTAGAGATTGCAGGCCAAATTGTAAATACGTTGAGACATGTTTTGTTTGTTTTTGTTTAAAACAAGAAGTGTTTAGCAGAGTGTGAAAGAAGTCTGCAAATGATTCTATAGAATGTGGTGAATGAAGGATGGTCATTAAACACCAGTGACAGTGCATATATGCTGGTTTCCAAGAAAGCGCACATTCATTTATAGTCATGGTATAGAAATCAAACAGGTCAACATGTTTCAATATACAGTATAAGCTACCGGGTGACACCCGACAGAAGGTAGGCACCGGGATAGTAAAAACAATCGCTATATTCAAATATTCGTGTACAAGAATCTGCGAGCGAAGTCATCAAAAATATAAGTACGACAAGAACACATGTCCACTAACTGAAAGGTTGTGTGGTCTGTTCGGGTGTATGGGTGCCAATGTGGGACAATGAGTAATGGCATGGAGATGAATCTGGCGTCAGGGAGGACTTAGCTGTCACGAAGAAAATTTAGAATACCTTGGACTGAGAAGACAACAAACACTGACGTATTGACAGCTGCAGATGTGACAACGTTACTCAGCAACACCGTAAGGCACAGACAGACAAATTACACGGGACATACAACACCACAAGGAAAAGATAGACAAATTACACGGGACATACAACACCACAAGGAAAAGATAGACAAATTACACGGGACATACAACACCATAAGGAACAGACAGAGAAATTCCACGGGACATACAACACCATAAGGAACAGACAGACACATTCCACGGGACATACAACACCGTAAGGATAATACAGTTAAATTACACGGGACACATCAATGAAAGTGGTGGAACAGAGACATTAGCGATATGTGGGGAAAATACTCGACAAACTGTCAGATAGACAGATAAAGACATTGCAGGGGATGAATATGGGATCACTGACTCACACCTGTTCTTGTCTATTATGTATTCTGATTGCCAGTACAAGCGAGTGCCCTCGTCCTGCTCATGTGCTGATTTGTTCATGTACTCGGGTAGATATAAAGTACCCCTGTTGTCACACAAATTGTGCCTTGTCCATCTTCTATAACCAGGAAGTGAGGTTGGTAGTTTCCCTCCATCGAACTGGGATGAGGATGACGTTTTAAAAGGACTTTTCGTTAGATAAGAGACATGTACACACCTTCAGTACACCACGCACACGCACAGACAGACAGACACACATACATACACAGGAATGTGAAGGGGGAGATAGGAGCCTCCAAGAACGTGTCCCTGGTGAGATGATGAATATCCTCAATAATCACTAATATGGCGGTCAGCATGGCCGAATGGATAAAAACGCTCGCTCTTAAACTTCCGGTGTGCTGAAGCCGAGGTAGCGGGTTGAACCCCTACACCGGTCAGCTGGACTATAATGTTGACTTTTCGTCCTTGACTTGGAGACGTAAATTACAAGTACCTCAAAAGTCGGAGTGGATTCGCCTGATAGGGAGGGAGACTGGTAATAGGAAAAGCTAATCCACACGCACTAATCAGTCCAGTGCAATAGCAGTTGTTGCACGTGCATGAACTACGCTTGAGTTCGAAGCAAGGAAAACAACCCACTAATATATACATGCACACATAGATAAACACACGAATATATACATACACACATAGATAAACACACGAATATATACATGCACACATAGATAAACACAGGAATATATACATACACACATAGATAAACACAGGAATATATACATGAACACATAGATAAACACACGAATATATACATACACACATAGATAAACACACGAGTATATACATACACACATAGATAAACACACGTATATATACATACACACATAGATAAACACACGAATATATACATATACACATAGATAAACACACGAGTATATACATACACACATAGATAAACACACGAATATATACATACACACATAGATAAACACACGTATATATACATATACACATAGGTAAACACACGAAGATATACATACATAGATAAACACACGAATATATACACGCACACATAGATAAATACACGAATATATACATGCACACATAGATAAACACACGAATATATACATACATAGATAAACACACGAATATATACACGCACACATAGATAAATACACGAATATATACATGCACACATAGATAAACACACGAATATATACATACATACATAGATAAACACACGAACATATACACGCACACATAGATAAACACACGAATATATACACGCACACATAGATAAACACACGAATATATACACGCACACATAGATAAACACATGAATATATAGATAAACACACGAATATATACACGCACACATAGATAAACACATGAATATATAGATAAACACACGAATATATACACGCACACATAGATAAACACACGAATATATACATGCACACATAAGTGAATACACGAATATATACATGCACACATAGATAAACACACGAATATATACATCACACATAAACACACGAATATATACATGCACACATAGATATACACACGAATATATACACGCACACATAGATAAACACACGAATATATACATCACACATAAACACACGAATATATGCATGCACACATAGATATACACACGAATATATACACGCACACATAGATAAACACACGAATATATACATGCATACATAGATAAACACACGAATATATACATGCACACATAGATAATCACACAAATATATACACGCACACATAGGTAAACACACGAATATATACACGCACACATAGATAAACACACGAATATATACATCACACATAGATAAACACACGAATATATACATGCACACATAGATAATCACACAAATATATACACGCACACATAGGTAAACACACGAATATATACACGCACACATAGATAAACACACGAATATATACATGCATACATAGATAAACACACGAATATATACATGCACACATAGGTAAACACACGAATATATAAACACACGAATATATACATGCACACACGAATATATACATGCACACATAGGTAAACACACGAATATATAGATAAACACACGAATATATACATGCACACATAGATAAAAACACGAATATATACATGCACACATAGATAAACACACGAATGTATATATATATATATATATATATATATATATATATATATATATATATATATATATATATATATATATATATATATATATATGCACATATAGATAAACACAGATGTTGGTCACATGAACTATGAACTTACTGTAACAGACACACCAACGCTGCTACACAGGGCTTAGTCCCGCTATGGTACTCCGTCTGCTGACCTTAGGCCTTGTGTTTGTCGGGTATTTCATTAAGTACAACATTTAGTTATAGTTGCTCAGAGACAACAATCTTCGCGTAAAAACACACCAGTGCACTGGGCACGGGCGGAAAAACAACAGCGACAGTGGAGGGATACCAGGTGATGCACACACTTGTACAGATAACATGGCTATATTGACTACACAAGGTATGCCTGCTAAGTGGCTCTACCCGCCAATGGGATGTTCCGGTTCTTTATGTTTATTAACTATCAGAGGCATTGCAGCTTCAATCCATTTCTCCACTTACTCGTTCACTCACTCACTCACTCACTCACTCACGAGCGAGAGAGAGAGAGAGAGAGAGAGAGAGAGAGAGAGAGAGAGAGAGAGAGAGTCAATGTGTCACGTTTATAACAAAAGAGACATCCAGTCAACTATAAATTAAAAATACATACGACTAGTAGTGTGTGTGTGAGAGAGAGAGAGAGAGAGAGAGAGAGAGAGAGAGAGAGGAGAGAGAGAGAGAGAGAGAGAGAGAGAGAGAGAGAGAGAGAGTCAATGTGTCACGTTTATAACAAAAGAGACATCGAGTCAACTATAAAATTACATACGACTAGTAGTTAGAGAGAGAGAGAGAGAGAGAGAGAGAGAGAGAGAGAGAGAGAGAGAGAGAGAGAGAGAGAGGAGAGAGAGAGAGAGAGAGAGAGAGAGTCTGAGATGTGTTAGAATAATAGAAAGAGCGATATATACAGTCACATTAAAAATAAACCACACGGTAAATAGTAGTTATAGTCTGTCCAGAAATGAATGCCTTCATTCAAGATCAATTATTTTGAAAGCTATGGTTACGAAATTGTTGCTGCCGTCTTATATTTACCCCCACCTAAGGAATATGTCTTTGGCAGGTCCAAAAGCAACTTAAATCATGGAAAGCGGCGACATATTTTTGATGTTTTGGTGAAAAACTAGTGATTTCTCGCTAACAAACTTGCTTTACAGTAATGCCCCGTTCCACTACGCGAGGCTCTTGTCAAAAGGCCAATCCCATGTACCACGAGAAAATTAACTATTCACCGCTAATGTTTCCATGTGAAGACGTAATACATTTAATAATGTGCACTTCATCTCTGACACGTAAATTATATACCGCATATAAACAAACTTTGAAATCTGCTGTACAATCTTGAGAACAAGATTTTGTTGTTGGGGTTATATGGTTATATGCTAAATCTCACCATTTTCCCTCAGTTGGTTACTGAGATTTGGAATTGTATATTGGGGCAGACAAAAGTAAATAGACTATAATAACAGACAGACAAATTAAGACATTAACAGACAGACAGACAAGACAGACAGACACACACACACACACACATACATATATATATATATATATATATATATATATATATATATATATATATATATATATATATATATATATATATATGAGTCAGAAGCACCTATGGACATGTCCGGAGTGCAACGAAGATCATCAGCACTGAACAGAAAAGAACCTGCATAGATGTTACAGGAAGAACGAAATTACGGATGCGCTCACCTTGCCGGTGAACCTCCACGAGGTCATGGCCGTACTCAGCAAGAGCTTCCTTCAGCTGCTGGTTCTCTACCTCCATATCCAAGACTCGGTGGGCATGGTCTTGCAGGTCCTGTGTCAGCTGTAGCGTCGAGGCAGGGTCTGCGGGGTAGCCAGGTCAGTCATCAGCAAACAGCGTTAGTCTTTCGGCTACAATGACTTAGTAATACATAGACAACACCTAAGTAAACACTACAGCCGTAACCAGACACAAAGGGACAGAGAACCGGGCTTCTAGATCGATCCAACCTAACAAGGTTACCAGAACATGAAATATATACAGGAAGTAAAGTCGCCTGTGTATGGAATGCTTTTACATCTGTCCGCGGGTTTATGGATTGTGAACTGCATGTTCAGAAAAATAGCGGACGGTCGGTTGCTGAAGTTGCTGTTTTTGACGTATGCAGTAATGTTTGTGCAAGTGCTGCTTTTCACTAGGACTGCCATTGCTTCCATCGACGATGAACTGCAATTTGTGTGGCGGACTGCTGTGTTAGTACTCTGGCAGAGGTCATATGTATGTTTGCCTGACGTGCTGTTGGTTTGTCGGGACTGCTGTCAGTTGCATTATCCACATGGGACATGTATTGTGTGTTATAGTCACTGGCACAGGAACGGAGTTTTACAGAGTGACCCTTTGTCGTAAAGTTGGAACCGCGACTAACGACTAACCAATCGAATACCGACTGGCCTACAAATATGGGGTTAGCTCCTTATATCCAAAACGATTTATGGCATGAAAGGGGTCCTTTCCTTACTAGTTCTCTCTCTCTCTCTCTCTCTCTCTCTCTCTCTCTCTCTCTCTCTCTCTCTCTCTGGATTCTTCTACTAACGGCTATCATTAAATGTACCACTTGTCGCAATATGTTACAGTTTCCCCTTGTAATGAATGATGTGATCAAAGGATTGATTAGGAAAGCAACTGTCAGTGACTGTTCAACTACAAACAGATGGTGCAGTGTTGGTTTATGAAGTCTCGTGCTTCATTGTGGCTGCCTAGATATTAATGACGGCGTGGATCACTTCGTGTGCTGACTCCTTTCCGTGCCATGACACAAGACTGTCAAGAATCTTCTCATGCTGCCTCCATTATCTTTCTTTCCGCAAATATTTCCGGTTGTCACAACATGTTCCAGTTTTTGTCTTCTCATAATGTGCCCAAACAACACTGACTGCATCTTTCCGATCTGTGTGATAAGTTAGTTGTCTTTGCGACCCAGCTTCTTCAAAATGTCCACACTGCTTATTTTGGATGTCCAATTAATTTCCACCATTCTTCTATAAAACCACATCTCTAAGGCTTTCGTGGATTTTTTCGCCTGTTTACTAATTGTACTGGATACTCAGCCATGTGTAAAAACCCATTCTATGTAACATGTAAGAACTCTTTTTCTAACTTCTAAGGCAGTGGTTCTCAACCGGTGGGGAAATCCCCCCCCCCCCCCCCAGGGGGGAATTTTAGGGTTTCCTAGGGGAAGGGGAATGACGTTGTGAAAATATGGTGAAAAGGGGGGGTGGGGCACGGGCCAAATTTTTAGGTAGGAAATACTAGGGGGGGGGGGGGATGACGTTCTGAAAATATGGTGTGTCGTAATAAGTGTCGTCCCTGGGGTGAGGGGAATCAACACCCACATTCTTTTAACCCCATATCATTATCTTGAGGATCACCTAGCTTTCTGTCCACAACACCCCGTCAGTCCTTGGATCTCTCTCTCTCTCTCTCTCTCTCTCTCTCTCTCTCTCTCTCTCTCTCTCTCTCTCTCTCTCTCTCTCTCTCTCTCTCTCTTCCTTACCACTGGACCATGCCCCCTCTCATTCTGTTCCAAAACATACCACACAACTCCAGTTTAATTAAAAAAATGACAAATTAATTTAATAAAGAAAAGTGTCAGGTATGTGCAACGTGTATGTGTAGAATGTCTGTCGTATAATCTAGAGTGTATTGCAGAATCAGACCGAACAGCTCAGGAGCAAAGTCTGCTTTCCTCACAGTACCGGCCACACAACAGCACCATAGATCAAGTACAGAAGACTTCACCAAATTCTGCGTCTCTCCGGCCAAATGTCGACTTCCTCCAATAGCTCTTGGATAGTCCGGATGCCTGGTCATCAATAGTGGATATAGTCCAATACTGACCATGTATCTGACACACACAGTGTAACTAATATGTCGCTAAAAGTTCTGGGATCTGATAACACTTGTACAGTAAAATAATGCTTACTGTCGCTTTGACACAAAATGTTAGTAGTTAATTTCACACCGCAATTCACCAATTGGGAAAACACAATGTTAATTTTCAATGTATCTGTATAACCACTATTGTTCCTGTTACTGGTGGTATTGTAAGTATCTTCACTAGACTATGCTGATAACTACCACTGAGGAATCACTCTTATATGATCATCGGTTCCCGCTCAGCAGAGGCCAGGTTCTTGCAGACCCTCTGGGTTATGGGCCCAGTGCAAAAGCCGCTGAATAAAAATTCCGCCTTCAATGATCGAGCCATACTTTTCTGCTACTTTTTGGAAAACATAGTGGAACCTGTTGAAGAGAGAGAGCACACCTGGTGATAGCAACCCGATTCCGACCTTTATTAGGTGAGTGTAGGGCGACGGCCGCACTCAGATATATAACAGGGCACTAACTCTGTCATAAGGCAGAGGAGCTCATCACATCGGTCTGAGTCATGGTAAGACAAGGAAAGACTAAAGGAAAAGTGCAGATACCCAGTAGATACCCTACTGGACGATCCTACCATTTGACATTTCCTTTATCCCCCCCCCCCCCAACCATCCTCAATCTCCCTAAATATCATCCCACTACGTTGTTCTTAACTCACTGAGTTAATTGATATCTCACACTAGCTAGTTTAAGCACCGCGATAGCCTACTGCTGCCGACACTCCTATAATACGTTCTCATCACGCACATTACCACACTCTATTCCTAAGAATAATCTAATTTGGGTCTATTTAATTAAATACCATATATTTATTCCTGTTTGAAATTGAGACTACGAAATCACACACTGGATAAACGTCCGCCGATGTAAATCAACATAAGACACTGTAGTCTCTCTCCAGAATCAAACCAGGAATATCACACACGTCCTTATTGCTTCACAACATTTTGTCGACTCCCGTCAAAGTTGTTTATCCAGACTGTTTTAATACTGTGTCTGAATGACGTCACAAAACTGTCTAGACACTAGACGTCGAGAAGCTATTTTTCTATTTCCTTTTCCGACTCGATGTAAACAACCGGCCTTGATCTGGGGAAGTGTCCCCGGTACTTTAAAAAGTCTTGCCGGCCAGTGATCTTGAGAAATCTTTCCCCCACAACAAAAGATCTTGCCGACTTTCATCCAGACAGTCTGTCTACCACATCAAAGTATGGCTGCCGCCTGTAGACGAATGGCGCGACATTCTTTCATCGATCGACAACTCCAAGAATTTCCGTGACATGGTGAAGGGGGGCACGGACCAAAAGAGGTTCAGAACCACTGTTCTAAGGACAATGCCTTATTGTACAAAACGTCTTCATTTGATAAATGCAGTTTTTGCTTGTCCTATTCTGTTCTATTGATCTCCGATGCATCTTCGATCTGATGTTATCCATGTGCCTTGATATCTTAATGTCTGCACTTGCCCCAAAATAACGTCCTTTACTTTAATTGCACATGTAGGCACAATCTGTTCCTTTGATATCACCATGACTTCCGTCTTTCTGTTATTCAAACTAAGGCCCCCTTTTTCCCTTTCTACAACCAGTATGTCTATCATTTGTTGTAGTTCTTTCTGACTCGCTGCTACAAAGACGGTGTCATCAGCATCACCACTATATGGCGAATAAATCTGAACAATGAATAAGCGATTAGAAAGTAGATTTGGGACTTTGAAAATATTATGTATACAGAAGAAATGGTCTGATCATATAAAGAAGAATGGGTCTTATCCCATGGAAACAAAATACATTCAAATACACAAGTCATAGAAGTCTTTGAATGAAAAAGACCACGCTGGAGGGAAAAGTCGGAGGCATACAGATTGGAGGCAGACAGCGATAAAAGCTGGGAAGATAATATCAAGAAATCCCTCGGGAAGGTTAAACCGGTCAACAAATGCCCGCAGAAGTCGGATGTGTCGGCCTAATGGCGCAAGAACGCAGCTCTACTGTAAACAGGCACAACACAATCACGTCCGAAAAAACTCGCCGGGTGAGCGTAGAAGAAGAAGAAGATATCAAGAAATGGACGGACAAGCAATCTCTCAGAGTGTACAGCCGGGACGTGAGCCAGAGAGTTTTGGAGATGCATTGCAGTCAACCTTCATTATGGAAACGGCAACTGGTTGTTGAAATGATTTAAAACAGATTTCTACTATAACATGTGGCCAAAGGACGTGGGTGGTTTACTTTTGATGTCTATGACAATTTTATTGTTTCTTAAATCCATCTGAATATAATTTTGATAGCCCAATGTATTTGCGGAAGGTATGGGGAAGCTAGCACACACATTTTGCAAAGACAATTTTATGTAACAACTTCACGACAGTCGTCAGACTGAATAATGTGAATGAATTGGAGTTTGCAAAATGTATCCGTGAAACTACACGTCTGTGACTTCGATAGATTTCCATTCATGTTTCCTACATGTGCAGATGTATAGCTATTTAAGATTATTATTTTTCCCGCATATCCTTTACAGGACATTGCTGTCAACATAAGCATCTTTCAGCTGATTGTTGATTTCTTGGCAAGATTACGCTCAGTAGTTTGCCATTGTTTTCTGAGCGACCGGCTCACACACCTTGTAAGTTACCGACGCGAAGAGAACCGCTACCGATTCTCGCGCAACGTCACTTTACTTACGAGAGTATACGAGATTACGGAGAAAGTCCGTGTAACCTACAGACAAGGGAGGCTGGCTATTTAAGAATATGCACTGGCTATATGCAACAAGTAGAACTATTCCGGTCACTTCCAGGAAACGAACGCATCCCAAGCTAGTTTCTTCCATTTGTAGAAAGAGATGTTTGTCCGACTGCGATGTACGCTCTGTATCTAATGTTATGCTTCTACAGAAACAGTTGAAAGTCTTTAAAAAAAAACAAAAAAAACAAACAAACAAACAAACAAACAAACAAAATAGTTGCATGTTCTTTACAGGGCGTCGAAATTTACACCATAATTTATAGGCTGTTTGTAATTTATTAGGCAATATTACCATCAGTAATTTGAAATAGTTTTCCAAAGGCCGACACTCAAAATATTGTAACAATCAACGCAAAGCGATCAGTCTCCAAAATAGCCGATTTCGAAACCTGTATGTTGGGATTGTACGTAATATTTGAGAGGAAATTGATAATGTGCATACATTCTCGCGCGCGCGTGTGTGTGTGTGCGTGCGCGCGTGCCTGGGCCTGTTTGTGTATGTATGTGTGTCATTACGCTACAACGTTTACTTCTATATTCAACAAGGGACTCCTCACCCGCATATAACTTCACATCCAACACTCAGATGCATACGCAGCAGATGATTTTAAGCACACAGCTCTGTACCCAGCACAGAACTCTACACCCAACATAGAACTCTACGCCCATCACACAACTCTATACTCAGCATAGAACTCTACATCCAGCATCCAACTCTACACCCAGCACAGAACTCTACACTGCATCTAGCAGATAACTCTACATCCAGCACAGAGTTCTACATCCAGAAGAAAACTCTACTTCCAGAATTGAAGTGAGGTTCAACCAAAAGCAATCGGGTTATCGTTTGCTTGATGTAGTATTTATACATGTGGCGTGAATTGTCAGACCTAATTATTGTAACCTCTCATCAAGAGTGTTTAAGTTGTCTTTCATCTGGTTTCATGATTGGTACATGAGACCAATGGCAAGATACGCACGCTTGTTCTGATAACTAGTTGTTTTAAGCTGTCTAATGTCTTATAGTTCTTGTATCTTTTTGTACAAGACTGTGCGCCTTTAAGTAATTGTACGTTCCAATTTTTGACTTCTCATGATGTGGCAACAAATTGAAGACTGCCTCTTTTTGATGTTTGTGATAAGTTGATAGATTGTCTTTGCGACTTAGCCTCCCTAAAAATGTCCAGACTGCTCATTTTGGCTGTCCAACGAATTGTCAGCATTCTAATATGAAATCACATCTCCAAACCCTCAAAATGTTTTGTTCGCTTCTTTATTAATTGTCCATGATTCGCAGCCAAATTATAAAACTGGTTCTATGTAACATGCAGCAATTCTTTTCCTCACCTCCATGGCAAGGACTTTTTACAAAAATGATCTTTAATAGCCATCTATATTCACTATTTGAACCACAACTAAGAGACTGGCATGAACTCCCACACTCAGCAATTCAATACCCTAGTAGACAGGTCAAACAAGTGAAGAAACCCTCGAGGATTATCTTGTGTAAAGTACACACAAACAGACAAGCAAACACAAACAGACAAGCAAACACAGAGCCAAGCAACCATTAGAGCAACAGCTGCAGCAGCGGCCACATGTTTGATCTGTCAAGCTGTAGATAACCCGCACCGCCATGATTAGAAACGCGCCGATGGACAAGTGTTTATGATCAGTCGATTTGTCACGCTAATGAATTACAGACCTTTCTGGCTGAAATCTGCCGCTTGCTGTCGCCTGATGTTCTTCATGAATCATATACACTGACGAACACTGGCGTCCTGACTGGCTGGCTATATGATGTATCCACGACAATCTCACACTGACGAATACTGGCGTCCTGACTGGCTATATGATGTATCCACGACAATCTCACACTGACGAACACTGGCGTCCTGACTGGCTATATGATGTATCCACGACAATCTCACAATGACGAATACTGGCGTCCTGACTGGCTATATGATGTATCCACGACAATCTCACACTGACGAACACTGGCGTCCTGACTAACTATATAATGTATCAACGACAATCTCACACTGACGAACACTGGCGTCCTGACTGGCTATATGATGTATCCACGACAATCTCACACTGTCGAACACTGGCGTCCTGACTAACTATATGATGTATCCACGACAATCTCACACTGACGAACACTGGCGTCCTGACTAACTATATGATGTATCCACGACAATCTCATACTGACGAACACTGGCGCCCTGATTAACTATATGATGTATCCACGACAATCTCACGCTGACGAACACTGGCGTCCTGACTGGCTGGCTATATGATGTATCCACGACAATCTCACACTGACGAACACTCACTGACGTCCTGACTGGCTATATGATGTATCCACGACAATCTCTTATTGGCTCACTGACGTTTGGCTTTGGCTCCTCAAGGCCTGGCTAGAGACGCGGGGCGGACATTGTGCAAGTGTTAAATAAAAAGAGAGAAAACCTTCACATAAAATAATATTTATAACATATGCGATTTTCATCCTCGCCATGCTACTGAATTCGAGCAACGAGCTCAGATTCTCCCCGTGTGATCTATGGGAGAAGATTGCAACATTTATGGTGATATCCGAGTGAAAAGAACAAGATCATTTTACCAAAAGAAAGCCAATGTACCATTCAAGTCGTGCACGACTGTACACTAATAGAAAGAGAGAGACGGAACCTACATTACACATGCCAAACGCAACAGTTAAACACACATCTATAATGTTGGGAAAAACACGCATCAACTTCAGAGCAACGGCAGCAGCTCTCAGTCTCTCAATAGTCGAATGGAACCAATTAAAGAGACAAGCTGTTTTCATTCTCGAAGTCAGCCTTCTCATGTGAAATAAAAGATATCAGAATGCTGCCCACAAGAACTCACTTGGATCTATACCTGCTTCTGATAGATCTGTCGGCCTCACCAGAAGGTTTGTCTATAAAGGGGTTAAAGGACAGAAGATCAAATGCACTGCATGAAGTTCTATCCAATATGGCTGGGTCTTCTGTCAGTATAGCGGCGCTATGATAAGCATCGGTCCATGCGCTGCTTGGGAAATGTTCCTCTATTTTGTTTATGGCTGTTGTCCTTTCTGTTTCATTCTGTTCTTCTCTGTACCAGCAATGTTCTCTGTCATGTAAACGCAGGCGCTGTTGTCTTCAAGTTGGAAACCAGTGCTAATTGCTAAAGGATTTGGCCAGTTACAAAACTACCGGACAAACACATAAGACGATGTTTTCGCCAGGTTGATTCAAGATCTGCTCTCTACCTGTTTGAAAACATTGAACAGACAATTGCACACCTCATCGTTTTATCCATATTCGATGACACAAATTTTCTGATCTCACTGCAGCTTATTTGTTGGCCATTATAAGCTTCTTATTAACCTGCTGTCTTTGCCATTGATACTTATTTCGTCCAGACATTTTATTAAATTGTCGCGGATAAATCTGTTTAATGTATTTTTAGTCTAAGAAGCAAAAGTAAATATTCGTTGAAGCTTCCATGTGTAATTTTTCTGCCAAGTGTTCCCGAACAAAAATAGTGCTTCTCGTCGTCTACTTTAAAAAAAAAGAAAACAACAAAAAAAAGCACATAATTCTTCCGGAACTTCAGTGTCTATTTTATTTTGTCTGCTTCTGTATTCTGTTAGATATTTCTTAGAGGCTAAAACCTTAGATTCTTTACCCCAATGTCATCTGACCATTTTCTAGAACTCACACCACCCACTCACGTAAGCGCGTTAGTCCGGAATCCCAGACGTATGCCAGGCACATTCGCTCCCGCCCCTGACATTGGGTATCTCGCATTGATGTTACAATAACAACAATCAGCCCACTAATAACAATAATAACTTTCAAACAAGCCTACACTTCTGCAAACAACCCCCGTTTATTTGTAACTCTGCCACAAACATATGTACATGTAAACAGCCCGTGGCAGTTGCGGGAGATCACGTGTTACATGCATGGTGTATTCAGGAGAATTGTCTTGTGTGTTGCAATCTAGTAGAAACAATGAGATCGCTTTTCTCTAATCCTTTTTCCATTATTCCTGGTTTCTTCCTTTTCTTTTTCGTAATATTATCGGAAGGAAGTGTTGAACACCCAGTAATACAACTCACTAGCTCACAGATCATGCATTCGACTTAGGCATCCAGGTGTCATTGAGACCGACTCCATTCAAAGTAACACCCTGTCTACCGTAGACGGGGTTTATTTCCCAATATTTTGTTAAAGGCAGCGCCTGAACCCAACAATGTGCACTTGGCATCCGTGGTGGACATTGTTACCATGCCTAACCTACACACGGAATCACGTGTGTTTCGCTCTTATCCGAGACAGCCAGGTGTGGGATCTCACTACACTAGACATAAGAGGACGCGTGACAACCAGTAGTTCGTGCAACATGTTCAAGCCCTGTGCAAGGATCCGAACCCTGCAACATCTCAGCGTGAGACAGACATCGTAGCCAGGCACCACTCATCTGTATTTAAAGGACAGTCCGTCTCATGTTGTGCCTGTAATGGTTGTATGTTATTGAGGTGTATGGCTCCTTCCCTGTCACTGACGTTGGTGTCTGTTGCAAGTACACAACAACAGAGACATTCAGTGATAACAATAAGTGATTGTAGTGTAGCATGCGCGCGCATGCACATACATGGTAAAATATGTTGATTTCTGAAGAAGACAATGTGTTCAGAGAATATCAACGATCTGACAAGACTGACACAATAAAGGCCAAAACAACAACAACAACAAAGAGCAGGACATATGGTAACTAACCTGGCAGGTCAATGAGCTTTGTGTAGACTGACAAGAAGGCAGCTTCCGCGGCTTTGCTCCGTGTACAGAGAGAGTCCACCTCTAACTGAAAGCTTCTCAACAACGGCGCTGCAGCACTGCGAATGTCCTGAAATAATCAAGTCTTTGGTTACTCAGATACCAGAGAAGGCGTGGACAATCTGAGATCCTTAATATGATCCTTAACATTAATAATATAACACACAAATAGTGAAAGGTTCTTTAAATGACTTCTCGGCTGGCGCTGGTGACCATGCTCTTCTACAACCAACCAATTCTAAACTGGACATTAACAAGATTGTACCTGGTGTGGTGATTTCGAGTGGGAGACAATTCAGGTCGTTGTCTAGTTTACAAAGGGACACCTGATACTTAACTTTGGGTACCGGTACCTGCTGGCATTGTGCAGGTTTTAACGGAACTCCATGCACGACTTCTGAAATACGCCCGCGTGGTACCCCACGGAAACATGGTTATCTTACGCCTGCGTCTAATTGGCGGTAGATCTTGGAGTTGGCCACCATCTCTCTGCACAGGGATATTTCCATAAGTGCTCCAGTTTTCTGGTATAGATTTTGCTTTTTAAGTTGCATATCCCTTACAGGAAGTTGCAGTCAACACCAGCATTTTCAGCTGTTGTTTATGTTCTTGGATATATTACGCTCAGTAATTTGCCACTGCTTTCTGAGCGACCGGCTCACATACCCCGCAAGTAACCAACGCGACGCTATCCGCTGCCGAATCTCGCGCAGCTGTGTTCCTCGCGTGGATATACGGGATTACGGAGAAAGTCGTTAATCCCTTCGCCATGGAGACCGGCCTGGTATAGATTACATAAGGAAAATTGCAGGGCAGTGTAGCATATTCGAGAGACTCCAAGTGAGTGTGTGTTTGTGTGTGGGTGAGAGAGAGAGAGAGAGAGAGAGAGAGAGAGAGAGAGAGAGAGAGAGAGAGAGAGAGAGAGACAGACAGACAGACAGACAGAGAGAGACAGACAGAGAGAGGAGGAGAGGGAGACGAAGAGGCAGAAAAAATACACACAGTATGCTAAACTTGTCTTCTTTAAATTTCTTATTTCTGATTATGCCTCGCTAGATCTCGCTTTTCATTGATTGGACAATAAAATAATAACCATATACTAAAGGGAATGGCGCTCCACAAGCATTAAAAAAAACAGCTAGCTACAAATAGCAGGTCACATATCTGCTCTTGCGGTTATCGATCGAGCAACATATAGGCCCTGGCCCCTGACCTGACCAGTGTGGTGATCTATGCATGTGACCATCCATGCAGGTAAAGAACAATGCTGGCGATGTGAGGCCGCTGACATTACACCAGCAATACATTCACGGGCATTCAAGGAAACTCACAGAAGATACAGACAAGAAGTAGAAATTTGAGGAAATACTAGACAATAGACAACAATGAAACACCATGATCAGAGAATCTCACCTCAAGCGCAGTCCATACATACTACTTCTCGTACACTGGACTTCTTCTTCTTTCGTTCGCTTGAAATATGTCTATAACTGCAATGTTGTCTCCTGTATGAATCTAACAGTCTTGTTTAGTTCACTCAGCGGTCCATAGAGTTTATCTTCCACTGTTGTCTCTCTAGGCCAGAAGGTATGCCTGGGTATGATGCGGTTTGGGCAGTCTTGGAGTATGTGCTCTGCTGTCTGCGGCGCCAAACCACACGTGCACGTGGCTGAATCACAAATCTTGAATTCTGTATACATGTGGTTGCGTAATCTGTTGTGTCCTGTTCTAAGGCGCAGAATAATGACTTGTTCTGGTCTGTCCGTAACGTGGTAGTCGTCTTGAGCAGGTTGTGGTGGCCTTCTGACTGATTTGATCATTCTTTTCTGTTGGTGGTATGTAATGGGCACATCAGGCTGTTCTTCTTTTGTTCCTTCCTTAGGCAATTGATCAGCTCTGTCGTTTCCGGGTACTCCACAGTGGGATGGTATCCACTGCATGGTGACCTTATGCTGACTGCTAAGTTCATAAAGTAGTGTCCTTAGTACTGGCAATTTCCCAGACAGGAGCGCCTCGAGTACTGATTTTGCATCTATCAACAGCACCACAGGTTGTGTACCATGGTTGGTATTTAGTAATTTCTCTGTTGCTATCTTGATTGCCTCAATTTCAGCATCATAGTTATGGCAGTACTTTCCTGTTGGAACTCTGGCCGTGTCCCTAGTATTATTTGGGTATTCTATGTACACTCCCGCTCCTCCATTTCGGACAGCATTTTTGCTGACCCATATGTGTAGACTCGGATCCAGCGGTCCTGTGGGTATTCGTCATCAAGGAAGCTGAGAGTGGCTGTTCTGCGCTGTACACTGTTCTGTTCTTCCTTGTCAAATATTTCTCGCACTTTAGTCTGGATTTGTAGTGATAGTCTATGTGCATCTTTCCATGGAGTTCGCTCTGGAATAGTAGTCAGGGGGATACCAACTGTGGGCAGATCGGTGGTTTCTCTGCAGAGTCGTTTCGCCTGGTGGATAAACTACATCTTTTCAATCGCCCCATAGCTAAGTTTTCAAACCGGTTCTTCATAGGGTGGCCTGGCAAGCTGAGGAAATTTTCTGCTTGTATTAGTGTTTTCGTATCTCTGCGCTCTCTCAGTGCATGGATCCTCCCCATTTTTCCTTCTGACTATTTTCCTTCTGGCTTTTGCTAGTGCTTTTTTGGTGTGTTTTCTCCATGTCAGCTTGGCATCAAATGTTACTCCAAGGTATGTTGGTTGTTTATCTTCTCTTAGGGGTGTTCCATTTATCTGGATGCTCCCTGCCTTTTGTTTCGGAGAGAGGGTAAATAGAGTGGTGCTGCATTTGTCAATGTTTATGCTGACACACCATCTATCCGCCCATGTAACAAAAGTATCTACAGCTATTTGTAGCGATATGGTGGCCACTGACGCATGTTCATTTGTGCTCCACAAAACCAGGTCATCAGCGTACATTGCCGCTTTAATTCCATGCTGTAGATTAGCAACAAGATCATTGATGAAGATTATGAAAAGTGTGGGGGACAAGACTCCGCCCTGGGGAACACCAGTAGTACTTTCTTGCTCTTGAGTCTGTCTATCTGGAACTCGGGCTCTTCTGTTGTGCAAGTATGCTTATTCTTCCACTGACTTTACATGTTTCTCAGTTTCTTCATCAAACCTTCTTTCCAGACTTTGTCAAAGGCTTTCTTCAGATCTATCCATGCGGCAAGCAACAGCTTCTTCGCTTGGAAATGCATCCTCGATTTCTTGAGAGAGGTAGGTTGTCTGATCTTCCGTAGAGTAGCACTGCCTAAAGCCAGCCTGCTGTGGCACAAGGATGTTTTCACTTTCAATGTACCACTGCAGTCTGTGATTGATGATGCGCTCCAGTGTTTTGCAGAGACAGCTGGTGAGGCTAATTGGTCTGTAGCTGGAGGCAATGGAACTATCTTTCCCTGATTCTGGGAGGGGTATTACGATTGCTTCTCTCCAGGCTTGAGGAACACTACCTAAGGTCCAGGTGTTATTGAAGATCTGCAATAGCTTTGCTTTGGCTTCTGTTCCTAGGTTCCTGATCATTTCATTGGAGATACAATCAGGTCCTAGTGACTTTCTCATTTTCAGTTTTGATATGGCTAGCCCCAGTTCACTGTTTGTGATAGGTGCCTTCATGACCTCATGTAGTATGTCATTCTGTCCTGTATGTTGCAATTTCTCTCGAATCTCTTGTTGTTTATCTGGACTAATTTCGATATTGTTATGTTGTGCGAATGAGTCCGCAAAATGGTCAGCTGCTTGCTTTCTTGTTAAAATGTTTCCATCTTTATGTAGTACAATTTTTGAGTTTCTCCCTGTGCCCTCATCGTTAAGTTGTTTTATTAGTTTCCATAACATCCTTGCGTCTCTTTCAAAGTTCAGTGACTCTGTTTTCTCCAGCCAGCTTTTCCTTCTAGCATGCAGCTGGGCCCTTTGAAATTTGGCTTTTGCGTGCTGGTATTTATTGTGGTGATCTTGACTGGGGTTGGCCTCTGCTTGCCTTCTACATACTTCCTCATCATTATGCAACTGTTCCAGTTCACTACTCCAGTAGGGTTTATAACGTTTACGGGCTCCTCTTGGTACTGTTTCTCGTGCTGCCTGTAGTATGCGTTTCCCAAACTCTTCAACTACTTTATTTATGTCCTTCTCAGTGTTCAGGTGTCTAACCAGTATGCTGGTGCGATGTTTGTACATTGTCCAGTCTGCTTTCTTGTAGTTCCACCTTGAAAGAGTGCTGCTTTCATTTACAAGCCCATTTTCTACAATTAGAAAGACCGGCCGATGGTCACTGCCACCTAGCTGTTTCCCTACAATTCGTTTAATGTTCCCTCTAGGTCTGGTGAATGAAAAGCCAGGTCAGGTGTAGTTGTAGTGTGCCATGATCTCGAGTAGAAAGTACTGGACTGACTTTTGCATGTGGATTAGCTTTCCTTATTAGCAGTGTTCCTCGCCATCAGGCGAATCCACTCCGACTTCTCAGGTAGCTGTAATTTACGTCCCCAAGTCAAGGACGAGAAGTCCTTCAAATGACGAGCGTCTTCTCCTTCTTATCGTCCTCCTGCTTTTGCCATTAAGCGTGGCAAGGAGGATGAAGATGTGACTTTCTGTAGTTCGCTTGTCTTGTTGCTTGTACTAATGTTATAACTGATGTCTCTCATGTCTCTTTTACTCTAGCCAACTCTTTCTCGGTTTTCCTCTCGCCTCGTATCCTGATGTTCTCAAGTAGAACACGATAGCCGATAGCTGATCTTGTTTTAACCTAACTAAATGTCGGAACCATTTAATTCTTTGGTGCTCTATAAAATCAGGTAACAGGTGTTATCTCTAAACGTGTTCTTAGTTTCTCAGTTGTCTATTCTCTTGTTTTTCCAGCTGCGTTTCTTTTGACATAATGTGATTTTACGCCTGCATGTTTCTAGGACTGTTGACTTTTGGCATTACTAACACAGCGTTGAGACAAGTACAGCATCTATCAGCTTCTTATTTGTTATTTATTAGTAGATGCGGCTGTTGCACACAGTGAACAACTAGGGTTAGAACTGACATGAAGAAGACACAGATTATGGTCGTCACTGGGAAGAAGGAAATACCACTATGTGATATACGAGTAAATGGGCATATTCTAAAGCAAGTGAATCGATACAGTTATTTCGGAACAGTCATAACATCTGATGGGAGATTCCTCGAAGAGATTAGAACAAGAATTGCCATTGCGAAGGTAGCCTTTTGCAAGATGGAAAACATACTGACCAATAAAACAATATCAGTTGAAACGAGAAAAAGAGTGGTGAAGTGCTACATAGAACCTGTACTTTTGTATGGATGTGAAGCGTGGACAATGAGCAGTTAAGCTGAAAAACATCTGATGGCTGTGGAAATGTGGTTTCTGAGGAAAATGCAAAGAATACCATGGACAGACAGAAAAACCAATGAACAATTCCTTCAAGAAACAAATGAAGATCGTAAACTGATTAGAGTCATTAGACGTAGACAGTCAAAATTGTTTGGGCATGTTATGAGAAGAAATGACTTGGAGAACTTGGTGACGACTGGCAAGATCGAAGGGAGGAGACCAAAGGGAAGACCGAGAAATAAATACCTGGATGGATTGGCCGCATGGCATGGTCGAGACAGGAACACGGAGCTGATCCATGACTCTGGTGATCGATTGAGATGGCAGAACATAACCGCCCAGGCTTATCGGCATGGCACATCATGGATGGATGATATGTGGGTGTACTGGGGCAGGTGCTATTAGACAGTTCTTATTTGCTTCTGTATTCTCGTTTCAATTTCTCTATCTAGTGTTTCATTCTCTGAATACACAGCCCAGGTACTTGTATTCTCTAGCTTGTTTTAATAATTTTTCCACTTATATTCATGCTTTATTGCTATTGTTTTCGTCTAATTGTCATACATTCTGGCTTTTCGATGATAATCTCTATATCAAAATGTTGACAGTAATTCTCAAGGCAATTAATATACTGCTAAAGATCCGCATTGTTCTCGTACAATAAACTCTGGTCGTCTGCACACATCACCTAATTTAAACTCTCTGGTTGTGTGTTTGCTTCTTTAGCAATCTTATCCATATAGATGCAGAACAAAAGTGGTGATAAAACACATCCTTGTCTGACGCCTGATGTTAGTTGAAACCAGAAGTAATGCCGACATTCAGATTATCATTGACACAAGCCCACGCTCCGAGAAAGGTGTCATCACTGGCCAGATTATCATTGATACAAGCCCACGCCCTGAGAAAGGTGTCATCACTGGCCAGATTATCACTGACACAAGCCCACGCTCCGAGAAAGGTGTCATCACTGACCAGATTATCACTGACACAAGCCCACGCTCCGAGAAAGGTGTCATCACTGGCCAGATTATCATTGACACAAGCCCACGCCCTGAGAAAGGTGTCATCACTGGCCAGATAATCACTGAATCAAGCCCACGCTCCGAGAAAGGTGTCATCACTGACCAGATTATCACTGACACAAGCCCACGCTCCGAGAAAGGTGTCATCACTGGCCAGATTATCATTGACACAAGCCCACGCCCTGAGAAAGGTGTCATCACTGGCCAGATTATCACTGACACAAGCCCACGCTCCGAGAAAGGTGTCATCACTGGCCAGATTATCATTGACACAAGCCCACGCCCTGAGAAAGGTGTCATCACTGGCCAGATTATCACTGACACAAGCCCACGCTCCGAGAAAGGTGTCATCACTGACCAGATTATCACTGACACAAGCCCACGCTCCGAGAAAGGTGTCATCACTGGCCAGATTATCATTGACACAAGCCCACGCCCTGAGAAAGGTGTCATCACTGGCCAGATTATCACTGACACAAGCCCACGCTCCGAGAAAGGTGTCATCACTGACCAGATTATCATTGACACAAGCCCACGCTCCGAGAAAGGTGTCATCACTGGCCAGATTATCATTGACACAAGCCCACGCCCTGAGAAAGGTGTCATCACTGGCCAGATTATCACTGACACAAGCCCACGCTCCGAGAAAGGTGTCATCACTGACCAGATTATCACTGACACAAGCCCACGCTCCGAGAAAGGTGTCATCACTGGCCAGATTATCATTGACACAAGCCCACGCTCCGAGAAAGGTGTCATCACTGGCCAGATTATTATTGACACAAGCCCACGCCCTGAGAAAGGTGTCATCACTGGCCAGATTATTATTGACACAAGCCCACGCCCTGAGAAAGGTGTCATCACTGGCCAGATTATCATTGACACAAGCCCACGCTCCGAGAAAGGTGTCATCACTGACCAGATTATCATTGACACAAGCCCACGCCCTGAGAAAGGTGTCATCACTGGCCAGATTATCATTGACACAAGCCCACGCCCTGAGAAAGGTGTCATCACTGGCCAGATTATCATTGACACAAGCCCACGCTCCGAGAAAGGTGTCATCACTGGCCAGATTATCATTGACACAAGCCCATGCTCTGAGGAAGGTTTCATCATGGCCAGATTATCATCGACATAAGCCCACAACTATGGCATGTGATCAGAATTCCAACCCAGCGATATTTATGTTCAGGACCTCAGTGTTCAGAAACTGCTATCAATGAAGATAGATCGAATAACAAGCACACGGGATGGCCATGCTAGGTCTAGTACACAGTATGAACTATCACAGCAGAGGCATGAGTGGTTGGTGGCTTGCACTGATCCATGTGTCTACAAGCTAGATCTAGTACACAGTATGAACTATCACAGCAGAGGCATGAGTGGTTGGTGGCTTGCACTGATCCATGTGTCTACAAGCTAGATCTAGTACACAGTATGAACTATCACAGCAGAGGCATGAGTGGTTGGTGGCTTGCACTGATCCATGTGTCTACAAGCTAGATCTAGTACACAGTATGAACTATCACAGCAGAGGCATGAGTGGTTGGTGGCTTGCACTGATCCATGTGTCTACATGCTAGATCTAGTACACAGTATGAACTATCACAGCAGAGGCATGAGTGGTTGGTGGCTTGCACTGATCCATGTGTCTACAAGCTAGATCTAGTACACAGTATGGACTATCACAGCAGAGGCATGAGTGGTTGGTGGCTTGCACTGATCCATGTGTCTACAAGCTAGATCTAGTACACAGTATGAACTATCACAGCAGAGGCATGAGTGGTTGGTGGCTTGCACTGATCCATGTGTCTACAAGCTAGATCTAGTACACAGTATGAACTATCACAGCAGAGGCATGAGTGGTTGGTGGCTTGCACTGATCCATGTGTCTACATGCTAGATCTAGTACACAGTATGAACTATCACAGCAGAGGCATAAGTGGTTGGTGGCTTGCACTGATCCATGTGTCTACAAGCGATCGGTTCCAATAGTAGACCGAAACTACTGCGCATTATTGCTATATGCGGAAGTAGCGCCCACGTTCCTCACCACGTCTAAGTTTTAAACTCTGGATGTGGTAGATGGTCATATATTGAGTGTTATGATTTGTAGTAATTTTATTATTAATCATTGTTGTGTTGTTCTTGACAAAATTTGTCATAAGCGAAATGTCGGACATGTGTGGCATGTTTTCACGCATGTATAGTTACCTTTCTTACTGGTTATTATATAATTGTTATGGATGGTCCTATCATGTGTTTCCATGTATTCATCAATTGGATACATTATTTCCGTTGTCAGTGATGACTGTTCATCTGGCCTGGGGTAATTATAAGGTATGCCCACGTGTGTGTACTTGTAGTGCACACCACGGTATCTTCAAACAGCTGTTTGTTTCATTGTATATTGTCACACCCGCAGCAGTTTGTATATTGTCACACCCGCAGTAGTTTCTTAAATGTCACACCCGCAGCAGTTTGTATATTGTCACACCAGCAGCAGTTTGTATATTGTCACACCCGCAGCAGTTTGTATATTGTCAAACCCGCAGCAGTTTGTATATTGTCACATCTGCAGCAGTCGAGGTGGTTCTTATTGGTTCAAATCAGGTCAACATGGCCGAATGTATAAGACCGCTCGCTCTTAGACTTCCGCTGTGCAGACGCTGAGGTAGCGGGTTCAGCCGCTACACCAGTCAACTGGACTATAATGTTGGCTTCTCGTCATTGACTTGGAGACGTAAAGTACAAGTTCCTCAGAAGTCGGAGTGGGTTCGCCTAATGGCGAGGAACACCGGTATTAGGGAAAGTTAATGCACTTGCAAAAATAATTCTAGCGCACTTCTAGTAGGGGCAACTGCTAGAAGTAGTAGCACTGTTAATGGACCACGCTTCACTGTTAATGGACCACGCTTGAGTTCAAAGCAAGTGAAAGCACAAGCAGTAGGACATATTTCATACAAGCAAACAACAATGAGCACTGCCAGTGATCCACCAGAAACACACATCACCATAATTAGCAGCACATCTGGTAAACAAGGCTAGACACTACTTACCACAGTATTGCACACAGTACTAACACATGCAGGCGCGGATATCAACTCAAGCAAATGAACTGGAAATGGTATCAAGTTACATCAATGGCGTAGTTCTGCGTGCGGGCGTGTCGACTGTTGATCAGTGACATACTCAGCTAGGAGCTACTTGTATAACTAGTTTATTTGCTATTGTGCATGAAATCAGTTGTGTCCTCAAATATACAGCACAAACTGACCCCTAACATGTACGTGGACGCTCTTTCTTCTGCACTTGTTAGAGACAGATGTGGATTAGAAGTAAAGTCATGCGGATATGCGCGTGTGTGCACTATGTGAATGCAAGCATATGTGTATCAGTTCCTTCATGACATAGGCAGACGTTGCTGACAATACTATACTCAAGTATGTGTATTAGATTTGGTGTGTTTCAGGTGGACAAGAAATTATTTGTGATTTAGTTCCCAAAGAAGAGAATAGGATTTCCCTCGAAACATAAAAGTTGATTCACTGTGAATACACGGGCCTGGGTTTCTCCTCCATGCAGAATGTGTTCTAGAGCATTTTGATAAGAATTCAGCACTAGAAGCAAACCAAAGAATGGATATTGCTGCGACAGCCCAGGCCAACTCAGTACTGAAGGACGATGAATTCAAACTCTAGCAATGTCCTTCTCTGTGAAGTTACCGACAATATGTGATTGGCAGGGAGACACGCCAACGTATAAGACAGTAAGTGCATCCAAGTCAGTGAAGCATGCTGACACGCTGGCAAAACACAGCACTTTCCACTGGCTTCTTTGATCGCTGTCTGTAAGCTGACTTGCTATTTCACATTGGAAGATTTTTTTTTTTTTTTTGGGGGGGGGGGGGGGGGGATGGGGTTGAGAGGGAGGTAAGAGTAGCAACATTTATGATTGTAATTCTTGACATTTTCAATTTCCGACTAGAAATACAAACCGTGGGGAATCGCTGAATGGGAAGGGGATTTACATTCTTCAAAGCCCCCTTCACAATAATCGTTTGGTCATAATTTGCATTGATCACCGTTAACGGCAAGTCGCAAGACAACCTGCAGACGAGCATGGCTGAAGATACACAGATTGCGGTGACGTGGCCCTATGCTGAGGGCAGTTCAAGGGACAAATCAATGGCCAGCAACTGTTCTAGTTTTGTACAATAAACAATGAAGATATTCTTCTTCGTCTTCCTCTAATCCTTCCCCTTCTCGCCCTACCTAATCCGTTTTGCCTCAATTCCTGTTTTCATCAGGTAAAAAGGATACATGTGGAGCAAGCCGAGCTGGTTCGCTTCATACGTGGTGGTATTCACACCTCCGTATATTGCAACAATTCACTGTTTGCGGTGTTGGGAAAGGAAGGAACATTTGCTACATCTTCATCACGACGTTGATTGTCAGAATGATTTATTAAAACCAAGCATTAGCTTCTACTTTCTGAACGAAAATGTTCAAAGGTATTTTTCGTATAAGCAATGGGAGTCTCCATAGAACTAGATACATTGTGGAAATCAGAAGAACTCTAGTGCCATACTTAGAATAATTAACTGCAAAGTAAAAAACAATAAAAATACGGCTGTATGGATCAGAACCACGGAGAAAGACAACAACAGTTACTAAACTACTACAAATATTGCTTACTGGTGCCTACACAGAACAGATACAGGCAACACAATGGTATGCCAGAATCACATGTGTGGAGCTCTTGGAGATAACTAAACACAGAACAGAGGCACTACATTAGTGTGTTCTTTCTTATTTCTCGAATTAAAGAATTTTACTTCATCTTGCTGTTATCGGATTTACCTCCTTTCTTTTTCAGTTCCCTTCGTTGTTTTATTAATTCTAACGTGTCTGATGTAATCAGACCCACAATGTAGTAGATCCACAATGTAGTAGAATCATCTGCAGACTGCATTCTTCTGGTTTCCGGAGGAACAGCCTATGGTGAACGGAAGGCCCAATATACGGAAGTGAGGCTAAGTAGCCATGTGCAGGACGTGACGATTCCTTGGGTGAGCCCAGTACCAGAGCGCTGTGTGATGGCTCTGCAAGTATGGAAGCCTCCTTGGATGGCGGGGAATGCCCATGGTCTGCCCTTGCCTTCCCTTGAGGGTTGACCGGGATGTCTTTGGCTGTTCTATATGGGCCAGCTAGGATGGGGGATAACACCACAATAGTGAGATTCAAACGTCCTAAGAAACCCCCGGGAAGGTTAACCCGGTCAACAAATGCCCGCAGAAGTCGGATGTGTCGGCCTAACGGCGCAAGAACGCATCTCTGCTGTAAACAGGCACAACGCAGTCACATCCGAAAATTAAAAAATCCGGATGAACGCAGAAGAAGAAGAAGAATCCTGTCACTGTCAATGCAGAGGTCAACGCGCTCATCAATGAACACGCAGACAACCCCCAAGTGCTTATCTGTACAGATGGATCTGTTGTAAAGAAGCAGAGAAGTGCATGAGCATTTACAGCCCGTTCAGCGGGCCGAACCATCCAAGAATCCAGCGGTGCCTACACTATGCCCACGAGCAGCATGACGATGGAGGTGATGGCAGTTACACAGGCTTTCCTATGGCTAGAATCACAGCACTATACCAATGTGTGTGTACTAAGTGATTCAATGAGCATGATTCGGAGGGTTGAAGCTGGTTCTGTACGGAGACAGTGGACTGAGTCGCCGAGGAAGTCTGTTGTCCGTAAAGTCACCTTCATCTTTGTCCCGAGACATGCGGGAGTCGAGGGAAATGAACGAGCTGATAAACTGGCTGGCTCTGCACCCCCTGCAGATGGCCAGCCCATGGATCATGCCGATGTTATTAACGTCCTTAAAGACACGTCGAGAACAGAAGACTTTGACGTCAGTGAATCCACATCGCTGTCCAGGATGAAAGACTTGGGAGTAAGAATTGGCACGGCCAGACACGAGAGGTACATCGGGAAAACGAGGTGCCTCGTTAACCAACACAGGACTGGCACTATTCGCCACCGAAGGCTGATGCTTATGCTGGGGGGAGGATCTGAGCACCTATGGACCTGTCCGGAGTGCAATGAAGATACCCCAACTGATAACTGATAACTTATAAATGTTGCTTTTTCTTGGTCGGAATTAAATCTTTGGCTGCAGTTATCAAGATATCTCTAGCTTGTACTGCCAATTCAACAGGTGTCAATTCCTCCTGTATAGACATTAACACCCCAAAACGATTCTTCACTTCTACGTTATATGTATCTGGTATTTTTGTGAGATCAAAACAAAGTGGCCTTGATCTTCTTGATAAGAAACCAGTGACATATGTTCATGTGGTCCCTTTAACATGGGTAAGAGCACATACCAACAACATAAAACATAACCGTGAATGAAACATGGTGATTCCAATATTGATTGACCAAACATCTTCCCACCGCTGACTCACTCCCAGAATACAGCAGGTTATCAGGAATGGCACCAAACATAATTACCGGGCCCATTGAAGACACTTTCTCTAGACATAAGTTGACCTTAAAAATAATACACAGTACACGGCGTATGCAATCATGCTTCTTCACATCTTGTCATCTCCACAATCACGTGTCGTTGCTGACACCTTTCCGTACTTGACACCAAGGTATGAAGAATATTCCCTCACTGTCTTCCTCTACCTCTGTGCATATATCTGCCCAGCTATCACAACACTACGATAGTCTCTACCTGAGGTTTGTGATCAGTTATCTGCGTGTCTTAGCCTCTTTCAAAACATCTAGAATACTCATGTAGGCTGTCGAAGGAATTGTCAGCTTTCTTCTTTAAAATCACACATCTATGAGACCTTATTGGATTTGTTTTGCGTGATTACTAACACTATATGTGCAACACTAGCACATACCACCATTTAATAATATTACAGATATATGTATGTATGTAAGCGGGAAATCGCCAGCTACAAACTGCAGCACCTGTTGATTTCACATAATCTCTCTCTCTCTCTCTCTCTCTCTCTCTCTCTCTCACACACACACACCACACACACACACACACACACAACACACGTGTAGCAAGAATAGGCTGTGGTTTGAGAAGACAAGTGGCAATCTCTGGACGTGTCACGGGAAATAGTAAACTGAACAATGTCGTGACGACAGGAAAGTTGGAGGGCAAGCGAGACACTGGAATAAGTAGAAAGGTGCAGTTGGACAATTTAGTATGGTGACATGGAGAAACATCCGTGTGGCAAATGGTCTTCGTGACATTTTCCAGCATGCTCGAGACAAACATGATGGCGAACACCAAACGGCTTGGACTATAAGAAGAAGAAGTAGTCCCGACAGAAAAGATGCACTGCACAAGCAAACTATGGTGACTAAATTAAATGATCGGCTTTCTGGCGTTTAACTAGCGCAAATAGTCAGAAGCCCATCGCACACACACACACAGACATTCAATGATTAAAAACTATATAATGTAAAGGAGGTTGAAGCCGGTTGAGCAACCATAGGGAGATGATAGTGTATCAGGGGACATAACCGACAAAAGAAACATGATGAAGTTGTAGGCGCACGACATTAAACTATGACTACATCACAGCACTATACAAGTATGTTCTATAATGGGGGGGGGGGGGGGGGGAAATGACTACATCACATCATTATACAAGTATCTTCTTCTTCTTCTTCTTCTGCGTTCATCTCGAAAGTTTTGTTTTCGGACGTGATTGCGTTGTGCCTGTTTACAGCAGAACTGTGTTCTTGCGCCGTTAGGCCGGCACATCCGACTTCTGCGGGCATCTGAAGAGCGGGTTAACCTTCCCGGGGGTTTCGTAGGACGTTTGACGCTCACTGTTGTGGTGTTATCTCCCAAGCCAGTTGGCTCATTTAGAACAGCCGAAGGTATCCAGATCAGCCCTCAAGGGAAGGCAGGGGCAGACCATGGGCATTCCCCGCCATTCAAGGAGGCTTCCATACTTGCAGAACCGACACATAGCGCTCTGGTACTGGGCTCACCCAAGAAATCGTCACTTCCTGCACAAGTGTTCCGTTACCTACAACATGTGACCCGTGTGAAGGGCAGCACTATGTTTGCATGTCTGTGCAGGTGTCACGTCTACGTGACAGGCAAGTCTGGGGATTCCAGTGTAAAACAATACAAGGCTGTGAACATTATCTGTCACGTTGTATTAAAGACAAATCGTTCTCATTTAACGTTTCTTCTCTGAGACCACTTTTTGACAAGCATTGATGTTATTGATAACGATGCTGAAGGCAATTACTTAAAGCTATCGGGTTGGTGTGGGGAAACAAACTTAAACAGTAAGATACGACAGGGATTATTCAACATAAGTAAATATACATAAAGAGGAGTATGACTCTGCTATCCTTGATCTTAGAAATAGCCTACAGTGGACGCATCACACTCCAGATATGAAACACGACAGCCCTGTAGAGGAGCCTGCAGTGAGTGCATCACACTCCAGGTATGGAACACGACAGCCCTGTAGAGGAGCCTGCAGTGAGTGCATCACACTCCAGGTATGGAACACGACAGCCCTGTAGAGGAGCCTGCAGTAAGTGCATCACACTCCAGGTATGGAACACGACAGCCCTATAGAGGAGCCTGCAATGAGTGCATCACACTCCAGATATGGAACACGACAGCCCTATAGAGGAGCCTGCAATGAGTGCATCACACTCCAGATATGGAACACGACAGCCCTATAGAGGAGCCTGCAATGAGTGCATCACACTCCAGATATGGAACACGACAGCCCTATAGAGGAGCCTGCAATGAGTGCATCACACTCCAGATATGGATCACGACAGCCCTATAGAGGAGCCTGCAGTGAGTGCATCACACTCCAGATATGAAACACGACAGCCCTGTAGAGGAGCCTGCAGTGAGTGCATCACACTCCAGGTATGGAACACGACAGCCCTGTAGAGGAGCCTGCAGTGAGTGCATCACACTCCAGGTATGGAACACGACAGCCCTGTAGAGGAGCCTGCAGTAAGTGCATCACACTCCAGGTATGGAACACGACAGCCCTATAGAGGAGCCTGCAATGAGTGCATCACACTCCAGATATGGAACACGACAGCCCTATAGAGGAGCCTGCAATGAGTGCATCACACTCCAGATATGGAACACGACATCCCTGTAGAGGAGGCATCACACTCCAGATATGGAACACGACATCCCTGTAGAGGAGGCATCACACTCCAGATATGGATCACGACAGTCCTGTAGAGGAGGCATCACACTCCAGATATGGAACACGACATCCCTGTAGAGGAGGCATCACACTCCAGATATGGAACACGACATCCCTGTAGAGGAGGCATCACACTCCAGATATGGAACACGACAGCCCTGTAGAGGAGGCATCACACTCCAGATATGGAACACGACATCCCTGTAGAGGAGGCATCACACTCCAGATATGGAACACGACAGTCCTGTAGAGGAGGCATCACACTCCAGATATGGAACACGACATCCCTGTAGAGGAGTGGATCACACTCCAGATATGGAACGCATCCCTGTAGAGGAGGCATCAGACTCCAGATATGGAACACGACATCCCTGTAGAGAAGGCATCACACTCCAGATATGGAACACGACATCCCTGTAGAGGAGGCATCAGACTCCAGATATGAAACACGACATCCCTGTAGAGGAGGCATGACACCCCAGATATGGGACACGACATCCCCGTAGAGGAACCTGCAGTGGGTCAGTAACGTGTTGGCACCATCACATTTGGTTGGTCTGAGTGCACGAAGGCAAAGGTGGCTGGTCTTTACCTCCCGTAGAGAACTGACATCGTACCCTTGCAGACTGTGCTCATGCCAATGTCAGCTTTACATCATAACCATTACACAAACACACTCGCAGATGCAAATAACGTTTAGGTAAACATAAATCTTGAAGCGCAATGGGCATATGGTACGGGACTCTTAGTTCCATAGACAAATCGGCTTTCGGTCAGTATTACGCCGGCCACCTGTACACTCCAAGATATCCTCTGGCACCCATTTCCGGGTGGCCCAGGGGATTAGTAGAGTTCGAATCTCCCCGATGCGGATAGAACCCATGAGCACCGGGGCAGCAGGCGAGCGTCTAGCCGCTAGGCTATCACGGTCCTCAACAGAGGCTAATGTTGGTTTATATTATGTCCGCACGTTAACACACACGTTCACTCTTCTTGGACTGTGCAGTGGGAGTAAGCAGAGCGTTGACTGTTTGCTCACCTGTCTACACCACATGTACCACAACAGACAATCTACTACCGCCACCATATGCACCTGTCTACACCACATGTACCACAACAGACATTCTACTATCGCCAACATATGCACCTTAGACAATAATTCAGCAAACGTCTTGACAAGAGGACCTAACACACGAGTTCACTGTTATTGTCCCAGGCAAGTCTCATTCTAAAATAATGGAACTCTGGGGTTAGCGTTGTAACTGTCTGAGATTGAATGAGTTGACAAATGGAACACGTATCTGTCGGAGATTGAATGAGTTGTCAAATGGAACATGTAACTATCTGAGATTGAATGAGTTGTCAAATGGAACATGTAACTATCTGAAATTGAATGAGTTGAGACATGGAACACGTAACTGTTGGAGATTGAATGAATTGAGACATGGAACACGCAACTTTCGGAGATTGAATGAGTTGAGAAATGGAACGCGTAAATGTCAGAGATTGAATGAGTTGAGACATGGAAGACGTAATTGTCTGAGATTGAATGAGTTGAGACACGGAACACGTAACTGTCTGAGATTGAATGAGTTGAGACATGGAAGACGTAACTGTCTGAGATTGAATGAGTTGACAAATGGAACACATAAATGTCGGAGATTGAATGAGTTGTCAAATGGAACACGTAACTGATCAAACTATGTTGAGGTGGCAGAACATGCGCTATCTGAGCCACTTAACTTTCAGATGGGGAGTTCATTCGGACAGACCGAGCAACTGTCGGATCTTGTCTAGTCTCTGACGTTTCCCAGAGACACAAATCGTTGCCGGAAAGAAATGGTTGCGCATGCTGGGACATAACATTTAGTTGTACAAGCAATATGTAATAACACATTTGTAACTGGTAAACGGACGCTGTGGGGGAGGGGTGAGGCGAGAACAGATGAAGAATACGATCACAAGACAACAAACGCAGAGTATGCCACAGAAAGGAAGATAATTTCTTCTGATGAACGTTAAGGGGAGAAAGAAAAGTGACAATCGATGAATGAATGACATTTTGCAAACAGGTCAATACAAAGTGACAGCGTGGCATCCAAATGACAAGCCTAACCTCGCAAGTAACATAAGTTATACATTCTGAAAGCTCTGTGGATGGCACTTATGTCGGCAAGATCATTCGTCGCTCATTTTCTAGTTATCAGCAATTGATGACGTGGCGTCGTGAACGTGGTGCGCCTATTGGTATCTCCAGCCCAGAGCTCCACCAGTCCCTGTGATGCGAGTCGTATTTTCAACCAATTTCTCATGTTATTTCATTACCCTTTCAACGACTGGTGACGAACTGTCCCAGGGTTCTCCTGTTTCTGTTCACCCCCTCTCCAATCTAACAGAACTCATCCTATCTCGCATTTCCGTTTAATAGACAATATGGAAACTTGGCAGCTGACATTTGCAGAAATCGGTCAATGTTTTGAAAACTTTATCAGCCGCGTCATCAAATTAGTCTTTTTCACTCCAATTTAGAAACTTCTGTGGTTTTCCTCAAACTCAAACGAACAACATCATCGATCACATGGGAAGACATTTACCTCCCACTTGGGCATGACGTGGCTGGCAGGACGCATATGATTTTGTTTTCATTGCTATTGTTTTAATATCACAAACCTCTTTTGAACTGACAAATCGGTGTTTAATAGCAGGCAATTATCGTCGTTACCAGTGTTGTCCTACTGCTTGATAATCAATATTCTGCTGATACAATAGCTAAGAGAGGTAATACCTGGTCACCAGATCGAGTGATGTCTGCGTAACCACTCTTGCCGCTTCATTTGGGCGATGACTTTATGTCGACATTTGCCGTTAAACATGGGTGGGAGTGGTTGATGTTTTCAATCTTTAAATAAGCATGTTGCCTGAACAGCACCAAGTTTCTGCTGGTGTTGTAAAGTCTTGATAAACTTCGCACATCTGATTCTCGGTATCTTCTTATAGTTGGGCTGCCTTCGGTTGTTGGCACACCGCCATAGCTGATTGGGCTCCTTTCTCACAAGATGTCCGAATCACGTTACTGATTGCCTCTTTTTGCATATCATGTAGAGATAGGAGTAGTATGTAAGGAGGTTTTGTGACCTTATTTTCCACAGCCAAAAGAGGCTGCTCCGGCGAGTATTTTCCTTATATAGCTCTATGTGACGTCATGCGCTCCGGTGAAAATCGGCTCCGGATTGAGAATCCGGAACCAAAGGGATATAACTCATGAATAACCGTTTTCCCCATTATTACAGTCCTTTAATAATCGTAAAAGCGACTTACGGTTGATTATCGCTATATTATTATTATTATGGAGGTTGGACTTCGGCCGACATTTGTGTGATTGACTGCACTCAGGCTCACCGCTCACGCTTGGAGGAAGCGCTAAAGAACTGACATGAGACGTTGTAACGTTCGTGGTTTTGATTGAGAAATTGTTGGTACTGCAGTTACCGCTTCTAAACATACTAGTTTCGAGACTCATTCCAATCTAGGTAGCGACAATTCCACAGCCAGCATGAGGCCTTTTCAGCTGCCTCAGACAGTTGTTTCTGGGCCCAGACTCTTGATCGTCCGTTTCATGCCCATTCTCTTCAGCATATCACACGCGGAGTGGAAGACAAGATCTCTCACTCCTACCCCTCGACGGCGAACAGCCTGACGGTGTATTCCTCTCGCCTAAGACTTGCGACCATGCCATTGTACTTCTCTAACTTGTACACGTGCTGCTCCTCAATATTGGACTCCTAAGAGACGGTGATCACAGATTAATTACTGGCACATTGAGGGTAAAGTTAAAGAAAGTCAAGTATACAGCAAGAAACCCTAAATATGACTTGTGCAAATTGAAAACTGACAAAGAAATACAAGATAATTTTAACATAGAAGTAAAGAACAAATTTGATTTGTTGTCTGATCTAGAGATCCTATTTCAAGATGTAGATGATCAATGGGAAATGCTGAAGAATTCAATCAGTTGTGCAGCAGAAAAAACGATTCCAAAAGTAAAGAAAGTGGGCGAAGAAATTTTACAACTAATGGAAACAAGAAGCAAAAATAATCCTGCCAAATATGAAGAAATTCACAGAAAAGTCAGAACCTTATGTAAGGAGGCTAAAAAAAACATGGCTTGAGAAAAATTGCAGAGAAATTGACAAACAACACAACAGTAAAAATGCGAAACTAATGCACAAAAGAATTCAGGAGATTACTAATCAAAGAACACGTACATCAGCAGGCTGCCTAAAGACAAAAGATGGAAGAGTCATAATAGAAAAAGATCAGATTTTACATGTATGGTCAGATTACGTGAAAAACCTTTATGACGATAACAGAGACGAACAGTATGATGTCCAAAATAATAATGAAGGGCCGGCAATTTTGAAGATGGAGGTTCAGAATGCTCTTAATCATATGAAATCTGGCAAAAACCCCGGTCCAGACAGCGTCACAACAGAATTGATTAATGCTTTAGAAGAATATGGAATAGATAAAGTTACCAGTCTGCTTAATACAATATATGATACTGGAAATATACCTCAAGAGTTATGTAATTCTGTATTTATTGCAATCCCAAAGAAGTCAGGAGCCTTGGAATGTGATCAACATCGAACAATTAGTATAATGAGTCACATCACAAAGATTTTGCTAAGAATTATCATGCAAAGAGTTAGGAGGAAAATACAACCTGAAATAGGAGAAGAACAATGTGGGTTTTTAGTAGGCAAGGGTACAGTAAATGCTGTGTATATACTGAGAACCGTAATCGAACGTTCTATAGAAGTAAACAAAGATCTACACCTTTGCTTTATTGACTACACAAAGGCTTTTGATAAAGTGAGACATGTCAACATGATAAGGATGCTTGAAGATCTACAAATTGATGGGAAAGACCTTAGACTTGTAAAAAACATATATTGGAAACAACAAGCTGCCATAAGAGTTGATAATGAAGTAAGCCAATATCAGCCTATTAAGAGAGGTGTGAGACAGGGATGTGTAATGTCTCCAGATCTGTTTTCCCTGTACAGTGAAAATATTTTCAGAAATATTGAAAATATGGAAGGAATCAACATTGGGGGACGATGCATCAATAACATTAGATATGCAGATGATACAGTCTTGATTGCAGACAATGAACAGGACCTGCAAAATTTAGTAGATGCGGTTGTTACACACAGTGAACAACAAGGGTTAGAATTAAATTGTAAAAAGACACAGATTATGGTCGTAACTAGGAAGAACGAAATACCACAGTGTAATATACGAGTAAATGGGAATATTCTTCAACAAGTGAATAGGTACAATTATCTCGGAACAGTAATAACATCTGATGGGAGATGCCTTGAAGAGATTAGAACAAGAATCGCCATGGCAAAAGTAGCCTTTAGCAAGATGAAAAACATACTGACCAATAAAAAGATGTCAATTGAAACGAGAAAAAGAGTGTTGAGATGCTACATAGAACCTGTACTTTTATATGGATGTGAAGCTTGGACAATGAGCAGCCAGGCTGAAAAACATCTGATGGCTGTAGAAATGTGGTTTCTGAGGAAAATGCAAAGAATACCATGGACAGCCAGAAAGACCAATGAACAAGTCCTTCAAGAAACAAATGAAGATCGTAAACTGATCAGAGACATTAGACGTAGACAGTCACAATTTTTTGGGCATGTTATGAGAAGAAATGATTTGGAGAACTTGGTGACAACTGGTAAGATCGAGGAGAACAGACCAAGGGGAAGACCTAGAAACAAGTATCTGGATGGCTTGGCCTTGTGGCATGGTCGAGACAGAAACACGGAACTGATCCACGACTCTGTTGATCGAGTGAGATGGCAGAACATGACCGCCCACGCTTACCGGCATGGCACATGATGGATGGATGGAAGAGACGGTCAGCTCAATCAGCGTTAGCTGTTTGACTGACGAGGAGCTAAGTACAATGTCAGGTCGCAAGCCAAACGTTCAGATACCTCAGGATATCTGCCACGGTCCTTTAGGTCTATGACCAGTTCCCAGTCTCTTGTACCATCGAAGACGGTGGCAAGAGGAAGTCGTCAGCTTTGCGCCCTTCTCGGACGAAGGTAATCTCCATCAGCCTCGGCCTGTCCCTCTCTCTGCTCGCCTTCATTCTTGCGACGTCCACTATGACGGCCAACTCATTCAAGAACTTTGTTATGCCACCACATAATACACCCTTGGGTCAGGGCGATCTTACAACCAGATAGCACGTGTTCCGATGTCTTGACTATTTGGGCTTTCATACAGAGGGGACAGAACGGGTCGGTGGTTACCACCCACTTGACAGCTGATGGCAGGAACATCGTAGAGGGATCAGATGAAACTTAGACGCAGCGGTGCCATACACCAGATCTCATTCCACGTAATGAACATTTGCATTACCGCTTCCCATGACATCCACTGCACCTGCTGCGCCTGTTCGGCAGCCTTGTGGATTCTTTCGTCATCTTCCCCCTTGCGGATCACCTTGACCACCAGGTCCCTGCGTTCCTTGGCCATCGTCTTGGACCACATCGGATCATTGGCTTGGAATGTGAACCCGTGCTTACCAAGCTGGGTGTAGCCTATTACCTCCTTCAACTGGAGTGTAGCCTGGGTTTCTTCGACCGCGCTGACAACTTTCCACTTTCATTCCCGTTTTCAAGGCAGGAACTGAGGCACTGACCGTTATGTCTGGAGACTCGAGCAGTATCATCGCGAGTCTGGATTTTCGGGCTTTGAACTCTTCCATGAGGGACAGGAACGTGAGGAGGAGTTTACTCTGCTTACAATACAATGCGGCAGTCATGAGACATGTGAGTACTCCAAGCCATTTCCTCATTTTGCCTGCTTATCTTACCTTCCATGTTGCTCACTGCGGCCACGCCAATATCATATATCAGTAGTGGCCACAGGAGCTTCGGAATAAGCATAAATTGGAGGACTCAGATCTTGAACTTGCCTATTAGCCTGGTTTTGTCGATGGTATTCAGGCCGTTCGTCAGCACTGTTTATATCTCCGCCACCACGTTCCTGTCCGTCAGAGTTGAGTCGTACACATGACAGAGATTATTCACAGGTTCTTCCATCACCGTGGGAAACGCTTGTCCTGACATCGTGAACCTCCTTTCCACCACCTTACCCTCCATGATCGACAGGCTTCTCGATTTCTTTGGCTTGGCTCATCCTGCACCAGCAAATCAGATCGTCCAGTCTGAAGACAGCGGTGCGAGCTTCGCTCTCCTGCGGTGTCACGATTGTCGTATCGTCCATGAAGGCCTTCAGCGGTGGCGTGTTCACCCCTTCGCTGAGCTTCGGACCGTGTGCATATCTGGATGCCGCGCCCAGTATGACCTGCATGGCCATGATAAATAATATCGGCGAAATGGTACATCCCATGGCAATACCCACTTCCATGTCGATCCATCTGGTCGTGAACGTTTTGTTCAAGAATCGGAGAGAGAAGCCCGAGAAGTACTGCTTTATCATCTCCGTTATGTTCTCGGGCACGTGATAAGCCTTGAGTCCATGCCACAACAGCTGGTGCGGCACTGACCCAAAGGCGTTAGCCAGATCCAACTATGCCACGTGGAGTTCCTCCTTCTTCATATTCGCTCTCTGGATAGCATCCCAAATAATGGTACTTGCTCGAGACAACCGGGGACTCCGGGTAGCCCCCTTTTTGAACCGCTTTCTTGATGTACTTGTTCCCCATCAAGTACCTTGTGATCCGACTGGCCATGATCGGGAATATTTTCCCCTCAACGTTCGAGAGAGAGAGAGAGAGAGAGAGAGAGAGAGAGAGAGAGAGAGAGAGAGAGAGAGAGTGAGAGAGAGAGAGTGAGAGAGAGAGAGAGAGAAGAGAAAGAGAGAGAGAGAGAGAGAGAGAGAGAGAGAGAGAGAGAGAGAGAGAGAGAGAGATCGGCCTGAACTGGGCAATGCCGGTTGAGTTTTGCTCTTTGGGAATGTAGATTCCGTTGGCCGTCTTCCACTCCGTGCTGACATGCTTCTGCTTCCAGGCGGATCTCAATATCCGGTGTAGCTTTATAAGGACTTTCTTTTTATAGACCGTGTCAGGCACACCGTTGGGCCCCAGTGCTGACTTATCTCTCGCTTTCTTCACTACCGCATCCACCTTGCTCCACATCGAAGGCCTGACATTTAACTCCACCGTTGATTCTTCCGGGCTTGTGAGCCCCTTGATCTCTCCGAATGGGACGTTCCGTTGGACATCGGAGTATGTCGTCACGAGGTTGTTCTTCAACTCTTCTTTGCTGACATCGAGGAAGCTGGATCGCGACTGCTCGAACAAGTCCCGTGCAAACTTGTATGGTTCCTGAAGGAACCTCTCACATTCCTTCCGGGTTTTCCGCCTGCTCCTGCAGAACCTTTCCAGATCGGGACAGGGCATTGTGCCTGGCTTTCAGATGTTGCCACACCTGGCGCAAGTCCTCTTTCTCATGGTCCGCTGCTGATTTCCATCATTTACGAGCATCATTCTTCTGTTTCCTAACTTCTTCCAGCAGTTTCTGCCGCCTGGTATTCTGCGGCAGAGCTGCTTCCCTCCTCTCGCTGCTACAAAATGACTCAGCGAGTGGAGGTAGACAATCTCTCCGAACTTTATCAATTTCTCTTCACGGGATATGTGTTTTAGCTCTTCTTCTAAAACACGGGACAACGTGTCGTCTAATAATGCCCACTCTTCCTTCCTGGTGGCATTAGGGAACCTGATCTTCACTCTGAGACTCGGAAGTTTGCTCAGGCACGTCACAGGTGACCTCGACTTGAGTTTTCTCATCTGCAGAACTCTGGGGTTCTGTGTGGGGTTCTCCCTGGCTGAGGTCCTCTTGCATCTTATCCTGTTCCCAGGAGCACTGCTATGCCTCCCGTGACGCGCTCTCGCACTTCTTACGTCCAGCATAAATTCTCATTCCCCGGAAGGAGTCGAAGCTTCTACCACAAACGCATGGCCAGCCCGATCGTTGGGTAGAAATCATGGTCGGTTGGACGGTCCATGTCGTAGCCAATAAATCCTTCATGCTCCCCTGCTTTCGCAGGATACTAGGGGAATCTTTCTTTACTAGATAACCAGATTGGCTTATTATACAGCGATAGGGGTTATCAGCCCTGGTCCCCACCGTTTTACCGGTGGAACCAGTTTTACTACTGCGCTGTAGCAGCCGCAGCAGCATTCCGTCTATCCGGAAATGTCTGGTGGACTAGCCACAAGTTAATCGTAAAAACTCCACCGCGGAGCAAACATGGCAGGGGGCTTCTGATCGTCAGAAGTAAACCCCTTCCCCAGGTATTTCGGACCTTTAATTTCTTGATACTCTCTGGGGCGGTCCCGTCCAGGTCATGACTCCGGGCGTCTTACTCTTGCCGTGAAGACGGCAGGTCAGGTGACTTTCAGGTCACAACTATTATCCCTGATGTTAAGCTTGTCCCTTTTCTGTTACCATTTCCACTCTCAAGCACTTGCCTCCCTCGGAGAGGAGAGCCCGTGCAGGTTGTTCTTGCCCCTTAGCACGTGTGGTCGTGGGAAGCCAGCTTCATCCCCCGCCACGGCCTCTGTCACCTCCACACGTCTCCGCTGCTGTGTTCTCGGTTCCCTGTTCATGGCGCCGCACTCTACTAGGAAGCCGGTTCTTCCTTTCCGGTTTTGACCCACATCTTGGTCTCTGCCGCTGACTGAGTGCGACTTACGGCCGATTATCGCTATGTTATGGAGGTTGGACTTCGGCCGACATTTACATGATTTGACTGCAATCAGATTCATCACTCACGTTCGGAGGAAAGGCTAAAGGTCTGACACGAGACGTTGTAAAGTTCGTGGTCTTGATTGAGAGATTTTTGGTACTGCATTTACCGCTTCTAACCATACTAGCTTTAGTCATTACCTTTGTTTTACTGGTGCTAATTTTTATGTTATGTTCCTTACACACTCCGTTTAGACTTTCTATGTGGACTTGTAATTCTGCTTCTGATTTTGCTATTAGTGCTTGGTCGTTCGCAAATAGTTGTTTAATGGTGTAATTTCCCGTCGGTTCTTCTTCTGTGTTCTGTTCATCATGCGGTGTTGTTACGGCCTCTGCTTGATCGGTTTCTTTACATATGCTGTCTATATAGGTTATGAACAAGAGGGGGGGGGGGGGGCGGGGGCGGGGACAGGACACAACCTTGTCGTACTCCGGATCTTATGGTGAGTGTCGTCTGTTTGTTCTTAAAGTGCATTCACTGTTGTTGTTCAAGCTTCTAGATAAGTTTGTTAGCTTCCTTCAGTACTCCATCCATATCGTTGAACGATTTCCCACAGCTTGTTTCTGCCTACTCTATTAAAATGCCTTTTCTTTGTCGACAAAGGTTTTGTAGAGTGTTTCATTAAATTCGATTGATTTTTCTATAAGTTGTCTAAGAGTAAAGATGGCATCTGTGCATCCTTTGTTTCTCCTAAATCAAAGATGATGTTTCGCTTAGCTGGGGTTCTATTGTAGGTCGTAATTTTTTCTCGTGAATTTCGCAAAATATATTTTCAGTATAACTCAAAAGGGAAATGCTTCTGTACTGTGTGCAGTATCTTTAACTGCCTTTTTTCCAAATTGGGACAATTGTGACACTTCCCCAGTCTCGTGGTGTCTGTTGGTCTACCCAAACATGCTTAAACTCTCTATGTAGCCATGCTGTTCCTCCTTCTTTTGCTGCTTTAATTAGTTCATTTGGTATTTCATCTTGTCCCGGTGATTTGTTCAATGGGGCTAATCTGATGGTTTCTCTAATTTCTTCTTTCAGTATGTCCAGGTCTAGTTCTACAATGGCAGCTTTGTCGGTTTCTTGGGTTCCTGTGGCATCTCATGGAATGAATGTGATTAGAATGATCAATTAATGTCAACTAGTTTTTGTCTATTTGAAAAACATTTACATTACTCTTTATGGCTGTTCAAGATAATTTTAAAAATGTATCTGTAAAAACTATTGCTATTTGTCCAGGATACAAAGCCACATGTTAATACTGTTTCTACATAACTAACCTTCAATGACGGGGATATATTGCATACTATATTGTTAATTGTATAAATAATTGCAAAACATTAAGTGTAGGTAAACTTTACACGTTTATAATGAAAAACAAAACCGTTGCGTTAACAAGCCTTCAACAGCAAACAACAACAGGAAACGAGCTAAAACATCACAAAACAAAGATGGATATGTGTTACAGAGCTGTCCTTCCCTTCTCCAAGTTCAGGAACCTGCCGGGGGGGGGGGGGGGGTGTGCAATACGTGAGCTGGTAACTTAGATCTGCTGAGAGGTGTAAACGAGGGGTACACAGCGCAAGAAGATCGACTTCTCTTCACTGAGGCTGTATTCCATAATCTCTCTATATCTCCGCAAAACATCTAACCGTCTATCTAAAGCTTGGCACAGAGCGCCCACTACGTAGCTCCAGCGACCATCCCCAGGGATCTGTGAAGAAAACTGCATTCACGAATCGAAAGCAGGAGTCCGAAAACGAAGGCACTATCTTGTGACCAGGAAACAGACGCTTAACAACTTGGCCACAGAGAGGAATACCGGCATCCAACCATCACACATGGACATAGGCAATGACAGTCTAGGTCAGTCTCTACAGCATGGACCCAACCATCACACTTGGACGTAGGCAATGACAGTCTAGGTCAGTCTCTACAGCATGGACCCAACCATCACACTTGGATGTAGGCAATGACAGTCTAGGTCAGTCTCTACAGCATGGACCCAACCATCACACTTGGACGTAGGCAATGACAGTCGAGGTCAGCATGGACTTCTGGGCAGACACTATGACAGACTTTTCCCACACAACAGAGAGAGAGAGAGAGAGAGAGAGAGAGAGAGAGAGAGAGAGAGAGAGAAGAGAGAGGAGAGGGGAGAGAGAGTGAGAGAGAGTGGGAGGGAGAGGGAGGGAGGGAGAGGGAGGGAGGGAGAGGGAGGGAGGGAGAGAGAGTGAGAGAGATAAAAAGAGAGAGGAGAGAGATAGTGAGAGAGAGAGAGAAAGAGAGAGGAGAGAGAGGGAGATAGAGTGGGACGGAGAAAGAGAGAGAGGAAAGAGGGAGATAGAGTGGGAGGGAGAGAGAGAGACAGGAGAGAGAGAAAGAGAGAGAGGAGAGAGAGGAGAGAGAGAGGAGAGGAGAGAGAGAAAAGAGAGAGAGAGGAGAGAGTGAGAAAGAGAAAGAGAGAGAGAGGAGAGAGTGGAAGAGAAGAGAGATGAGAGAGAGTGGGAGGGAGAGGGAGAGAGAGTGAGAGAGAGAGAAAAAGAGAGAGGAGAGAGAGTGAGAGAGAGAGAGAAATAGAGAGAGGGAGATAGAGTGGGACGGAGAAAGAGAGAGAGGAAAGAGGGAGATAGAGAGAGAGACAGGAGAGAGAGAGACAGGAGAGAGAGAGAAAGAGAGAGAGGAGAGAGAGAAAGAGAGAGAGGAGAGAGAGAGAGAAAGAGAGAGAGGAGAGAGAGAAAAAGAGAGAGAGAGAGAGAGAGAGAGTGAGAGAGAGAAAGAGAGAGAGGGAGATAGAGTGGGACGGAGAGAGAGGGAGAGAGAGGAGAGAGGGAGATAGAGTGGGAGGGAGAGAGAGAGTGAGAGAGTGAGAAAGAGAGAGAGGAGAGAGGAGAGAGGATAGAAAGAGAGAGAGGAGAGAGAGAGAAAGAGAGAGGGAGATAGAGTGGGACGGAGAGAGAGAGAGAGGAGAGAAGGAGATAGAGAGAGAGAGAGAGAGAGAGAGAGAGAGAGAGAGAGAGAGAGAGAGAGAGAGAGAGAGAGAGCTGGAGTGGTGTCCTCAAATGATTCTCTAACATGCTGCGAGATCAATGTGGTTTGTAAAGCATTAAACTCTAGCTTGTTTACAATTTAAAACAATGTTCCATTAGGGAATGTACACAAAGACACCATAAATGCAATATTGCACGATTTCTTGCCTGATGCCTCACAAACTGTAGAAACATGCCATCGTGTTTACTTGTTGTCTTCGTTTAGTATACACGCACTGGTACCGTGAAAACAGGGAGACTGCAAGAATACCACGCATGCACAGGCTGAACAGGCATCTCTTCACAGATGTTACCTGCTGAATGAGTTCATCTTATGACTGATAACATTCTCCAGTATTTGTCCGTGTCCTTTTGTAAGATAGAAATCAGCATCAAGACAGTTTAGTAGATCATTCCAAGGGAAACTGCAAACTAAAAACTTGCTCCAGAGCCGCAAGTCACAGCTGCGAGTTGTAGGGCCGGAGGTTTGTGAGTAGTTGAGTTGAATCAAGCACCGACATCACAGCAATCGGCACATTTTCTTACGCGTTCCGTCCTCATCATCAACAGTTAGTGAAGAGTTCCGGTAAAAATGGTCCCCGCTGCAGTCTGATCATGTTTCCTGTCTGGCCGTTACTCGGAGTTGTGTTGTGTGATTACTTCAGAATGAAGACTTTCATTTAACAAACAACAAAAAATATAAAAACCCTCCACTGTAATGTCTGCTCTGTTGTCCAAACAATTAGTGGAAATTGTCCGTGTCGGTATATATGCTAATATATGTTTACATATAACAATTTGTTTTCCTGTCATATGTGTTTGATTTGTGCATGTTGTTTTGTGTTGATGTTATGTGGTTATTTTCTGTTATGACAGAATCTATTGTGCAATAACATGTCAGCGACAGACACAACAAGTCATTGGAGGCAGAGTAGACAGTTTACAGGCACCTGACAGGGCGTGCTGGTGTTTATGGCTGGGACGGGCAGCAGTTCAGACGGCAGAGTGCACACCAAGGTTTGTCTTGTGCCCCAGCTGTGAGCGCCAGAAAGAACAAACAGGAACTCTGTAAGGCCTTGCTAGTGTAAAAGACCCTCATACACGCTTTCTGACTGACGCTCATGTGATTAAAAAAGTTGGTTGCATTTCCTTTACAGGACGTAGGAGTCAACTCTAGCATTTTTTTGCCTGTTTGTGATTCCTGGGCAGGTTTATGTTCAGTAGTTCGTCATTGCTTTGTGAACGTCCGGCTCTCATTCGATTGTAGGGAAACCAACGCCAGGCGATCTGCTTCCAAATCACTCGCAGCTGGCTTTCAAACGCGGTATGCGGAATTACGAATTGCCACAGAGCAGTCCATATGATACGCCGTGGATAAAAAGCCATGGCCTGGGCCGAATTGGCCACAATACGGAGTTAGTGGACATCCAACCATGCAGTGACCAGAGCCTATCAAGTGGCGACAACTCTGGCACTTGTCAGTACACTTCAAGCTCATTGGTGAAAATTATTATCCCGCAGTTTATAGTCAGTGGCTAAGCCTCTCTCTCTCTCTCTCTCTCTCTCTCTCTCTCTCTCTCTCTCTCTCTCTCTCTCTCTCTCTCTCTCTGGTGTGTGTGTGTGGATATATATATATATATATATATATATATATATATATATATATATATATATATATATATATATATATATATAAAACACGGGAGAATATGGCGAGAACAGAGGACTTTGGCATCAGTGATTCCACATCGCTGTCCAGGATGAAAGACCTGGGAGTAAGAATCGGCACAGCCAGACGCAAGAGGTACATCGGAAAAACAAAGCGCCTCGTCAACCAACACAGAACTGCACTATTAGCCACCGGACGCTGATGCATATGCTGGGGGGAGGATCTGAGCACCTATGGGCATGTCCGGAGTGCAATGAAGATACCCCAACTGATAACTGATAACACGGGAGAAGTCATGCAGTTTACATACAGCAAGTGGCAACACTAATGTCCATGCTGGGGCCGGGCGTGAATTACCAGCATGGCATCGTCACATGAACCTATCAGTTCCCCCATTTTCTACAGATTGAGTTCCCTGTCATCTGTATTCTATCCTCCACCCTCGTCATTTACCCATCTGAAACCATCAAGGTAAAGTTGTAGCGGGAAATATGGTGGCCAGAAATGTACAGGTAGAATAAAAGCGAAAGTCTAATGGAGGATGAGGGGGAGAAAATGAGTGGCGTAGAAAAATGTACAGATTGAATGCGTAAGCTGTGGGGGAGATATGGTGAGAATAAAGGGGGAAGCATGTTAGAGAGAAATATACATACATAATGAGTAAGTAAACTGATGAAGGGAGACGACATAATGAGAAATTAAGACTGAGGGAGAGAGATGTGTTGACAAAATAAGACAGAGTGAATGGGGAGGTATCCAGATAGAAAGGACTGAAAGAATGAAGGAAGGATGTGTAGACAAAATGCGATGAAAATCGATGAAGGGAGATGACAAGGTTAAATAGGAAAAATGACAGATGGAGAAGTAAGATACAATGGAACAAGTAAAGCATGATGGGAGGGGACATACAGACATAATTAAACAGAACAAATGTTAGAGGGAGATGTGGTAACATAAAGAGATGGATACAATGATAGAAAGAATGTCTGGGAGGGATTGAGAGGCATAATGAGACAAATAATGACGAAAAGAGAAGTGAGCATAGAGAAATATAAATAGCGGCGAAGGGAGACTAAAACGGGATTAGATAGACGCAAATTATGCAGAAAGCTGCACAGACCGGGTGGATTAGAAAGAGTGACGGATATACAGACGTAATAAGATAGAAACATATTGAAGGAGTATGTATCGAGAATTAGCTGAAAAGAATGACCGAATGAGATGGGAGTGATGAAAGAAGGTGTAAGTAGTCAGCACGGGACAGACAGAGACATGACATGGGTCATCACGGTCAGCGCTGTCGCACGCTAGTAACATTGTGTGTTATGTCGGCAGGGTAGCTAGCGAAGTCAATAGGTAACTGCGCTGGGAATGTCATGAGCACGGTCGGACGCGTGTAGGACGCCTGGGATCGTCGCTTGCCAATAGAGGGAAATATTGGTCACTGATGGCTCACTGCTCCCAGAATTACACATAGAGGGAAATATTGGTCACTGATTTCTCACTGCTGCCAGACTTACAAATAGAAGGAAATATTGGTCACTGATTTCTCACTGCTGCCAGACTTACAAATAGAAGGAAATATTGGTCACTGATTTCTCACTGCTGCCAGACTTACAAATAGAAGGAAATATTGGTCACTGATTGCTCACTGCTCCCAGACTTACACATAGAGGGAAATATTGGTCACTGATTGCTCACTGCTCCCAGACTTACAAATAGAGGGAAATATTGGTCACTGATTGCTCACTGCTGCCAGACTTACAAATAGAAGGAAATATTGGTCACTGATTGCTCACTGCTGCCAGACTTACAAATAGAGGGAAATATTGGTCACTGATTGCTCACTGCTGCCAAACTTACAAATAGAGGGAAATATTGGTCACTGATTGCTCACTGCTCCCAGACTTACAAATAGAGGGAAATCACGCTTCACATCCATACTAAAGTACAAGTTCTATGTAGCACTTCAACGCTATTTTTCTCGTTACAATTGACAACTTTTTATTAGTCAGCATGTTTTCTATTTCGCAAAAGGCTACCTTTACCAAAGCCATTCTTGTTCTAATTTCTTCAAGGCACCTCTCATCAAATGCTACGACTGTTTCGAGATAATTGTACCGATTCATTTGTTTAAGAATATTTCCATTTATTCTTATATTACATTGTGGTATGTCTTTCTTCTTAGAAAGGACCATAATCTGTGTCTTCTTACAATGTAATTCTAACAATAGTTGTTCACTGTGTACCGCATCTAGTAAATGCTGAATATCCTGTTTATTGTATGCAATCAATTATGTACTATCTGCATATCTTATATTATTGTTGCCATATCCTGCGATGGTGATTACTCTCATATCCTTTACATTTGTCATAAATGTTCCCACAGAGGAAGAAGGCTCGGAAACAGTATGCATCCCTGTGGCAAACCTCTCTTGAGTGAATAGTATTGATAATTATAATAGGTGTATATAAAAAGCATGCGTTTGCGTCGTATTGTCAGTCAATGTATTAACATTGATTATAACATGGGCTACTGAAGTCAGATCTTCATGTCAGGTCAACATATACCATCGGTGATTCCACACATTGTGTCCCTCATCTCAAGTGTGCATTCTGACATCTACAATGTTGCATGATCTTTCCAGGATGCTGCGATTAACCCCGGGTTGATGTTACATAAGTTTACAGAATATTCTTCATGTACATGCTGTTTCGAGGGTAAGTTAATAAGTAAGTCACAAATGGCTGTAGAAAAAAACTGATAAAACTATGGGATAAGTGCATCAATGTTGGTGGAAATTATGTTAAGAAATAAAGGGACAATGTATGTATAAAAATAAACTGGTTTCAAGTTTTTACCATATTTAGTTATTTTTCTACAGCCATTTGTGACTTACTTATTAACTTACCCGCGTAATTATGCACACAAGTTGGTCGATACAGTGCATGCTATGTAATGTGCTGTGTATAGTTAATTATACTGTAACTTCAGTTATGACTTATCCGCTTGTGGTTATGCTTTTATCATAGGCAGTTTTTATCCCTTAAGTTTATGAAAGTGTAAAAGGATGTTCCTTGTTTCCCTATTACATGCTCTTTATGTAATGAAGTGTTCAGTGTCATTTGGCCGAAAGTATTCACGGCACTACATTTGTGATATCGGAAAAAGCCTGGTCCTAACATAGACGTCACAAGGATTGCATGGTAACAGAATGCATCAATACAACAATCGTGACCACCTGGGTGTCACCGTCGCCTGCCAGGGACGACAAACGTTGAGACAAGTCGAACCAGGCCCAGGAAGACAATGTTTGGTCACCTGATGCTTCACTACGGAGTTTTTGGGGCGGGGGAGTATGAGTTAATAGGTCTTAGTTTCATTAGCTGTGTTGATAATCGTTTGTAACCTTCGCTACATGTAAGAGCTGGATCAGCAGACACAAGTCTGAGACAGACAAACAAGCGGCGAACATAGAATCACTTACGTTCACCAACGTCGGAGCCACAGCTTGTCTTCAGCACTGACTGCTTTGTCTGCTCAACAAACTGGGCGGAGCAAATGCAGTCCCCAATCTATGGAACACTGTAGGAAGAATTTCAGCACTCTATGATAATGTGCTAACAGTACCAGCTCTACACAACTTTCTCGGGACATCCCCGCACGATTGCTCGTCTTTCGTCGAGTTGTTATGATGCGAGTTTCTCGAATCTGATGTCACGGGTCGTGTGTTGACCGTGGTGAGTGACAGATTGTCTTCTGTCCGAAGTCAATTAAACATGAAGTAAAATCATATTTGGACTTGTGCCTCATGACAGCCAGCCAGGACAATCTGGCTTAAAACTATCACTAAAACAGCACGTGCTATAACCACAGGTATTTATTTCCCTTCCTATCAAGAATGCATGCTATGTTATCCCTCTACATTTCTGAACAAGTACGCTTTCGGTAGGCCAAAGTTCCAGCCTTGCTTCACAAAAACATGAACTATATCTATCCGCACACATTCATAGCAAGCTTGACTTGTTGTCCAGTCTATTTACTGCAACCAGATCGCGTTAATGTGCATACTCAATATGTTAAAGTAACACCCGTTTTCTCAGCGAACGAAATACACTTGACACAAACGTGGGTAATCATTACAAATAGACGTGTGACGCCTTTCATTCTTGACACAACTATTCTGTGGCCGATGTACAGACGTTCTCGCTACAAGTGTCATGAGATTCAGTGGCGCGGTGAGGTGGTGCCAAGTGAAAATTATCTTTTGAGTGAGTATGTCAAGGACATTCGCACAAATCAATCGTCGCCTTGACCTCGGTATTGATATGGAACGTGTTCCTGTAGGCGCCGCATGTATTAAGTGTGTCACCTGGCGTCAATAGACATTACTGAAGACCTGACTTATCATGGTGGTTTGACATTTCATCTTCTAGATGGCAAACGCTGACGTACCTTCTCCCAGAGGCGCTGTCTTTGACTTGCCTCCACTATTTAACTTAACCCCCGCATTTTCTCCAATCTCTCTTTCTTCTAAATGCCCTTACTAGAAATTGTAGTTGTAAGAATTTGTGTTGTTTTTCTTTCTCCTTCTGTGGCCCAGACACATGTTTTGGGTTTTCCGCCAACTTGAGTGTTTTCTATTTATTGAAAAAGTTAGTTACACACTTTTCGTTCACCGCTACTTAAATACATGTTTTGTAGACACCCCCACGATGTGGCCGTGAATCCATACGTTGCTTCTGGTATTCTAACTACCATGCTTCCAATGTTCTAACCACCAAATTTCCAATATTGTAACCACCAAGCTTCTGATATTATAATCACCAAGCTTCCAATGTTCTAACCACCAAGTACCAATGTCCTAACCACCAAGCGTCGTGTATTCTAACCACCAAGCTTCCAATGTTCTAACCACCAAGCGTCTTGTATTCTAACCACCAAGCTTCCAATGTTCTAACCACCAAGCTTCTAATATTGTAACCACCAAGCTTCCAATGTTCTAACCACCAAGCTTCCAATGTTCTAACCACCAAGCTTCCAATGTTCTAACCACCAAGCTTCCAATGTTCTAACCACCAAGCTTCCAATGTTCTAAATGCAAAGCTTCCAACGTTCCAATATCCAAGCTTCCAATGTTCTAACCACAATGCTTCTGGTTTCTAATCACCAAGCTTCCAATGTTCTAACCACCAAGCTTTCACTGTTCTAATAAACAAGCTTCTGGTATTCTAACCACCAAGCTTCTGATATTATAATCACCAAGCTTCCAATGTTCTAACCACCAAGTACCAATGTTTTAACCACAATGCTTCTGGTTTCTAATCACCAAGCTTCCAATGTTCTAACCACCAAGCTTTCACTGTTCTAATAAACAAGCTTCTGGTATTCTAACCACCAAGCTTCTGATATTATAATCACCAAGCTTCCAATGTTCTAACCACCAAGTACCAACGTTCTAACCACCAAGTTTCCAATATTGTAACCACCAAGCTTCTGGTATTCTAACCACCAAGCGTCTGGTATTCTAACCACCAAACTTCCAATGTTCTAACCACCAAGCTTCCAACGTTCTAACCATCAACCTTTCCTATGTTCTAACCACCAAGCTTCTGGTATTCTAACCACCAAGCTTTTGGTATTCTAACCTTCAAGCTTCTGGTATTCTAACAACCAAGCTTTTGGTATTCTAACCACCAAGCTTCTGGTATTCTAACCTTCAAGCTTCTGGTATTCTAACAACCAAGCTTGTGATATTCTAACCACCAAGCTTTTGGTATTCTAACCTTCAAGCTTCTGGTATTCTAACCACCAAGCTTTTGGTATTCTAACCTTCAAGCTTCTGGTATTCTAACAACCAAGATTCTGGTATTCTAACCATCAAGCTTCTGCTATTCTAACCTTCAAGCTTCTGGTACTCTAACTACCAAGCTTCTAATGTTCTAACCACCAAGCTTCCAATGCTCTAACCACCAAGATTCCAATGTTCTAACCACCGTGCTTCCAATGGTATAACCACCAACCTTTCCTATGTTCTAACCACCAGGCTTACAGTGGTTTAACCAGACTATTGTGGTACCTGGCAGTGAAATACACTATATCTCCACGGTGTGCAGGTTTCAGAAAGTACGCATTCACTGAATATCAATTACTGACAACAGCCAGGACAACGAGGAGGCCCTCTAACAGAAAAGGCATACATTACTGGTTCATGTAGGGTTATAAAAAGCCTCATAACGCATGATTGAAAGACAAAAAGAAAAGTGTATCTTAAAAAACTAGATATACGGGGAAAGTATATAGATGGATCAGCCACTAGATTAAGAACAACACAGCTACGATAATAATACAAGAAAAAACCAGCTGGAGGGTGATGTTGAAGCACACTGTTTCCATAGAGGGAGTTCTGTCGCCGACACTGCATATACAAATGGCATAAACAAACATTTTCAAGATTGAATACATATCTCCTTCGTTGCTGACCGCAAAGCTATATTAGAATATATCATCAGTACAGCAACAAATAGGAGGGGTAAACCCATAGCTAGTGATGATCAATGGGGAGAAAACAACATGCACTGTTCTACTTCTCAAACAAAGCACAGCAACCCAGGCTGGTGACAGGAAATATACAGTGTTCGGATGGATCAGCTTCGTTAACTGTTTCACTGACATTTGTGTCCGAGTTTGCTGCCAAACTGTGAGTTTTTCGTCACAGTGTGTTTGAATCTCCGGTCAAATTCTATCTGAATCTCCTATCACACTGTGACTGAGTCTCCCGTCAAACTGTGTCTGAATCTCCTGTCAAATTGTGTCTGAGTCTCCTGTCAAACTAGTGTCCCTGTTCCCCGTCAAACTGTCTCTTAGTCTCCCGTCAAACTGTGTCTGAGTCTCCCGTCAATTTGTGTCTGAATCTCCTATCAAACTGTGACTGAGTCTCCCGTCAGACTGTGTTTGAGTCTCCCGCCAAATTGTATCAGTCTCCTGATAAAATGTGCCACCATAGGCAGTAATAGCAGGTTGTCCCCATCAAACTGTGTCAATGTATGTGTAACTAAAAAAAAAACACCACACACACACACACACAGAGAGAGAGAGAGAGAGAGAGAGAGAGAGAAGAGAGAGAGAGAGAGAGAGAGAGAGAGAGAGAGAGAGAGAGAGAGAGAGAGAGAGAGAGAGAGAGAGAGAGAGAGAGTCATTTGATGTGCTACCAATTGAACAACTTTCTTACTAGAATTATTGTAAGTGCTACAAGCTGATGAATGGTCTCTGTTACTAGAATCATTATGAGTGCCACAAGCTGATGAATGGTCTCTGTTACTAGAATCATTATAAGTGCTACAAGCTGATGAATGGTCTCTGTTACTAGAATCATTATGAGTGCTACAAGCTGATGAATGGTTTTTGATACTAGAATCATTATGAGTGCTACAAGCTGATGAATGGTCTCTGTTACTAGAATCATTATAAGTGCTACAAGCTGATGAATGGTCTCTGTTACTAGAATCATTATGCGTGCTACAAGCTGATGAATGGTCTCTGTTACTAGAATCATTATGAGTGCTACACGCTGATGAATGGTCTCTGTTACTAGAATCATTATGAGTGCTACAAGCTGATGAATGGTTTCTGATACTAGAATCATTATGAGTGTTACAAGCTGATGAATGGTCTCTGATACTAGAATCATTATAAGTGCTACAAGCTGATGAATGGTCTCTGTTACTAGAATCATTATAAGTGCTACACAAGCTGATGAATGATCTCTGTTACTAGAATCATTATGAGTGCTACAAGCTGATGAATGGTCTCTGTTACTAGAATCATTATGAGTGCTACAAGCTGATGAATGGTTTCTGATACTAGAATCATTATGAGTGCTACAAGCTGATGAATGGTCTCTGTTACTAGAATCATTATGAGTGCTACAAACTGATGAATGGTCTTTGATACTAGAATCATTATGAGTGCTACAAGCTGATGAATGGTCTCTGATACTAGAATCATTATAAGTGCTACAAGCTGATGAATGATCTCTGATTACTAGAATCATTATGAGTGCTACAAACTGATGAATGGTCTTTGATACTAGAATCATTATGAGTGCTACAAGCTGATGAATGGTCTCTGATACTAGAATCATTATGAGTGCTACAAGCTGATGAATGGTCTCTGATACTAGAATCATTATGAGTGCTACAAGCTGATGAATGGTCTCTGATACTAGAATCATTATGAGTGCTACAAGCTGATAATTGGTATGCGACATGTTGGAGAATGGTTTATGTTACTAGAATAGTCACAGGGTCTAATATTTGAGACCTGGGTTTGTACATAAAGCGAACATTTGGCTTCTGTTACTGGAACTAGTTAGTGGAGAAACTAAATTAGTTTGAATAAGAGACTCCGATTTTCCTGTCACAGAACTCGGGAAGAAAAACAGTTCACGTGACAACAGCTGTGCTCAAACTCTCAGCGCGGCGCTCTGCTACTGGGAATCGATGGTTGAGTAGCTGGTACACAGAAACGCACGAGAACCACACGGAGTATTATCCCCAGGTAACTGATAAGTCAGAATCTTTCAGTCAGAGATAATGGCACGGAAATTGATAACACGTACCTAGGAACGTCCTTGAAACCACGCAGCTCACAGGATGCGCTTTGTTTTCACATTTCGATTTCCGATCAACTTGACTGGCAAACAGCGACAGTATTGCCATTGAGTACTCAAGTACTTACGTGGACAAGCAATTTACGAAAGAAATAGTATATTTTCTATCTTAACTGGGACATGTATACTTTGTTTCTATGAGTACAACAAATACGAGCTGCCGAATATGAGGAAAATGTCCAGGGGCTCTCAAAATTATATCAGTGAATCAGAATTGTAAAAATAAAAAAAATAAATTTACAAACGGAGAAAAGGACATTAAGGTCCAGCAGGTACATTATACGACACTGATTTGAGAAACTATATATTCATGCGTTTAGCATATTAGAACAATGAAATGGGATTTTCATGACCGATACTGCAGGCTGAAAAATGGGGATGAGGGGGAATAGGTTGTCTGGAGGTAACAAGAGCACTAAGTTGTCTGAGTTGGCACAACACCCCATGTTACGTATTAAGTGATTCATGAAGCATGAGTTGAAAGGACAGAGTTAAGTTTCACTCGTGTGCACTGAACTGATCTACGCAATGTCCACATTCTGTAGTAACATTTTGATCTCAGCAATGTCTGTAGAATTAAATTTGTTCTGGTGTCAGGGAATAAACGCCTCATGGGCAGTGAAAGAGCAGGTAGGCTATTTGACACTGTCACTATATATATATATATATATATATATATATGTATATATATATATATATATATATATATATATATATATATATATATATATATATATATATATATATATATATCAGATGGTGATATGGGGGGGGGGGGTACGGGGTGGCAGGCATTGGTAGCACCTTTGGTAAGGATAACTCTCATGTCCTTTTCAGGACTGGTCCAAGCCTGACACCCAGCTCGTGACTGTGGCTCCTAGTAGCTGTCATGCGACAGCGGCCACCCCCCCCCCCCCCCCCCCGGGCAACAGCTGTAAGAAGCTGGCTAAACCAGGCATGGGTAGCCGATTTGGTGTCAAACCAAGCGGTAAACTAGGGTATACCTACCCAGCATGTGAAGACAGGATTCGGCAGACTGCGCGGAAGAAATCATTCCTGATTCAACGGGCAAGACGGCGTTTACCTGCAAAGTGTTGTGGAACGTAATAAGCATGGCAAGGCATGTAGAGCGCCCTGGTCATCCACTGCACCTGTATTCGTCTCCAGTCGTCTCGACTTGTCTTGCCACTGGACTCAGATGGACTCAGGCGAGAGAGTGAGGTCGACGAATTGCGGAACTCCTCCTCACTTTAATCCAAGTCATCGCGCGTCATTCTTCATCCAACGTCATATATCACCTTCAAGCCCTGTGGCGATGGGTGAGCGGCGAAGCGGCAGGCGTAGGTATGCTGGCAGCCGTAGTCGCAGACCAGCACACAGGCGGCTCAGGCCATATGGTCGTCTTCTACTGACCGGAGCAGCAGTGGGATTCGGCAGCCCCCTGAGCGACTGAGCAGCCCTCTATAGGAAAACACTGCTCACCTGCATAGCATGAGGTAGGGGCGAGAAAAGGTGCCCTAAACATTGTCTGCTCCATCACTACCTAACCAGCTAGCCGCGGTTGGTGTGTACCCTAACTGCGGTCGACATACAAACAAAGATAAAACAAGCTAAGCTAAAAGAGTAAACCTGTCGGATACGTATGTGATTGATGGCTCAACCCCACAGAGATAAATGATGAAAAATCATTTTTCTCAATGTGATCCTGCCCGTTTAATTAATTTAGCTGTACTGACTCAATTGTTGAGACCAGAAATAGAGTTTTGGAGAACCAAGGAATACCTTTAGGAAATACTGAAAAAGTTGTACTCCCTTTTATACCCAATTTATTCCTTAAGTGGTTCCTTGCCTCTCCTCTACCAACTAATTAATTCTATCTAGGGTAATTTAAAACAATTTGACTATGACAAGTAAAATACAATCAATACATGACATGACCTCAGTTTTTATGATTTAATAAACACAAATATGGATTTTGTAAATTGCATTCAAAATTACAATTTCCTGTCATAAAATAAGGACATATACATATACATAATTATACAGAATTGATGTGCCAATGATAAGGTAGATATTAACAGTTATATTTTTCCCAGTCCCATGTAATGCTAATCTTTTACTAGCCTGGATGATCTGAAAAAAAGAACTGTCTACAATCAGGATTCTCCACTTCCAGCTTTGGGAATCACTCTGGCTATCATCAATTGTAGTATTAGTGTTCCAGGGCGTAGTAGAACATAAGTTGGCTCTTGGTTTTCCTTTGTTTTGGCAGGTAATTGTTTAAATAAAGATTACCTCTCCTATGAGACAAATGGAATGGTTGCAGGTAGATAAGTTTCTGCGCTACTCTATCAAGGGCATCACTCAACCATGTGCTCACTCAACAGGTGCTGCATTCAATCTTCACCAAGTCAGGTCTGGATTGACATGAATAAGACCACTACCTGAAATTCCATCAATCACATAATTCTAATAATATCATAAATATGACATTAGAATTTACATGTAAAAGCCTAAGAACATAACCAGTGAAAACAATAAAATGAATCATGTTCTTAGAGAAAATAAACATAGAAGAAAGATAGTCATGGTGTTCTCATGGAGTTATCACCAACATAGTTGTTTGCTCTCAATCCAATCTTCCACTATCAAGTGTTCAAGGTTTAACTAGCAGATGTGCAGTTTCATCATCACCTATGCCTGTCCTCAGGTTTATAGAAGTAATACCTTGAGTGATTGGGAATTTGACAATTATGTTGACCATTCTCTTCTGTATCTAGTTTTGTTCTCTACTTCATCTTTTCCTATTCAAGAAAAATGGTCTCATACATTAAGGGCTTTTAAAAATCAGTTCCCATTTCCATGAGTATTTGCTTATAAACAAGATAAGTACATTATGGTATCATTTTTGTATAGCATTCAGGTGTATTCTTCTTCATTAAATGCTTCAAGTGAGAAGATTTCTTCCATTCTCATGGATGTAATATTGATTATTATCATCATCATCATGGTTTCCTTACATCATTGTAATTACAATCCTTATCATTATTATCATAATTATTACATTGTCATTACAATCATCATCATTATTATCATGCTTATGACATTAGAATTCATTACATTATTCTAACATTATCATCATAATCATTGTTATATCATTTTCATTACATTACAGTCATCATCATTATCTTGGTAGTACATTGTTATCATCACAATAGACCATATGTGTTAACATGAACTACAAAGTGGGATTTTGCTTAAATTACAAACACAGATGCTGGTGCTATGCGTAATGTATGATATGGTTTGTGTCGTGCTTAGCGCACAAAACTAGATGATAGGAATAAGAATGATATTTTATACAAAGTGGTGTTACGCGCCGGAGTGTACTAAATTATTATTTAGTTTATGGGTTACACCGAAGCAGTTCTCTGGTGATAGTCAAGGCATTTCACATCAAGTTGCCGGCTACCGTGAGATTGACTGTTGGCTTATACTCCCTCTCTCTCACTCAGCATGTAACTTCACTCACTCACTCAACTCTGACACCATTCATATGTATGTATGATCATTTCACTCAGTCTATAGACACATTCATATTGGTATGGGATGATCATATAGGAATCATTCATCACACATCCTTCATACTGTCATGTAAGGTGGGTACTTATGTGATTTCCAAATGACAACATAACATGTTTACACCATTGGCATCACAATGAGATCTCACCCATTCATCAGACAATCATATCTGTATGGATGACAATCATGCATATGTAGGTGCTTTATCCAGAATACATTCATAGATTCACAAGAATGACATTACAAGGGAATCTCATCCTTCAACCTAACTTATACTATTTCATGGATATTTAGCATGCATGCTGATGGGGTTTATGAAATGATACATTCACATCTGTTTAACAATGATGAAATCACACATGAATCCTCACAGACATGCTATCAGCAATGCCATAGTGATCATTGTGATCATTAGACACACTTAGGCAATTCCCCCAGGATTTAGCAACAGGAAATCCAGGAGTTATCACATGTTCTCATAAAATACATACAATTTAGGTGATATATCCAATTCACATTCAGGCATTATGAATTAAAATACTTCTTGCATGGCGGTTGGTTACAAACTATTATGATGTGGCACAAACATTAATTCCATATGTTTACAACATTGAAAATACATTTGACTCACTGCATGGGTGCCTTAACTCAACACACAAAATTATGATACCTGTAGAATCTGGTTCTCATGGGTTCATGAATTATAAGAAAACTATTTGTTTGTCCATGTGCTCATGTAAAAAATAAATCTACTGACTAATGTGCTCAATCTACTTGACTATACACATTCCACTAAATTCTCTATTAGTGCTGGCACATGTAAACTAGTTTTTAATCTTACCAGTGGGCCATATACATTATGTCCTTACCACTGTACTAAGAATTCTGAATTTCCTTAAGTCACTCTAATTCATTGTAGATTCAGTTTCATGCTTAAGAAATAAAATGTACAACATGTGTCTAATGTTTATACATTAACTAAGTTGCTTAGCTGGGAGAAAATAAACACTGTAGTTTCCTCCTAATGTACAGTTTATCTTATGACTATGATAACTGAGTATAATATTATTTAGTTTGTACTAGATTAAATTCTTTAAGAACTCACCATTCCAATCATTGTAGATTGAGTTGCTTAAGAACTAAATGTACAACTTGGATTAATGCTTTTTATACATTAAATCAGGTGTTTACTTTTGGGAGAAAATAACATTCACTATGGGTATTCTTAATTAATAGTTTATTTATAAACTATAACAATTAAATTAACTTCTTAATTCACCACACGTGTTCACAAGTAGACTTACCAAATCTTCTTCTAGGAAAATAGGCTCACAACTAACTAAAATTTAACTGAATTAAATGTGGTGTTTACCTTATTTATCAGAATGACCTCAACATGTCGACACGTTTCATGATCTGAATGAGATGCAATTTCTCACAGCGATTTCGTAGGCTGAGGATTTTCTTTTCTAGTGAATTTTGAAACTCTCTCACTCCTTCCGCTGCTTCAGTTCTTATGTCTCATGCTGACTGATAAACAAACAGGCCATGCCGCTCTGCACGCTGCTATTTATACGGTCCTTTCCCAGTGAACGTTTTTCATTGACAACGGGTATATTAAATCTTGGATCGTACAATTGTGGAACAAACCAATTCTGTTTCGGTGAACTCCGATTTTGTCGTCCTGGATTTATTTAATGCGATGTTACGTTTTGTGAAAACATATCACAAAACCATATTCCCTTAACAACTAGAACTTGGAATGTACGCACCCTACTTGATAGAGACGGCGCGTCGGGTCCAGAGAGACGAACAACACTGATTGGAAGAGAGCTGGGCAGGTACAACATCGACATTGCAGCCTTGAGCGAGACACGACTTGCAGAAGAAGGCCAAATCTATTAAATGTCTGAAGTGGAAGGAAAAGCGAGGAAAGACGCCAATCCGGTGTGGGATTTGCCATTAAGTCAGCCCTGGTCGGCAAATTAGCTGGATTTCCAAAGGCCATAAACGACAGGGTCATGACCATTAAGTTGCCCCTGCTGAAAGGAAGAAAGCATGCAACCAATGTGAGTGTCTACGCACCAACTATGACCAACGAAGATAATGTCAAGAACACGTTCTATGAGGACCTGCACAATGTATTAACATCTGTTCCCAAAGGAGACAATCTTATACTCCTTGGGGATTTCAATGCCAGAATAGGCACGGACACCACTTCTTGGAGTGGCATTATTGGAAAGCATGGAGTCGGAAATTGTAACAGCAATGGACTCCTCCTCCTTCAGACATGTGCCGAGCATGATCTCCTGATTACGAACAAAATTTTCCGTCTCCCCATGAGAAATAGGAAATCGTGGATGCACCCTCGCTCGAAACACTGGCACCTCATTGACTATGTCATGGTCAGGAGGAGTGACAGACACCGCGAGAAAGCATGCCGGGTCGTTTGGTCTTGATGGCTTGTGCAGCTTATCTAGTGTTTGCAAGTAGTGGGTAGAGTTGATGTTGACACCAGGTTCTTTAAAGTCGGCCAACAATAGCCCTTCATGGTCAAAAATGCGCTCAGCATAACCTTACCAGCGGAAACCTGTAACTTGAATTTTTGGTGGTCGGTCAACATCCGTGGTACCCACTGTGAACACACCTTACGATATTGCAGTTTCTTACGAACAACCTTTTCAATTGTCCCAATTGACACGTCAAATTCTTTCGCTAGCGAACGTATGCTTCGTCAACGGTTCATCTTTACTGCCGCATCAATTTTGGCGATGGTTTTTTCTGTTGCAACAATATGCGCTTGCCCCGGCCGTCGAAGACCTATCGTGAACTGACGTCCTTTCCAAAACATTCGTGCCCAGTCTGTCACTGTTGTCTTCGACACACATTTGTTACCGTACGCTGCCTGCATTCTTCGATGAATGTCCACTGGTAGACATCCTTCAAATGAAAGAAACTGAATCACCGCTCTTTGAGCTTCTTTGGACGGATTTTGGATCAACCCGGCCATTTTCTCAACGATCAGAAACAGAACCTATACATCATGGGACGATAAGCAAGTGCTCTTTTATTCATTGATCAGTACTTATCACATGACTATGACATGATCATGTTCAACGTACGCAATTACGCGCGGTGCTGCACGAACGGATTTCAAATGAACGCCCCTTATACAAATTCGATAATTTGTTAAGTAGCCTTCAGAAAATGACACTTGTGGGCCATGTTAAAGGCAATGCTATTGTTAAGCCACATGATATCAATGTAGAATAAATGTTTGAGACACTGACACCAACCAGCAACTGGCAGGTGACATCTGTACCTAGACTGCATTTATTACTCCAAATGTGTTCTTCACGTATCGTCAGTTACACCGGCCTTGTTTTCGGTGACCTGAAAGGACACGCCTAGCATGGTGTCCTGGAAAATGCAATATACACGTACATTGCACAACATACATGGTGTTGTTGCCAGGGCTGGTTTAGCAGTTATGTACTACATGTACTATTGTAGACTAGCAGGTACTTTCTGGCTGGCGGCTTTGCATTTTTTCTTATCATAAAGCTACAAACTACATACTAGCAGAATGCCCAACTCCTGAGTCCTTGGATAGACGATATGTCGTGGTAAAGGAAACATATTAGCGGACTGGTTATCCCGCCTTTGACATTGAATACATTTCTGTATGAGAGAAGAGCGGGAAGACTAGGCTATACTTCAACCATAACATTTCATGTTTGGAACATAGTTATTCACCACAACTTAAACCCCTGGTGTAAAATAAGTTACTGATTATTTTCAGGATATCAAATCAGCAAACATGGATTCCACACGGATTGCTTAGCACTGCTAGCGAACAGTGACGTCAAGTAAGACGCAACGTTTGTTGTTGGCGATTTAAACTGCTTGGTAGTCAGTTTAGGAGGAACCTTCACAGGTGTACGCCACAATTCTATTATAGACGACCATGGTGTCAGTGTCTCCATTTAGCAGGTAACTAAGTACATGCTGCTTCGGTCGGGAAAAGCCCTGTATTGAGGACAATATCCGTAGTACATAAAGTGTAAATGACACAGAATAATGTAGCTCAGGCGATTGTCAGGAAAGGTTCCAGGCGGACATGCCGCACAGTGGTTCATTTATGAATTGCATACAATGAGTCGTGTGACACATTTAATAACAGAAGTGTGTCAGGGTATAACGGTTAACTGTGAACTTGGAAAAGGTAATATGACATTCTCACGGAGCATGTCTTGATGTAATACATATGTCAGTATGTTTGAAAACGCCAGTTTCATTAACTGGTTCATCCTAGAATGATCGTCTTGCATTAGTGCCGATGCAGAAACCAATAGTTTACAGAGGACGAGGAAGAGGAAGACGCCAACAGCAACAACGTTCAGGCCAGGGTTATTCTCTTTTACTTTACACATACAAGAGACTAACCTAAACAATTTGAGAGTGGAACATAAGCAACCAATAAAGCGGCTTACATTTATCGAGCTTATTATAAACATATCCAATTTGATGTGTCTCCACCTTGTAGAGGTGCAGCAGGTTGCCTGTTCCAACGACCTCAAGATGTAGTTCAACGGCTGACCAGCTACGAGTACGGCGGCGTCACATGTTAGACAAATCAAAGGACATGGAGCAGACTCAGAGAGACACAAACTTGCCGCCTTGTGGATAGACTGGGGACAGTTAAAGGCTAAGGAAAGCAAACCCGAAAAAATCATTGTTGAAGTCGGATATAATGAGCCACAAGCTTGAAGGAACAATGCAATGTAATTCACCAAATGATGCCAGTAAACATCCAGTGGGACCAACTGGGAGGTATCAAATCTAATAATATTCAGTGGGCAATGACACCCAACAGAGCAGAGGTGGGTCCTGTAGTCGTGTCTGCTCACCTTATACACAGACATCCAGTGGGACCAACTGGGAGGTATCAAATCTAATAACATTCAGTGGGCAATGACACCCAACAGAGCAGAGGTGGGCCCTGTAGCCGTGTCTGCTCACCTTATACACAGTGTCTTCAGAGATACTGAAGTGACACCAGGGTTAAACATTGGAGGACAAGACATTTGCGATCTCGTATATGCAAATGATATCTTTAGTGGCTGACAACGCACAGCAGCTGGAGAATGTGCTGGATAAAGCCAATATTGGAAGTCAACAATATTAAAAATTACAATTACATAAAAACTACAATAGTGATTTTCGCTAAAAGAGATGACAACCCAACGGTTGACATTTATATAAATGATGAAATATTGGAACAGCCATACTTCTTTATATAAATTTTATAATCCTGACCAAATAACGGCTGACAAATGGCACATATGACAGGGAAATTACCAACAGAATCGAAGTGCCAAATTGCACATTCAACAACATCAAGCACAGGCGGCTTTTCAAACAACTTCAGCAGAAAGTGAAACTGAGGCTCGTCAGGTACTAATTGTATTCAATGCGACTGTACGGAGTGGAAACACGCACAATGACTTACACAGAATACAGGTGGAGCATACAACTGTGGCATGTGAAATGTTGGCTTTCAGAAGTATGCGGCGAGATTACTGGGTGGGTAAGACATTTTAAGAAGTTCTAGAACATCTTAATATAGAAGGGTGTTTTTGAAACAAATCAAATGGCATGACCATCTACTGAAAACTGTAATGGAGAAAAAAGATGAGGGCATAAGAGGTTAGAGTGCGTCAAAGATATCAATGCAATACTGAATACTACATTTTGGAATCGACAGTACTGCACTCAGACATTTACTATACGTACAACAAAAGCCAGCCAAGAGTTCCCAAGCTGATATCAATAGAAAATAAGACGAAGATATGGCCAGAGAACAGACTAGAAGAGTCGAGACAGCCAGGATACCATCTACCAGAATGCAGAACATAAAGAATGGTCAGAATACCGTCCAGAAGAATGTAGAACATGAAGAATGGCCTTGCACTGTCTAGCAGAATTTAGAACATAGAGATTGGTCAGGATACCGTCTAACAGAATGTAGAACATAAAGAATGGTCAGGATACCGTCTAACAGAATGTAGAACATAAAGAATGGTCAGGATACCTTCTAACAGAATGCAGAGCATACAGATTGGTCAGGTTAACGTCTAGCAGAAGTTAGAATATAAAGATTGGTCAGCATATCGTCTAGCAGAATGTAGAACAAAAATCATGGTCACGATACCGTCTAACAGAATGTAGAACATAAAGATTGGTCACGATACCGTCTAACAGAATGTAGAACATAAAGATTGGTCACGATACCGTCTAACAGAATGTAGAACATAAAGATTAGTCAGGATACCGTCTAGCAGAATGCAGAACATAAAGATTGGTCAGGATACCGTCTAACAGAATGCAGAACATAAAACATGGTCAGGATACCGTCTAACAGAATGCAGAACATAAAACATGGTCAGGATACCGTCTAACAGAATGCAGAACATAAAACATGGTCAGGATACCGTCTAACAGAATGCAGAACATAAAACATGGTCAGGATACCGTCTAACAGAATGTAGAACAAAAATCAATGTCACGATACCGTCTAACAGAATGTAGAACATACAAATTGGTCACGATACCGTCTAGCAGAATGTTGAACATACAGATTAGTCAGGATACCGTCTAGCAGAATGTAGAACAAAAATCATGGTCACGATACCGTCTAACAGAATGTAGAACATAAAGATTGGTCATGATACCGTTTAAAAGAATGTAGAACATAAAGATTGGTCAGGATACCGTCTAGCAGAATGTAGAACAAAAATCATGGTCACTGTCACGAGATAAATAAACTTGTTAGTTGCGATCAATGACAACCAAGCCCGACATTGGTCTGCAAACACAATAGACCCTGTGTTGTTGAACAGACTGAGAAAATACGTCGTACAGACTGTCTGCACCTGGTCGACATTTGTGTGTATGAGATCAAAGTGAGTCACGTCGAGTTGTCTACACACGGTCGACAGTTTGTTGACAGGTTGTTGTTCGAGAGACGTGTACTGGCGACATCTGTCTACGAAGCGGGAGTTGGCCGTTGAAAGTGATGGACAGGGTGTCTGCCAGAGGTCAGAAGGATTCTGTCATATGGGGGAAAGGTCTCTGGCTCACAGACAACCCGGATATTTGTTGGATGAGACAAAGAACTCCCCAGATGAAAGGAAACTTGACAGCTAATTGACTCCGGTTAGTCGGGAAACAGGAGGACAAAGCCAGATTCTGGACTGATTGGCGTCTGGACTTTTGGTGACGTCACTCAAGCACCCAGATAAAACCCAGTTGCGGTAAACAGGTGGAGGGAGTCGAGAAAAACATTCTGAAGTGTTAGGATTGGGGCATTATTCCGAGTTGTGTTACATGAGAGAAACTAGGGGTGTTAAATTGTTGATAGTTATCATCGGACATAGATCCAGTCTGTGATCGCCTAGTTTCGATTAGCAACAGGAATAGACATATGGTAGGCAATTAATTATATCTAACTTAAGAGTATGATTAGGAATAGAGTGCAGTACTGTGCAGTGATATAATGTATTATGATTAGTGATAGAATGTTCTATTAGTGCGGTGCTAGAAAGTATCAAAGAGCGTCGGCACTGGTATCCTATTGTGTGGCTTCAACTAGCTTGTGTGATATATCATTTTACTCAGGGAGTTGAGGACAATATAGTGGAATAATAATTAGAGAGATTAAGGATGGTTGAGAGGGAGAAGAGGTATGTGTAATGGTAGGATCTTCCAGTAGGGCATCTGCTGGGTTTCTACCCGTTCCTTTATTCTTTCCTGGTGTTGCCATGTCTCAGATCATATGATTGAGTTATTTGGCCGTATGACAGAGATCGGATCTCTGTTATAGATCTGAGTGCTGTTATTGGCCTACACTTACCTAATTCCGGTCAGGACTGAGTTGCCCTCACCATGATGTTATCTACTCTACAGGTTCCATTTACAGTTCCCCTTGAGTGTTCCACGTGAGTGTGAGATGATTTATTACGAAGAAGCAGTTCAAAGTTTTATACAATGATGGCTCATGGAAAGAAGACAGATGAGTGATAAGCTTCATCACCGAAGATTAATAACTCGCACACCAAGGACATATATATATATATATATATATATATATATATACACACACACACACACACACACACACACACACACACACACACACACACACACACACACACACATCTACCTAACAAACATTAATAGGTTGTGTTCTAAAAGAGGGGAAAATGTTATAATCAGAGACTTATAGACATTAGATTTTCCCCAAGTGACATTTCAGTTAATTGGAAGATTATCAGTTCAACAAACATTATGAAACAGAGTAACTTCACCGTGTGGTAGAGTGAAGACCAAGAACAACAGTGTCTATCGGATTACCAGCATCCTGTTTGTTCGAGTGATTGGAGAAAGTCGTCATCTTCTGGGTGAGGTTCACTGTCCGGAAAAAATGGTGCTGTTGTGTGCTAAGCACTATGATGTTACAGACTTTGCTCCTAAATCACTGGTCTAACATTAGAATATTCGACACACATTCTACACCTTATACACACATACACACTTCTCCTACATATACTCTTTGCTTTAATAAATTTCTTGTTTTTTATTTGTTGAGGCTAGAGTTGTCAAGTATGTTATGTTGGGGAAGAATGAGAGGGGGCATAATCCAGGGGTGAGTAAGAGTGAGTGGAAGGTGTCTTCAGATTGAAGGAGTGTGTGGACGGAGTCTGCTGGATATCTCCAGGATAGAGATATTGAATAAAAAAATAATGTGGGTGTTGATTCCCTTCACTCCAGGGACGACACTAAAGTGGTAAAGAAGAACAAGTAACCAATACGACATTCATTCTTTACACACACACGACATTTATTGGGGGCTCGTAAACGTGATCTTTGGACAGCGGGATCTTTAGACAACGGGATCTTTTAACACGGGATCTTTAGTTAGAGGATGGAGATATCCTATTAGTGAGAATCCAGCTAGAGTGAATGTGAATAGGTGTTAGGATTTATCTTACCTGTTCACACCTCACACGTCTGCATAGGTCTGTGGTCCTGATTCTACTCTTGTCACTGAGTGATTGTGTTGTGTTGTGTGGTGTGTATAATATATATAGATTAATAGTATTTTGTCATTAGCTATATATTGGTTTAGAGATAATCTATACTCTATCTGTTGAGTTACCTCTCTGTAAAATGGCCACTCCTAAACTGACTACGGCAGAACTTAGGGCAAAGGGGGAAGAAATGGGATTGTCGGGTTCTGCACTAACAGATTACATACAGGAGGTGGAGAGGGAATATCGTCAAGCAGAAAGGGAAGATCGAAAGGCCGAGTTGGAATTGAGAAGGATGGAGGCAGAGCAAGCAGCTAAGAAATTGGAAGCAGAACAAGCTGCTAGGCAACTTGAGGCTGAGCAAGCCATGAGAAGGCTGGAAATAGAAGCTAAAAAACTGGAAGCAGAGCAAGCTGCTAAGATACTTGAGGTTGAGCAAGCTGCTAAGCAACGGGAAGCGGAGCAAGAGGCTCAGAAAAGGGAGCACGAGTACCGGATGCGGGAACTCGAGCTCAAGAGGCAATCTAGTGGGGAAACTGAGGGAGCAGTGGGAGGTTCCTCTCTCCTTGGCTCAACACCAGTAGGTGTACATAGCTACCATGCTATGAAGTTCCCTCTAGCGATCTACGAGGAGGACAAAGAGAAGATTGACCAGTACCTTCAACGCTTCGAGGCTATGTCAGTTGCTATGGGTCTGGAGCGTGACAAATGGAATCTCAAGCTATCCCAGGGATTACGCGGGACCGGTTACGAGGTTTATTCTCGCCTGCCACCAGGACATGAGAACAATTATGACGAGTTGAAGACGGCTTTGCTGAAACGATTCGAGGTTACGTCACATACCTACCTGGAAAAAATTTCGAGGAGCAAAACGAGAACCGGGGGAGTTGTTCGCCGCCTATAGTCTGCGTCTGAAAGCATATCTCCATAAGTGGATGGATTTGGCTGGGTTTGCGCATGACTATGAGAGTCTGGAAGAGCTCACGGTAGTCGACCAGATGCGGAAGCAAATGTCGAACCTCTCAGGACATTCTTGGGAGAACAAGGGGCGGAACGAATCGACATGGTGACGAAATTGGCGGAACGGTTCGTCGAGGTCCATGGGGAGGCAGCAGAGAACCTTTCTACCAACACCAAAAGTCAGGAAAAACATAACCTGAAGAAGGCCAAGAGCACAGGAACTAAAAAGGTGGAACCATATGTCAAAACTTCATAGGAGAGTTCGGAGAAGACGAAGGGGAAAGCAAGAAAACTTCGAGCTTTACACAAAAACGACCATGGTCGGAGAAGTGGTGTTCGATTTGTAAGTCGCCCTCTCACAATACGAGGGAATGTAAATCGAAGGCTAAGAACCCTCACTTCGCGGCATGTCAAGTGACTTCAAAGCAGGTGGACACTGACAATGCCAAGGTCGACAAGGAGACTCACCATCAGGAGAGCTCACTCAAGTCCGGCACAAGAAAATCTAGGACAGGGAAATGGTGCAAACACTGCAGGTCGAATACACACAATGCTATTGACTGCAGGGGAAAGTCAGGAGACACTCAATTCATCGTGTGCCCCGGAAAACCTAAGGTGGAGCCCACCGAACAGGTCGAGGCCGAAGGAGAGACTCCAGACCAGGAAAAACCACCTGTAGTGGAATTGGTAGAAGTTAACGGTCGTCAAGTGGAGTGTTTATACGACACAGGACTGGACGGGGAGGCCGTGATTTCTGCGGATCTGGTACATCCAGAACAATTCACAGGTGAAACCATGGAGATACAGCCTGCACAGAAGAGTGCTGTAGCCATGAAATTGCCCATTGCCAGAGTGGAGATTCGGTCAAGATATGTCACCGGCACCATCAAGGCCGCGGTGTTGACTGATCCCATTTTTCCCCGTAATCCTCGGTTGCCGGTATGTCTTTCTGGGAATGCCCAGGGAGCCAGTCCATATGGGAGCAATTCAGACTCGCTCTCAGACGAGAACGGATGAGGCAGAAGCCAATGTGACTAACCCACTGCCAGGGGAGTTGCGAACTGCCCAGAGTGAGGATGCTACGTTACGTCCTTGCTACAAAAAGCTGCAGAAAAGTGCTGATCCACCCAAACGGGGGCAGTACTATATGAAGAATAGGATACTCTACAGGAGAGCCGGAAGGGGAGACAACCTACATGGTCAGTTGGTGGTCCCAAAGGCCCACCGTTCCCAGATTCTTCATATGGGGCATACCATCTCATTCAGTGGGCATATGGGTATTGCCGCCACGATGCAGCGAATTTCCTGCCATTACTATTGGCCGGGAATGACAGGTGATGTGCGTCGGTATGTGAAGTCATGCCCTGAGTGCCAGAGGGTGGCACCGAAACACTGGACAGCGCCGGTGGTCTTGGGTGAAATGCCCATCATGAACTCTCCTTTCGAGAGGGTAGCCATCGATATTGTGGGTCCACTTCCTAGGACTAGGAAGAGGAACATGTACATACTCACCATGGTGGATTGCTGTACAATGTGGGGTGAAGCCATACCGTTGACCACGATTGACTCGAAACGAGTGGCGGACGCACTGATGGAGGCCTTTACAAGATTAGGCTTTCCTGATCAAATACTGACGGACAATGGGTCCCAGTTTTGTGGAAAACTTATGGAGGAGGTATTTAGGGTGTTCCACTCTAACCATATCCATACCAGCCCTTACCACCCTCAAGCCAATGGACAAGTAGAGCGTTTCAACGGCACGTTGATGACAATGCTCAGGAAACTAGCGCAGGAAAAACCTGATAGGTGGGATGAATATATCCCAGCAGCCCTCTTTGCCTATCGGGAAGTTCCTCATGGCTCAACAGGACTACCACCTGCTACGTTGCTGTTTGGTCGTCCAATCAAGGACCGTTGGAAGCCATGTTGAGGAGTTGGACTGAAGAGGGGACGTCAGAAGAAGTGATCTCTTCTTACAAATATGTGGAGGAACTGAAAGAAAAACTTCACAAGGGATGGACTCTGGCAAATCAAAATTTGAAAAAGGCCAGAAAAAGACATGCGGCTTACTACAACCGTAGGTCTAAAGACAGATCTCTAGAGGTGGGAGACAAAGTATTGTTGCTACTCCCAACGGGAAACAACAAACTGGAGATAGGTTGGCAAGGATCCATTTCCCGTGGAAAGGGTGATATCCAGAACGAACTATCAGATTCGGATCCGGGGAAAGTCGAAGATTTTCCATATCAATCTCTTGCGGAAATACGAAGAGAGACCCGGAGAAAAAACCGCTCACCTCCTGGCAATGGCAGTTGCAGTGGAGACAGAAGTGGGAACCAACGAGGGAAGGGAATATCCCCTGGTACACCAGGAAACCTACAAGGATGTACAGGTGAACCCTGATCTAACTTCCAAGGAGAGGGAAAAGATAACCCACGTTCTCGAGTCTCATAAGGAGATACTGACTGATAAACCAGGACGAACGAGGTTGGTGGAGTTCGAGATGACTTTGACCACTCAGGAGCCTGTTCGCCAAAAGGTTTACCCAGTGCCATTCTCTAAAGAAAAGGCCCTGGAGGGGGAAATACAGAAACTGTTGGAGGATGACGTGATTGCACCTTCCACATCCCCATACAATGCGGGGGTAGTTTTGTTACGAAAACCAAGTGGAGAACACCGGTTGTGTATAGACTACCGACTTCTGAACAGTCATACACAATTTCAGGTGGAACCTTTGCCGAATCCAACTCAGTTATTCGCGAGGCTCCATAAGGCAAGGTATTTCTCAAAGGTGGATCTGAGTCGCGGGTATTATCAGATTCCGGTCAAACCAGAGGTTCGACCCCTACTGGCCTTCAGTACCCCCAGTGGACATTATGAATTCAAGGTCATGCCCTTTGGACTCAGCAATGCACCTAGTGTGTTTACTCGCATGATGAGGACTTTACTAGATCCTTTAAAGGATCCGTCCATCATCTCATTCATGGATGATATTCTGATTTCCAGTGACAGCTTGGATGACCATTTGCAATCCTTGGAACGAGTGTTTAATAGGCTCAAGGAAGCAGGGCTTACAGCTCGTCCAACCAAGTGCATGATCGGTTACCAGACTCTGGAATTTCTAGGTCACACCATCACTCCAGGACACATTGTCCCAGAGGAAAAGAACCTAGAGAAAATCAGATGTGCTCCAAGGCCAAAAACGAAGAAGGATGTGCGATCTTTTCTCTCGTTGTGTGGGTTCTACCACAAATTTATCCCACATTTCACGGAACTGGGAGCTCCTTTAACAGAAACCTTGAAAAAGGGATTCCCAGACCAAATAGTTTGGACACCAGAATGTGAGAGTGCCTACAGTCAGTTGAAGGAGGCCTTGGTCAGCAAACCTGTGTTACAGCTCCCGGACCTTTCCAAACCATTTGTGTTGAGAACGGATGCAAGTGGGATTGGGATTGGGGCAGCTTTGTTACAGGAAGGAAAAGACGATGCTTCAGTTTTGAAACCAGTGGCATACGCAAGCAAGAAACTTCTCCCGGCTGAGAGGAATTATTCGACCGTTGAGAGAGAGAGTGTTTGGCTCTCGTATGGGCCGTACAAAAATTCCAGCCTTATTTGTATGGAGTTCAGTTTCGAGTTCAATCGGATCATCAGACCTTGATGTTCCTGGCCACTTCTCAGAAGCTCAACGCCCGTTTGATGCGGTGGTCGTTGCTACTTCAGCCATACCACTTTACAGTGGAGTATATACCTGGGAAGGGAAAATGTTGGAGCTGATTTCCTGTCTAGACATCCAGCTCCTGAAGAAGAGGAATAGGTCATCTGGATCGAACCTCCAAGAAGAAAGAGTTGTTGCGGACTACTCTCTTAGGAGGGGGCCTATGTCACGAGATAAATAAACTTGTTAGTTGCGATCAATGACAACCAAGCCCGACATTGGTCTGCAAACACAATAGACCCTGTGTTGTTGAACAGACTGAGAAAATACGTCGTACAGACTGTCTGCACCTGGTCGACATTTGTGTATGAGATCAAAGTGAGTCACGTCGAGTTGTCTACACACGGTCGACAGTTTGTTGACAGGTTGTTGTTCGAGAGACGTGTACTGGCGACATCTGTCTACGAAGCGGGAGTTGGCCGTTGAAAGTGATGGACAGAGTGTCTGCCAGAGGTCGGAAGGATTCTGTGAGGTGAGGGGAAGGTCTCTGGCTCACAGACAGCCCGGATATTTGTTGGATGAGACAAAGAACTCCCCAGATGAAAGGAAACTTGACAGCTAATTGACTCCGGTTAGTCGGGAAACAGGAGGACAAAGCCAGATTCTGGACTGATTGGCGTCTGGACTTTTTGGTGACGTCACTCAAGCACCCAGATAAAACCCAGTTGCGGTAAACAGGTGGAGGGAGTCGAGAAAAACATTCTGAAGTGTTAGGATTGGGGCATTATTCCGAGTTGTGTTACATGAGAGAAACTAGGGGTGTCAAATTGTTGATAGTTATCGGCGGACATAGATCCAGTCTGTGATCGCCTAGTTTCGATTAGCAACAGGAATAGACATATGGTAGGCAATTAATTATATCTAACTTAAGAGTATGATTAGGAATAGAGTGCAGTACTGTGCAGTGATATAATGTATTATGATTAGTGATAGAATGTTCTATTAGTGCGGCGCTAGAAAGTATCATAGGAGCGTCGGCACTGGTATCCTATTGTGTGGCTTCAACTAGCTTGTGTGATATATCATTTTACTCAGGGAGTTGAGGACAATATAGTGGAATAATAATTAGAGAGATTAAGGATGGTTGAGAGGGAGAAGAGGTATGTGTAATGGTAGGATCTTCCAGTAGGGCATCTGCTGGGTTTCTACCCGTTCCTTTATTCTTTCCTGGTGTTGCCATGTCTCAGATCATATGATTGAGTTATTTGGCCGTATGACAGAGATCGGATCTCTGTTATAGATCTGAGTGCTGTTATTGGCCTACACTTACCTAATTCTGGCCAGGACTGAGTTGCCCTCACCATGATGTTATCTACTCTACAGGTTCCATTTACAGTTCCCCTTGAGTGTTCCACGTGAGTGTGAGATGATTTATTACGAAGAAGCAGTTCAAAGTTTTATACAATGATGGCTCATGGAAAGAAGACAGATGAGTGATAAGCTTCATCACCGAAGATTAATAACTCGCACACCAAGGACATATATATATATACACACATCTACCTAACAAACATTAATAGGTTGTGTTCTAAAAGAGGGGAAAATGTTATAATCAGAGACGTATAGACATTAGATTTTCCCCAAGTGACAGTTCAGTTGATTGGAAGATTATCAGTTCAACAAACATTATGAAACAGAGTAACTTCACCGTGTGGTAGAGTGAAGACCAAGAACAACAGTGTCTATCGGATTACCAGCATCCTGTTTGTTCGAGTGATTGGAGAAAGTCGTCATCTTCTGGGTGAGGTTCACTGTCCGGAAAAAAATGGTGCTGTTGTGTGCTAAGCACTATGATGTTACAGACTTTGCTTCTAAATCACTGGTCTAACATTAGAATATTCGACACACATTCTACACCTTATACACACTTCTCCTACATATACTCTTTGCTTTAATAAATTTCTTGTTTTTTATTTGTTGAGGCTAGAGTTGTCAAGTATGTTATGTTGGGGAAGAATGAGAGGTGGCATAATCCAGGGGTGAGTAAGAGTGAGTGGAAGGTGTCTTCAGATTGAAGGAGTGTGTGGACGGAGTCTGCTGGATATCTCCAGGATAGAGATATTTGAAGAAAAAAAATAATGTGGGTGTTGATTCCCTTCACTCCAGGGACGACACTAAAGTGGTAAAGAAGAACAAGTAACCAATACGACATTCATTCTTTACACACACACGACAGTCACGATACCGTCTAACAGAATGTAGAACATAAAGATTGGTCACGATACCGTCTAACAGAATGTAGAACATAAATATTGGTCAGGATACCGTCTTACAGAATTTAGAACATAAAGATTGGTCAGGATACCGTCTAGCAGAATGTAGAACAAAAATCATGGTCACGATACCGTCTAACAGAATGTAGAACAAAAACGTCATTCCTCCCCCCCCCCCCCCTTTTCGTGTTTCCTACCTAAGAATTAATTCCGTGCCCCCCTTCAACATATTTTCAGAACGTCAACCCCCCCCCCCCCCCCCGCCCTTTTGTATTTCCTAAATAAAAATTAGTTCCATACCCTAACAGAATGTAGAACATAAAAATTGGTCACGATACCGTCTAACAGAATGTAGAACATAAAGATTGGTCAGGATATCGTCTAGAAGAATACATAATATGAAGAATGGTCAGGATACCGTCTAGCACAGTGGTTTTCAACCTTTTTTGGCACGTGCCCCCCCCCCCTCCCTTTTCACCATATTTTCAGAACGTCATTCCTCCCCCCCCCCCTTTCGTGTTTCCTACCTAAGAATTAGTTCCGTGCCCCCCTTCACCATATTTTCAGAACGTCATCCCCCCCCCCCCCACTTTTTTTCGTATTTCCTACCTACCCCCGCCCCCCCCTTACACAGTATACATAATAATGGAAGCTAAATTTAATAGCACACACTAAAACGAGTCTTGACGTCCACATACAACGTGATTTGTGGGTCTACGTACTTTATAGAATGAATTTTAGAAGGATGAGACGTACAGAACCGTAAAGTATGAAGAGAAAAACAATATCAAAGTAATCGGTTCTTGTATTAACGCGATCTTGAAATAATCTTAATTCCCCCCTCCCCACCCTGGAAACCCTAAAATTCTCCGGGGGAAGTCCCCCCGGTTGAGAACCACTGGTCTAGCAGATTGAAGAACATGACGAATGGTCAGGATACCTTCTAGAAGAATGCAGAACATAAAGAATGGCCTTGTCCCGTCTAGCAGAATGTAGAACATAAAGATTGATCATGATACCGTCTAGCAGAATGTAGAACATAAAGAATGATCATAATACCGTCTAGAAGAATGTAGAACATAAAGAATGATCATGATACCGTCTAGAAGAATGTAGAACATGAAGAACGGTCAGAATACCGTCTAGCAGAATGTAGAACATAAAGAATGATCATGATACCGCCTAGAAGAATGTAGAACATGAAGAATGGTCAGGATAATGTCTAATAGAATGTAGATGAAGAATGGCCAGGAACCGTCCAGCAAAATAAAGAACACAACCAACAGAATAAAGAACACAACCAACAGAATAAAGAACACAAAAAATGGGCAGGTACCGTCCAGCAGAATAAAGAACACGAAGAATGGCCAGGTACCGTCCAGCAGAATAAAGAACACGAACAATGGCCAGGTACCATCCAACAGAATAAAGAACACGAACAATGGCCAGGAACCGTCCAACAAAAAAGAACACGAATAATGGCCAGGTACCGTCCAAAAGAATAAAGAACATGAAGAATGGCCAGGAACCGTCCAACAATAAAAAACATGAAGAATGGCCAGGAACCGTCCAACAATGAAGAACATAAAGAATGGCCAGGAACCGACCATCAGAATAAAGAACATGAAGAATGGCCAGGAACCGTCCAACAATAAAGAACATGAAGAATGGCCAGGTACCGTCCAACAATAAAGAACATGAACAATGGCCAGGTACCGTCCAGCAGAATAAAGAACATGAAGAATGGCCAGGAACCGTCCAGCAGAATAAAGAACATAAAGAATGGCCAGGTACCGTCCAGCAGAATAAAGAACATGAAGAATGGCCAGGAACCGTCCAGCAGAATAAAGAACGTAAAGAATGGCCAGGAACCGTCCAACAATAAAGAACATGAAGAATGGCCAAGAACCGTCCAACAATGAAGAACATGAAAAATGGCCTAGAACCGTCCAGCAGAATAAAGAACATGAAGAATGGCCAGGAACCGTCCAACAATAAAGAACATGAAGAATGGCCAGGAACCGACCAGCAATAAAGAACATGAAGAATGGCCAGGAACCGTCCAACAATAAAGAAAATGAAGAATGGCCAGGAACAGACCAGCAATAAAGAACATGAAGAATGGCCAGGAACAGACCATCAGAATAAAGAACATGAAGAATGGCCAGGAACCGACCAGCAATAAAGAACATGAAGAATGGCCAGGAACCGTCCAACAATAAAAAAAATGAAGAATGGCCAGGAACAGACCAGCAATAAAGAACATGAAGAATGGCCAGGAACCGACCATCAGAATAAAGAACATGAAGAATGGCCAGGAACCGTCCAGCAGAATAAAGAACATGAAGAATGGCCAGGAACCGTCCAACAATAAAGAACATGAAGAATGGCCAGGAACCGTCCAACAATAAAGAACATGAAGAATGGCCAGGAACCGACCAGCAGAATAAAGAACAAGAAGAAAGGCCAGGTACCGTCCAGCAGAATAAAGAACATGAAGAAAGGCCAGGTACCGTCCAGCAGAATAAAGAACACGAAGAATGGCCAAGAACCGTCCAGCAGAATAAAGAACATGAAGAAAGGCCAGGTACCATCCAGCAGAATAAAGAACACGAAGAAAGGCCAGGTACCGTCCAGCAGAATAAAGAACACGAAGAATGGCCAGGAACCGTCCAACATAATAAAGAACACAAACAATGGCCAGGTACCGTCCAGCAGAATAAAGAACACGGACAATGGCCAGGTACCGTCCAACAGAATAAAGAACACGAACAATGGCCAGGTACCGTCCAACAGAATAAAGAACATGAAGAATGGCCAGGTACCGTCCAGCAGAACAAAGAACACGAAGAATGGCCAGGTACCGTCCAGCAGAATAAAGAACACGAACAATGGCCAGGTACCGTCCAACAGAATAAAGAATATGAAGAATGGCCAGGTACCGTCCAGCAGAACAAAGAACACGAAGAATGGCCAGGTACCGTCCAACAGAATAAAGAACATGAAGAATGGCCAGGTACCGTCTAACAGAATAAAGAACACGAAGAATGGCCAGGTACCGTCCAGCAGAATAAAGAACACGAACAATGGCCAGGAACCGTCCAGCAGAATAAAGAACATGAAGAATGGCCAGGAACCGTCCAGCAGAATAAAGAACACGAAGAATGGCCAGGTACCGTCCAACAGAATAAAGAACATGAAGAATGACCAGGTACCGTCCAGCAGAATAAAGAACACGAACAAAGGCCAGGTATCATCCAGCAGAATAAAGAACATGAAGAATGGCCAGGTATCGTCTAGCACAATGGTTCTCAACCGGTGGGTAATTCTCCCCCCCCCCCCCACCTAGGGGGAATTTTAGGGTTTCCAAGGGAAGGGGGAAGGGAAAATTAAGCTTATTTCAAGATCGCATTGTTTTTCCTCTAAATTTTAGGGTTCTGTACTTCTCGCCCCAATGAAATTTGTTTTATAACGAAAGTAGACCCGCAAATCACGTTTTATGTAGATGTCTAGACTTGTTCTAGTATGTGTTATTAAATTTAACTTCCATTTTTATGTATACTGTACAAGGGTGGGGAAGGGGGGATTTATAGGGAGGAAATTTGAAAGGGGAGGGGGGGGGGAAGACGTTCTGAACATATGGTAAAGGGGGCATGGGCCAAAACAGGTTGAGAACCACTGGTCTAGCAGAATGCTGCAAATTTCGCGGGTAGCCACTATGAGTAGTTTAAATGTTTTGAAAGCGGCTAAGATACAAAGACAACACATGCATCAGAAACAGGCATTCGCAGTTTTCGGGTCACATTATGAGAAGAGTAAAAACTGGATTATGCTATAACAACTGGAGGGAATTATGGAAAGTAGGATATAGATTGGAGAAGGGCAGCAAGAGAAGATCATTGAACGGCATGTGACATCGTGTAGAACGGTGTCAGCACACAAAGTGATACATGCATGTGGAGACAATGAGTGCAGAAGCATGATCGTCCACGCCAGGCGACAAGGTACTTGATGATGATGATGATGATGATGATGATGATGATGATGATGATGATGATGATGGTGAAGGACATGGACTGCGGCATGATGTGGTAGTACAACATTGAGATGAAATCAGGTATGCCAAGACCCTACGGAGAAAGAACAAACACAAACATCATATACCAATACCACACAAACACAGGTACACGGGTACCAATAGTGTAAATAAGAACAGCGTAGACGGCAGTAGAGATTATTTGCTTGCGTATATTAAAAACAATAAGCACAGTGTTAGACATGAAGAACATTGCCTGACAAATAAACAAACAAGTAAGATGCTATTCTGACCCACTGCGGTCTGAATAGAGGCTTCATTCCACAGGATCTCAACCAACTCGCGGCTAGTAGCTCTTTGTAAGTTTGTTCATGAATGGCCGGTGTTTGCAGCTAATATTGTTTACGAGAAGAGGACATCTCTCTCTCTCTCTCTCTCTCTCTCTCTCTCTCTCTCTCTCTCTCTCTCTCTCTCTCTCTCTCTCTCTCTGTGTGTGTGTGTGTGTGTGTGTGTGTGTGTGTGTGCACGCGCGCGTGAAGGTAGGTCAGAAAGTTATGCACCACAATTATTATCTCCTTAACTGTTAATAGCATACACATGAAATTTATTCACAATGTTGGTGCACATGCGCAGCAAACATGTCTGCTTCTCCACATAATGCCCATCAACTTAAACCGCTTTACGCCATCTAGAAACAAGAACATGTATCCCAGATATGTACCACATTTTGTCCTGTTCTCGTGGCCATTTCTTCACTGCATTAATCACTTCCCCGTTGTCTTCAAACTGTGTCCCACGGAGAGCATTCTTAAGGGGACCGAAAAGATATAAGTCAAATGGTGCCTGGTCTGGACTGTAAGGTGGATGTGGCAGTACGTCCCACTGATATGTCGATTATCTCCCTTGTTTGCAAACTTGTGTGAGGACGCGCGTTGTCGTGAAAAAGAAGCACTTTCTCTCGATTCTTGTTAGGCTTAACCCTGTAGTAATGACGATTGAGTTTGTGAGTGTTTTGGTGTAAATTTTCGAACCGATAGTTCCACGAGAATAACCCCATCAAATCTCTCTCTCTCCTTCCCCCCCCCCCCCCAAAAAAAAACAACAACAACAGCGAGCAAGACTTTATCGGCTGATAGAGCTGTTTTGAATTTTTTCATCACTGGTGGTTGAGGATGATGCCACTCCAGTGACTGTCTTTTAGTCTCCAGCTCAAAACAATGAACGCAAGTTTCGTCTACTGACACAATGTTTGACCCCCCCCCCCCCCCTAAAAAAATAATCCCCATCTACCTTTTGTGTGTGTGTGTGTGGGGGGGGGATGTATGCATGAATGCATGCATGAAGGGTAAATACCATGCTAGAGGGAGCAATCGGGGGCCAACAAGCAAGACGTAGGCACCGTTACAAGTGGGAGCTATCATCAAGAGTTGAAGGAACAGCACTGTCAGAGTGTCATAAAAGCGAGAGACCAAGCGCTTTGGAAATCTGTCGCAGCCAACCTTCATTTTGGAGACGATTCTTGGTAGATGTATTGCTTCATGCAAAACAAATATCACTACGATACTTGGTAGCTTTATTGTTTCCTGTATAACAAATATCGCAACGATACTTGGTAGATTTATTGCTTCATGCAAAACAGTCATCGCTACGATACTTGGTAGATTTGTTGTTTCCTGTATAACAAATATCGCTGCGATACTTGGTAGATTTATTGCTTCATGCAAAACAAACATCGCTATGATACTTGGTAGATTTGTTGCTTCATGCAAAACAAATATCACTACGATACTTGGTAGCTTTATTGTTTCCTGTATAACAAATATCGCAACGATACTTGGTAGATTTATTGCTTCATGCAAAACAGTCATCGCTACGATACTTGGTAGATTTGTTGTTTCCTGTATAACAAATATCGCTGCGATACTTGGTAGATTTATTGCTTCATGCAAAACAAACATCGCTATGATACTTGGTAGATTTGTTGCTTCATGTATAACAAATATCGCTATCTTCTTGAAAGTCACCCGGTATACAGTGTGTGCTAAGTGTGGGGTCAGCATAACATGAAATACCTCAAACTTTTGAAGGAAACAATTCTAACTTCGGCCAAGCCCCAGCCTGCCCGTGTGTGCTGCGCTGAACCATCTCTCGGTTACATGCCAATATGTCTCTCAACAAATGTGAAGTCACAGTAGCCACCTTGCACACCTGCTGGTTTCCAAGCTTGGGGACAGGGAAAGACAGCATTGCAACACAGTATCCTTGCAGACTGAACTTTGGCACCGGCTCGGGAGGATGCGAATGCACCGGACCTGAGTGTTAAAGATTCTTCCAGCCTTCCAGAAGATTCAGAAACAAGAACAACGCAACGTGCAAGGGGATTAGTATAAATGGATTCAAGGCATTACTGTCAGACCAGCAGTCCTGATTGATAGCGCAGTGCCTCACCGGGCAAAGCACTCTGTGCAACAAACAATATCTAAATGCAGCAGGCGAGTTAAATGTGGCTGTGTGAACCAGTCCGCTGATGCCAAAAATACAGAGATAATAGCACCGTTTGAAGACAGGGGAAACAGAGAATGGTTGGTTAACATGTGTCCTTACGCGAAATTACAGACATCCAGAATGGCAAAGTCAGTGGCAGATTCTGAAACAAATTTGCACCGCAAATACAACACTGAGGGAATACCTATCAATGGCTGTAATGTGAGACGACATCTGTCTTCCCAGATGGCTATTAAATGTATTTTTGGACTCAGCTCTCAAACAGTGGTAGCCTTAAAATAGTTAATTGCAATAGAAATCGCTGGGTTGCTTGCTGACTCACAGAAACATACATGCCACGCCTGTATTCAGGTAAGCGGGAAATTGGCGGTCTGTGGAGGATACATCAATGTCTACTGACACCTCCTATCTGTCTCCGCTCTTTCCATAGAATGCTGACGAATTTAAGAATGGATGAGACCAACTTCTATGGAAAGCATACAAAAAATATTCAAGAATGGATGCGACAGGTTTTCACGGAACAATACATAATTCAGGAATGGATGAGACCAACTTTTACGGAGCAATAAACCATCCAGGAATGGATAAGACCAACTTTCACGGAGCAATTAAGCATTCAGGAATGGATGAGGAATTCACAAAATAATTATAATAATAACATTAATAATAATAATAATAATAATAATAATAATAATAATAATAATAATAATAATAATAATAATAAAGAATTCAGGAATAGATTAGACCGATTCCATTTTAAGCAAAGCAAAATTATTTAATCAGGAATTAATGAGACCCATTTCCGGGGAAAGCAGTATTCATGCATTCATAACTTTCGGGGTCTCTCTCTCTCTCTCTCTCTCTCTCTGTGTGTGTGTGAGTGAGTGTGTGTGTGTGTGTGTTTGCGTGCGTGCGCGTGTGTGTGATGCGCGATTATCTCCGGTCGTAAATCGAGGAACCCATATCTAGAGGCAAGAGTGACTTCAACAGTCTTGGTTGACTCACCTCAGACGTGTTATTCTTGAAGTCCCGACACTGTGCCACTAGACGCTTCCTGGACCCAGCACTGTCATCTTGTCTGTTGGCTAGTTCCGTGGCAGTGTTGTCTAGTTCCCGCTGTGGAGAAGAGAAAGACAACTGTATTCAGTCAACGGAAGGAAGACAAACAGAACCTATAGCACATTTGTTCGCAGTGTAACATGAGTACGTTGCCAGTGGTTAGCACGCTTACCAGACGGTCCGATGGTAATGTGTTCGAATCCTCATAGAAAGCGGAGATTTGTTTGTTTATTTGCTTCTTTAATTGATCAGAGTTTCCGAGAGTTCAACCCAGCCAGGAATGAGCAGCAGAAATGTTCTTTGAAGTACAGGCGGCCAGCTGAATTTTGACCATATCGCCCAACGACTGCCGATTAGTCAAACAATATGGAGCTAGCACCATTTATCCAATATGTCTCAAGGACTAGGAAAAGGTGCTTCACTTTTTAAAAATATGTTCTGTTGGAATGCAGTAAATCAGTTTTACAGGCATCAAATCAGTTTTAAAGTCCGAGCCGCGCAGCATACTCGTAGAGACTACCACAGACATCGAACAACTGTCTCAAACCATTATGCCGCGGCGTTTTGCTACACTAAACAATCAGTCCTAGGTATTTAATATCTTCTGTCGCAGCTTGTTGTTGCTACAGTAAACATTCAATCGGCTAAGTATTTAATGTCTTCTGTCGCAGCTTGTTGTTGCCACATTAAACATTCAATCGGCTAAGTATTTAATGTCTTCTGTCGCAGCTTGTTGTTGCTACATTAAACATTCAATCCTAGGCATTTAATGTCTTCTGTCGCAGCTTGTTGTTGCTACGTTAAACATCGGATTCTAGGTATTTAACGTCTTCTGTCGCACCTTGTTGTTGCAATATTAAACATTCAATCCTGGTATTTAATGTCTTCTGTCGCAGCTTGTTGTTGCAACATTAAACATTCAATCGGCTAAGTATTTAATGTCTTCTGTCGCAGCTTGCTGTTGCTACATTAAACATTCAATCCTAGGCATTTAATGTCTTCTGTCGCAGCTTGTTGTTGCTACGTTAAACATCGGATTCTAGGTATTTAACGTCTTCTGTCGCACCTTGTTGTCGCAATATTAAACATTCAATCCTGGTATTTAATGTGTTCTGTCGCAGCTTGTTGTTGCAACATTAAACATTCAATACTAGGTATTTAACGTCTTCTGTCGCAGCTTGCTGTTGCTACATTAAACATTTAATCCTAGGTATTTAACGTCTTCTGTCGCAGCTTGTTGTTGCCACATTAAACATTCAATCCTAGGTATTTAATGTCTTCTGTCGCAGCTTGTTGTTGCCACATTAAACATTCAATCCTAGGTATTTAATGTCTTCTGTCGCAGCTTGTTGTTGCTACATTAAAAATCGAATACTAGGTATTTAACATCTTCTGTCGCAGCTTGTTGTTGCAACATTAAACTTTCAATCCTAGGTATTTAATGTCTTCTGTCGCAGCTTGTTGTTCTAACATTAAACAATCATTCCTAGGTATTTAATGTCTTCTGTCGCAGCTTGTTGTTGCTACGTTAAACATCGGATTCTAGGTATTTAACGTCTTCTGTCGCACCTTGTTGTTGCAATATTAAACATTCAATCCTGGTATTTAATGTCTTCTGTCGCGGCTTGTTGGTGCCACATTAAACATTCAATCCTAGGTATTTAATGTCTTCTGTCGCAGTTTGTTGTTGCCACATTAAACATTCAATCCTAGGTATTTAATGTCTTCTGTCGCAGCTTGTTGTTGCCACATTAAACATTCAATCCTAGGTATTTAATGTCTTCTGTCGCAGTTTGTTGTTGCCACATTAAACATTCAATCCTAGGTATTTAATGTCTTCTGTCGCAGTTTGTTGTTGCCACATTAAACATTCAATCCTAGGTATTTAATGTCTTCTGTCGCAGCTTGTTGTTGCCACATTAATCATTCAATCCTAGGTATTTAATGTCTTCTGTCGCGGCTTGTTGTTGCTACATTAAAAATCGAATACTAGGTATTTAACATCTTCTGTCGCAGCTTGTTGTTGCCACATTAAACATTCAATCCTAGGTATTTAACGTCTTCTGTCGCAGCTTGTTGTTGCCACATTAAACATTCAATCCTAGGTATTTAATGTCTTCTGTCGCAGTTTGTTGTTGCCACATTAAACATTCAATCCTAGGTATTTAATGTCTTCTGTCGCAGCTTGTTGTTGCCACATTAAACATTCAATCCTAGGTATTTAATGTCTTCTGTCGCAGTTTGTTGTTGCCACATTAAACATTCAATCCTAGGTATTTAATGTCTTCTGTCGCAGCTTGTTGTTGCTACATTAAAAATCGAATACTAGGTATTTAACATCTTCTGTTGTACCTTGTTGTTGCAATATTAAACATTCAATCCTGGTATTTAATGTCTTCTGTCGCGGCTTGTTGTTGCCACATTAAACATTCAATCCTAGGTATTTAATGTCTTCTGTCGCAGTTTGTTGTTGCCACATTAAACATTCAATCCTAGGTATGTAATGTCTTCTGTCGCAGTTTGTTGTTGCCACATTAAACATTCAATCCTAGGTATTTAATGTCTTCTGTCGCAGCTTGTTGTTGCTACATTCAACATCGAATACTAGGTATTTAATGTCTTTTCTGGCATCTTGCTGTTGCTACATTAAACATCGGATTCTAGGAATTTAACGTCTTCTGTGGCACCTTGTTGTTGCAACATTAAACATTCAATCCTAGGTATTTAACGTCTTCTGTCGCAGCTTGTTGTTGCTACATTAAACATCGAATACTAGGTATTTAATGTCTTCTGTTGTAGCTTGTTGTTGCCATAGTAAACATTCAATCCTAGGTATTTAATGTCTTCTGTCGCAGCTTGTTGTTGCTACATTAAACATCGAATACTAGGTATTTAATGTCTTCTGTTGTAGCTTGTTGTTGCCATAGTAAACATTCAATCCTAGGTATTTAATGTCTTCTGTCGCAGCTTGTTGCTACAATAAACATCCTAGTTGTTTAATGTCTTCTGTAACAGCTTATTGCTACACTAAACATCCAATCTTAGGTATTTAATGTCTTCTGTCCAAGCTTGTTGCTATATTAAACATCCAGTCCTCAGTATGTAATGTCTTCTGTCGCAGCTTGTTGCTACACTAAACATCCTATCCTAGTCTGTTTTGTGTCTTCTGTCGCAGCTTGGTGCTACTATACACATCTAGTACTGGGTATTTAATGTCTTCTAGCGACGACTCCCAGAAGTCTCAGATCAAACTGCACTCGTGAACCAATGAACGAGTGCGGTAAACAAACCCACAACCACGGAGACTCCACGCGAACTCAATTCTTCTTCTTACAGTCCATGCCGTGTAGGTTTGTTGATGTTTGTCCACAACCTTCTGTTTGTCTCTTCTGCTTACAATCATTTCTGATAACGACATTCCCCCATGCCATGATATCAAGCTGTCCAGCATCTACTCTTTTGGGCTCCGTCTGCCTCTCTTTCCCTCTAGTCTTTCCGCCGTTAGGACAAACACCACGTTACCTCTTCTCATGGCATACCCAAAGAATGTGGACAATCTTCTGGTGTGAGTAAAGAGCTCTTTGTGAGGTAACTTCTATCAAGATATCTTCATTGCTCTTTCTATCTGTCCACGATGTCCTCGTCACTCTTCTATAAAATCACACCTTTAACATAATTCCTCACTTGGCTGCTAATTGTCAATGATTCCCTTCTGTACATTAGGATTGGCTCAATTTAGCTCTTAAAAGTTCTTTCCCTCACTTCGACTGACAAAGATAAATTGAAGAGTATATTCTTCAACTTGTGATATCTGACTCATGTGAGTGTAATCCACAAAAGACAACTGTAGTGTATCAACCATTTATAACACTATACAACACATGTGGCTACAACTATAGTGTATCAACCATTTATAACATTATACAACACATGTGGCTACAACTATAGTGTATCAACCATTTATAACACTATACAACACAAGTGGCTATGTTACCCTGTCTATGTCACCATGACCTGCCACACCATATCCCAGCCAAACGTGAATGTAAATCTATAGCAGAGAGGTGATAACGTGTGATCGAGCTCTTGACATCTTCAGGCGGCGCGGATCCTCCACACTTGATACCGATAACTATGCTTTTAGAGATGAAGCTGATATCAGATAATGTCAAGAGCCCTATTGGCGTAACGTCTCCAAACATAACCAGCAAGCTGCAGTTTGCTGAACACGGGCATGTTTTTTATATACGTGCTTTGCTGCATTGGGGTGTCATGAACTGACTGTCAGCACGCCACCTTTGTAATCACTTGGCACAAAATATCGTATCAATAGACAATCATTAGAAATCAACAGCCAGGTTATGTCAACTGTCTCAGCACGTCCAGAGAGACTTCTCGGAAATCACCAATGTTGCAACCTCATGCCCAACAGGAGAATGGTTAGAGTTGTGGCCTCTCGGACGAAAAGGTACAGTCGATACATCGTCAGTTGTTACAAATGCGGGAAACTGGTTAGCATTTTTAGGTGCGCAACCTACAAGGTCACGTTATAAACCGTTATATGTGAGTTATATAGACCTTCGCGTGACCTTGCAAAAACGGACCACAATTTACCTTTGACCTGACAAGGGATATAACTCATGTATAACAAATTGACCTGTGTTATTGCGGCTTTCTCCCTTTTTTAAAGAGATTTTTTTATTATAAATTTTATATGTCAAATGAAATTAAAAGATAGCGGTTATTAGTGGTCTCTAGAGGACGGGGTTAATCACTATCATCATACGGTCTCAGAGCTTCAAATGAAAACCTTAATAAAGTAAAAATGGTAGGTTAGTAGCGGGTGTAATGATCGGGACGTGTGTGTGTGTGTGTGTGTGTGTGTGTGACGGTGTGAACGGGGTAGACCGATGTGGGGGTGGGGGAGCAGAGGTGGGGCGCGTAGGGTGGGGCGAGCGGTTCAAACCCTCGAGCCGAGAAGAGTGTCATATGAAAACCGTGATAGGTAACAATGTAAATATGGCGGTTGTATGATCTGTAGAGGGATGTAGTGGCATATACATTACCATCATACGGTTACAGAGCATCAAATTAAAACATTAAAAAAGTAAAGCTGGTCGGTAATACTAAGTTGTAATGGGTATGGTTTAGTGTCATCGTTAGGGGTGGATGAGTGGTGAAGTAAGTAGATAAATGCTTCCTAACACTAACAGCATACGGTTTTAGAGCTTCAAATGAAAACCTTAAAAAAGTAAAGATGGTCGGTATTATTGGTTCTAGTCGGTATGGCTTAGTGAAATTCGTTGATAGTGGGCGAGTGAGTAGAGGAGTAAGCTAGATAAGTGCTTCCAATCGTTATTAAGGGGTGAGCGAGAGGTGGCGTGGCTAGATAAGTGCTTGTGATCATTGATAAGGGGTGGGCTAGGGGCGGAGTGGCTAGATAAATACGATTGTTCCTTGATAAGAGACGGCGGTTAAGGCTCATATTAAAGTTTGAAGCTTGAATTCATAGTTGGCTGACTTGAGGGTGACCTCCTGGGTGACTCGACACGTGGCGATGCCATCGGTAAACGTGCGTGAACGTGTTCAGGCATGTCTTTGGGGGAAAACTGGAGGATAACTGAGAGCGTGCTGACAATGGTAAACCTGCTTGAACATGTTTAGATATGTTTTCTATTTTGCATCAGCCGCACAGTCTGTATAAAAAGGACAGCAAATACGGGCTAAAGACACTAAGTTTGCAACAAGACCTATCGAAAACAACTCACCGAAGAGACCACAGGGGTAAGTACTCTATGTGTAGTATAAATTCTCGTTACACACCGTCAAGTTGGTATATTGTTGTCGCTGATGTATTTCTCAGAAAATAAGGTACATGGTGCTACATTCGGGTTTACACCTCGAGATATATCAGATGCACACGATATCACAATACTCTGTCGGGTTTATATATTCGTGCACACTAGGTCAAAGCTGGTCTGCATAAAGGTCATATGGATGGTGTCACATTGTGTCAAATTCATTATGTGTAAATTTATCACATGCATATGATGTCACTTGTTATATCAACTATAATATTTGATCGTTTCTCCAGATTGAAAATTTTCTGACACAAACATGAAAAAGCTAGCTAACTGAGTTGTGTATAAGAAATGAAAGCTCTGACAGTCTACCATAAAATGCTGGTATGTATGCTTGCATCACTGCTCACTAATTGTTGTTCACTAGTGCTCACTAACTGTCCACTAGTGGGTGTATTCGCCTTTGTTCACTAATACAGTACATAAAGCAGCTCTATATCGGTAACATACTATATAAAATAACACAAAGTAAGGAAGCGTTACAGAATTACGAAACATACAGGACGTCGCTAGCCTTCATCAGCAAACACAAAACATATAGTCACAGAGAAGACCCTCCGGTGACTTAAGACGTAAGGTTTGAGAAGAAAAATGAGAGAAATTCAGAGAATATGACAATTTTACTACATATGACGTCTTGGTGCGCCCTCATAATCCAAAAATGTCAAATGAGTTCTTTTCCTATTGATATTTCTTGGTTAAGAAGTGAGTACTTTTGATTTAAAAACATGCTGGTTATTATTTTCTGTAGATAATTTAAACACTAGCATCAAAATAATATTGGTTGTCACACACATGTTTTGAAGTACAAAACATACGTAATGTAAAATATGCATGGTGGACTGTAATGGTTTTGTCTTTTCTTCACAGCTGTATGACGTTCGGCGTCAAAAACTTACAACAGAGCGACTTGTGAAAGCGTGGAACTACAGGAATCTACACAAATCATATAGTGTTGGATCACTATACCGTATCAACACTTCACCAGTGCAACTACACAGAAGAGTATTGTGCTAATTATTCAACACTCCATTAGCTGGTGCAGGAAACTACAAGCGGGTTGGAATACGTGTCTTATAACCCTTACTTTTTCCAGCATAACGGCCACTAACCAGAAAAATGTCTATCTGTCTTCTTCTTCTTCTTCTTCTTCTTCTTCTTCTTCTTCTTCTTCTTCTTCTTCTTCGTTCATCCGGAGTTTTTTTCTTCTTTTCCGGACGTGATTGCGTTGTGCCTGTTTACAGCAGAGCTGCTGTTCTTGCGCTGTTGGGCCGACCCATCTGACTTCTGCGGACATTTGTTGACCGGGTTAACCTTACCGGGGTATCAGTTGACACAGAATCGGAAGAGGCTGAAAGATATAACAAAGTAAAGGTGCAGGAGTTTAAAGCTCCGGACAGCAGAGACAAAGAGAATGAAGTGGGAACAGTTTATCAATCGAAATCGGTGGGGATGTGACATTGGGAAAATTCGGGAGGCTGTACCGGCAGAAGAAGAGACAGGCGATGCCTGGTACACATGGTACCGTTTATGATGATAACAACCGACCTATGACAACTGACAAGAACAAAGGGGAGGCGTTTTTTGCGCGATTTTTAAAACAGACAGATCAGCAAGATAGGGCTATTAGAGATAACGTCAGAGAAGCCTTGTCACGGGTCACTAGGAAGGAGGACTGTGAGATTAAAGTGGAGGATATTAGACGGGTACTGAAGCGGGCTAAAGACACAGCGCCAGGTCCAGATGGGGTGAGGTACTCCCATATGAGGAACATAAATGAAGGGGATTTGGAGGAGATGGCTCTTTGTTTCAACCGAAAGCATCAATACGGCGGAAATACCCCACGATTGGCTGCATAGCTACCTGGTCCCACTCCCAAAGCCTGGTAAGGATCACTCCAGACTTAATGGATACCGAATCATAACCCTGCAAAACACGTATGGCAAAGTCCTCAATAAGATAGTAGCACATAGGCTCCAGCAACATTTGGAAAATCGTAATCTTCTTCCCCAAGGACTCGGGAGTTACCGGCCTGAGAAGGACACCTGGGCCAATGCTGCAACTTTTTCATTTGATGTCTACGAGGGCTTCCAGGATAAACAAGAGAAAGTGGCGGTAGCTCTTGACCTGGAGGATGCGTATAAGAGGGTAGGTGTGATCGGTTAATACACACACTGTTGGACATGGAAGTCTGCCCTTGCCTTGTTAGATGGGTTGCGGCAGTCCTTTATGAGCGTAAGGTTGCACTGCGCATTGGTTTCCTGGACTTCTGACCCCTGTACTATTACACCTAGGTTGCCGCAGGGATCTGCCTTGTCCCCAGTGCTCTTTAATGTCTATACCAGCAAAATCGCAGCTATTGAGACATTAGGTGTGGGTAGAATCTTGACATTTGCAGATGATGTGCTGGTGTACAGACAGGGCAGAGACAGGGCCAGTTTGGCGAAAGACTTACAGGTGGCAGCAAACTGAGTGGCGGAGTGGTGCAGGGACGCAGGGGCCATTATAGACCCAGACAAGGCATCGGTTGTGTGGTACCCCTTGGATAACCGGATCGTCAGGGCAGATGTCCCAGGTATTATGTTGAATGGATGTCCTCTTATTCGAGAGAGTAAATTGAAGTCTTAGGTATCACCTTTGAAGGTACAGATTGAGGCGTCTTGTTGTTCACATCTTTACAAAAATCTCCGTTGTTAAATCACCTTCACGCTTAATTTGTATATGTAAATGTAAGGGTTATCCCAAGAAAGATACCGATATAATGGAATGAAGTATCACTTCGTCGAATATATTAGATGGTGAATTACTTAGGTGGAGATAGCACTAGCTCAACAACGTCGTCTTAGACAATATATATATATATATATATATATATATATATATATATATATATATATATATATATGTGTGTGTGTGTGTGTGTGTGTGTGTGTGTGTGTGTGTATTTCTAATTATCAAACAACCAGTTTATACGATGGCACCTGTCAAAGACTAATATAGATAGGAGGGAAGACCACCCGGGATGAGTGGTCTACCTCAAGTAGATTAGAGGTAACCCAGTGCCCCAACATGAGGGCAGGGTAGGTGTAGGGAGTAGATAGGAAGGGGAACTGTAAACAGTTCTCTCATGAGACACGGAAGTGTCAACCAGAGAGTAAGCACTCTGGTCACGGTATAATCACGCCAATGTGATAGACACGAAGAACTAGAATGGAACTCAAGAGTAGGCTACTACTCTAAGCGTGTTGAATGATGTAGCACGCAAAAGCCGAAGTGCGCACGAGGTCCTTCCGCGTACTGTGTAATCAGCACGCGGAGAATCGTCAGACTGGGGACAGACTTCGTAGGGAACACATCGCTTAGCGTCGATGCGTATTTCTTTAGATGAGTAGATAGATTTAGCAGTAGGGCTAGGGACGACTAGTGATAGGAAGTTCTGTGTATTCATGTGTGGTTCATTAGAGACAGTTTTGTGCATTTATGTAATGTAAAGAGCCAGTGGCAATAAAATGTGTAATCAATTCCTCTCGTACGACTGACAAATCTTTTTGTGTGGTGCGAGAGAAGTTTATCCCATAATGCCTGTAGCATCGCTTGATGACAGGCTAGGATAAAAGTGGTGTCAGAAGTGTGGCTTGGACAATTGTTCAAGCTAAAACACTCACCCACGGCTCTAGAATAGTATTACTGTCAGTTAATCACAGGGTTTAATTTGTGTTAGTGTAAAATGGCGTGTGCTGACTAAAACAAGATGCGAGCTGTGCCCATCGTGACCGATTAACATTTATTTATGCTTATTGAAATATTTTGTGCTTTATGAACATGTTTTCTTCTGATCTGTAAGTATTATTATTATAGTTTTGTATCATTTATTTCTACAATTATTGGTTTATTTATGAGTATTTATCAAAAATGATTCACGGCGGAGCAATACACAAGAAATGAGCCGGCGACAATATCGATTTTTCCAAGCTAAAAATAGCGCTACGCCGGTGACGTATCGCGGTTGACAAACAGCTGCCCTACGCCATTTGCAATCAGCGACAGATTGTTTACAAATCGCCAAGCAGCTGCTCGCCTGAATCTTTGAATTATATTAAGTATTATTTGTTTATACAAGCTATTTATTGAATATATTTATTAATTTGCACATTATTATTTCCTTTATATTTATTGTAAAGCATTTATTTATTTATTTGTGGACATATTCTAATTTCTATCGTCACGATGGCACTACTTTCGTTATGCAAATAAGATTCGGTCGGCACAGCACTTTCATAAATTAAACAGCAATAGTTAGGGAACGCAGAAGACATTAGAACGAAGACAGGACAGTGACATTTACTATTAACTTACCACATTGTGTTGTCCGGGGGCATGTTATTGTAAACGTCAACCGAATGTCTAAAGTCGTTTGCCAATGGTTAATTATTGATGCTCTTGTAAACCAGGTGTAACAAGAGCTAGTTAGAGGAGTAAACGCAAGGTGTATGTCGGGGTGCCAAACGATTGTACCTGAGGTGTCAAACGATTGTACCTGATTGTTCTGAATTGTTAAGATAAGTATACACAAATTATTTTGAATGCAATTTAATTAATAATGCATCTCTTTTTCAGGGTGTAATCTAATAGTATTTTTTTTTGTACACAAGGATTTAAAAACTTAACATATCTAATAGACCTGAGTAAATAGTTGAGTGCCTATCAACTCTAGCTAATTATCAAACAACATGTCAACTTTAGCTGATTTCATACAAGCAGGCAAGGAATTAGGACATAACGGAAAGGAATTAGAGCAATATGCTGATCAAAAATTTAGGGAAGCAAAAGATGCTGAGAGAGATGAACGTGCACGAGAAAGACAACACCAGAAGGAGATTGTAGAACTAGCTGAGATAACAAAACAAAAGGAATTAGAAATAAAACACAAAGAGGCACAATTAGCTGCAGAAACAAAACAGAAGCAGTTAGAACAAGATAAGGAGATTAAACAAAAAGAATTAGAGTTAAAGCAAAAACAATTAGCAGGAGAAAGAACTAAAGCAAAAACAATTAGATCAGGAGAGAGAGTTAAAGCAAAGAGAGATAGATGAAATGGCAAGAGTGAAAGAAAAACAAATACAGATTGAATCAGAGACACAGTTAAAGATGAAAGGTATGGAAGTAGATTCACACTTAGAGGTCTCCGCTACAAAACTAAAGAGTCAGCAAGAAGAGAATAAACTTAATAAATACAAACATATTATTAAGCCATTCTGTAAAGAAGATTCCATATCAGCTTGGACAGAAAATGTCGAATATCAGCTGAAATACCATCAAGTACCAATCGATATGTGGGCCATGATCTACACGAAAAACCTTAGTGGGGAGCCCCTTAAAGTGATTGAATCAATACCAACTGATCTTAGATCTAACTATCAGTACATTCACGATAGGATAATGCAACATTTTTTACTTGATGCCCCTGGGTATCAAGTGCAATTCTCTAACTTAAAACCAAAACCAAGTGAGACCTTCATCGATTATGTCTCGAATGTCCAAAGCGTGCTAAATAGATGGCTTAGTGCAGCAAAAATAGGAAAGGACTTTGAAAAACTTAAAAATTTAATAGCCATGGATAAAGTTATATCCACAATCCCATCTCCTTTCGCTAAATTTCTTCAGCAGTCAGACATCGAAACAATAGAGCAATTCGAGAAGAAAGGCTCTGCATATTTTTCCTCGAATAGGGAAATTTTTAAAACATCAAACATCGACTCTGAAATAGTCTCTTTTGTTAAGGACCAACCTAAAAGCTATCGTAGCAATAAAAAACCATTTCAGAGAGTCGACAAGAGAGATCAAAAATTGCCTAAATGTGTGTATTGCCAACTGTTTCATGATACTTACGCTATGTGTGATAAATCACCAAACTATCCGACACATCTTGAGATGGTCATTAAGAAACAACAAAACAAGAGAAATGCATACAGACGTGCAGTCAAATGTTTCTTCTGTTCTAGTTACGGGCATTATTCCAATAAGTGCCTAGGCCGCCAAAGAATGAAGGCCAACAGTGCAATGTTAATTGATACATCTTCTGATAGTGGAAGTGAGACTGAGTGTGAGGTCGAAAATGAATTACCAGTTAATCAATCTGAAGATGTTTGTTGTGTAAACGATATTTTAAGCTTTGACAGTTGTGAGCGATGTCACCAATTTCATGCAGACGGAAAATTAGAATGTGGACATACAGTACCATTCTCCACTGAGAGTGTAAATGCAGCATTAGCCTCCAGAGGCAATTTGGTGTTCCACAATGCAATGGTCAACGAAATACCATGCCAATGTTTGCTTGACAGTGGGAGCACTCTTATCGGTCTTGGAAAGGAACTGGTAAATCCAAATGATTATACAGGTGACTCAGTCAAATGCCGAACCTTTTCGGGTAATATTGAAATTTACCCGTTGGCAAGAGCCCGTATTAACACTCCTTTCCTTTCTGGTACCTTTACATGTGCTATTTTAGATAACCCTTGTACTGATTTAATTTTGGGATGCTTACCCCAAATGAAGCATTGCACTAACGAAGAAATAGCTGCATGGGAAAAATTAAATGCAGCTAATGCAACAACCAGAGCAGATACTATTAAGCACCAAGACACACTACAGGAGGAAAGACTACTGTTGCTATCACCAACTAGCAGGGATGATACCACCAGACAAAAGTTCATAGACCAGCAAAAAGCTGATCCGAGTGTGTCTCCATATCTAAAACTATTAAAAGAAAAAGCCAAAGTAACAAAAAACGCATCATGGTTCTTTAGACTTAATAATGGTATTCTTACTCGTTATTATACAACTGGCAACCATGAGATTCAGCAAACGGTGTTACCTGTACAACACCGCCAAACTGTGCTAAAGATTGCACACGAGTCACCGTTTGCTGGTCACCTTGCATACGACAAAACCAGGGCCAGAATTCAGGCTCATTTTTATTGGCCGGGTTTTTGTAATGACATAAAAGTATTTTGTCGTTCATGTAATGTCTGTCAACAACTAGTACGTAAGGGTAAACATCCTACAGCTGAAGTACAACCTTCAACACTGGCCTCTAGGCCATTTGAGAGTGTGGCGGTAGATATTGTTGGACCCCTGAACCAGGTGTCCAGCAAAGGAAATCGCTTCATCTTAACGCTAGTAGACCTATGTTCAAGGTGGGTTGAGGCAGTAGCTTTGAAATACATCACATCCAAAGATATTGCCAATGTACTTCTACATTTGTTCTCACGATTCGGATTTCCACGTACCATCTTATCCGACCGTGAAACCCAATTCATATCGGCTGCAACGCAAGCCCTTACGAAAATGTTAGGAATTAAACAGCATTTTACAACAGCTTATCATCCAGCCAGCAATGGAATAGTAGAGAAAATTAACGGAGACCTAAAGCATATGCTGGCTAAGGTGACAGCAGAAAACCCAGCTGATTGGGATACACTGTTGCCAACAGTGCTGTTCGTCTATCGGGAGATTCCCCATTCAAGCACGGGTTTCTCACCGTTTGAATTAGTATACGGGGCTAACCCACGTGGACCCCTAACAATTTACCATCGGTTAGTAACTAATGCGATTGAAATTCCAACCCCTAAAACAACTTATGAGATGGTAACAGAAACACGAAATAAAATTATGAAATCGTGTATCATAGCCAAGGCAGCTTTGGAGAGGAAGGGTCAAATCTACCGCCAATACGCAAATAGAGGTGCGAGGACTATTAATCTTGAACCAGATCAAGACATACTGCTGTTACTCCCAGACAAACGGAATTTATTATTGACCTCATGGCAAGGGCCATTCAAAGTGGTACGAAAAATTTCGGATGTCGATTATGAAATATCGATAAACGGACACTTAAAGATATTTCATATCAACATGTTGAAACCCTACTTTTCACGACAAGAGACAGAACTAGAGACAGACGAACATAATGCACCCACACCTATTGATGAGACGACAGACATACATAACGCAACTACACTAGTTAGCGAGACTGGCAAAGCCGACAATATGCATACACTTAGTGAGCATACAGAAAACGCACTTAGCACCACCACCGTACTGAATCAGGTAGACGACGACGGGATGGAACTACCTGTTCCAATTGTAGACAAAACTGCGACATTAGATTGTATACGGTTAGAACAGGGACTAACAGACGAGCAACGACGACAGACAATAGAATTAGTAACAGAATATAAGGACATATTTTCCGACATTCCAGGTAGGACGGACAGAATCGAGCACTCCATCCTTCTTTCGGACTCAAAGCCTATCAAATGCAGGCCGTACTCTATCCCACTTAGCTACAGAGAAAGTCTAAATAAGGAAATTCTTAATTTAGAAGCTAGTGGAATCATCCAGAAATCTGCATCTGAGTACTCCTTCCCAATCGTCTTGGTCAAGAAAAAAGACTCCACATTTCGTCTCTGTGTGGACTATAGAAAACTCAACAATGTCACTAAGATCGACGCAGAACCAATTCCTTCCTGCGAAGATCTTATCCTTGATATGTCCACCTAAAAAATCTTCTCTAAATTAGACCTTACTAAGGGATATTGGCAGGTCCCTATGCAGACTCAATCCATCCATCTTACTGCATTCTCAACACCTTTAGGTCTTTACGAGTGGCGGTTTCTTCCTTTCGGACTTCGTAACGCTCCTGCCACTTTCGTACGCCTAACTAGAGATTTACTACATGGAGTGACGAATACGGTGACATATATAGATGATATTTGTGTCCATACAGACGACTGGACAACACACTTACTGAAACTAAGACATGTCTTTGATAGGTTGCGACTCTTCGGTCTCACTGTCAAGCCAAGCAAAGTTGAGCTGGGCCTAGAAGAAATTGATTTTTTGGGTCATGTCATTTCACAAGGACAACTAAAAACTGACAATAGAATTGTTACAAAAATTATGAACCTGACCATGCCTACAACAAAGAAGCAGGTCAGGAGCCTTTTTGGGGTTAGTAAATTATTATAGTAAGTTCATACCGAACTTGGCAGAAATCACAAGTGTATTTTCAAATGTTTTGAAAGCATCAGTAAAATTAGATATCAAAGATGCATTGTTAATTTCTGCATTGTCAAAATTGAAACTCCTATTTAGTAATGTACCAATCCTGCGTTTGCCTAATCCTAGGCTCGTTTATTATCTTAGGACAGAGGCCAGCAGAATTTCCATCGCTGCAGTACTAGGCCAGTTTTACGACGGCATCTTCCATCCAATTTGCTACGTGAGCCGCAAGATCACACCTGCTGAGTCCAGATATTCCATATCAGAGTTGGAAGCCCTAAGTGTCATCTATTCAGTGAGGAAGTTACATCGATTTCTAGCGGGTAATCACTTCGTAGTACAGACCGATAACTCCCCAATCACGGTCATACAAAGTGGGGTGCATCGCAATGACCGCATCTACAGGTGGTCGTTAATATTACAAAATTATACTTTTAGTATAGAGCATATTAAGGGTAGGGACAACATTCTTGCTGATACCCTTAGTCGACCATCTGAGGTAGAAATACCTGATACTCCACATGAAAATGTAGTGTAAGATAAGGTAATTTAGTACACTTAAAATATCCTGTATAAAATATCCTATGTAATACATAGACATCATGATCAGGACTGTGTGCTAATAACAGTGAACCACCATGTGTCCATAGACAGCAGAATAAGAACTGTGCTCCAAGAACAAGTGAATCACCGTGTGTACATAGACAGCTCGTTACTTAATATGCTCCATTTGTGTTCCGGTGAATCACCTGTGTTAATCATGGAAGAACAGTGTCAGAACAATGCATAAATAACAGACACGAATATACTTGTCTACGACACCAGCGGACGCTACGAGTGGAAGAATACCCATAAGACACAAGTATGACTGTGTAGTGTATTTAATATACCCAGGACAATTGTGTATCTATGAACTGTGCCAACGAAAGCAATTTCTGAACGTTATGGCAACCACTAACCTGAGGTAGTTAAATACCATGTATATATATTTATTTATTGTGATATGTATGATAACATGTTTTTAATATAATGATAAATTATAGTTACATTAGTTACTTTAATATAGATTTAGATTAGATTTAGGAAATATAATACATTTTTTTTTGTAGTCTAGATAAATCACTAATTTACCCACGTACTTAGGATAATACTTTACATTTAATAACAGCTTAAAGACGAGGATAAAAAGTTAAGATTGTCAACAACTCATGTGTCAGGCATCATCGGATTACTTCTCCCACACCACACAAAAAACTTGCAAGTCGTGTGAGAGGAAATAAATGGTACATTTTATTGCCGTTGGCTCTTTACAAGTATATAACAGTCGCTATCAAACCACACACAAAGCCACAGCATTGCCTATCACTAGTTTTCTAAACTCTAATGCTATTTCTATCTATTTGGCTACACAAAACTCCTATCAACGCTACACGAGGTGCTCCCTACAATGTCAGTCCCCAGTCTGACTAGTTGGCTCGCGTGGTCACACACCACGCGGAAGGACCTTGATGTGTCCTTCGGCTTTCTGCGTGCCGTTCCACTTGGCACGCTGACATTAGCTGTCTTTGGTTGAGTGGCAATCGTGGCGATCCCGTATGCGTGACTCCAGAGTGCTAGCTATCTGTTCAACGTCTCGATGTCTCTTGAGAGAACTAGTTAATAGTCCCCCATTCTATCACCTACCCCGCCCTTATATCGGGGCACTGTATCACCGCTATCTATTTGAGGTTGACCACTCTTCCCGGTGGTGTTCTATCTTGAGGCAGACCTCCGGCCCTTATGTTGCAGTCTTTGACACACACCCTCCCCTCCTGTGTTGCGTCATCAACTTTGCGTCATTGGTTGTGACGCAAGAGGTTTCTAAAAAATTAGTGTATCTAATTTTTGTCAAAGACTGTAGATAACCTGGCTTTGGGTAACTCCATAGACTTCTACTGACTATTGTCACAATGTAGTATCACTTTACTTGGCTACTGGCAATCGCCACAAACTTGTCTGGTTGGCGTGAGCCCTATTCTCAATCGCAATATTATATTAATTAGAGGTATGTCTGAACCGGACCGTTGTCTTATAAGACCTGCCCTCCAATAGTAAATTAACTTACTACCCATACAAAGTTGACTTTCTTAGGGTCAACACATGAATTGCTTCATGTCCCCCATATAATATTAAACAACCATTACCCAAGCTGTGTGCGACAGGCTTTACCTATTTCGCTTCCGCGTGTAAAGTTATCTTTCACTGTTAAGTTAGTGTTTCGTTGTCTATTATGTCCCCTGATCCGGAGTTATCTCCCTTTGATCTATAAAATATGTATGCAATTTATATGTTTGTTTTTCTGGTTGTTTGCGTGTTTGGATGTAATTACTAATATAGTCTACCTTCTAACATGTATATCTATCTATCATGTGTATGTATGTTAGTTTTTCACGTGCCATAATTCGGTTAAATGTGGCCACAAACAAGTGTATAACACTAATTCGTGACTACGTTTCCGTCTTATGAGACTTAAAATACTTTATCTAAGATCTAAACTAAACTACACACAACACATCCATCACAGCACACTTCCAACATTGAAAGCAAACACTTGACGCAGACAACACATGAAAAGTCGCGTTGAGCGGCAGAAAAATCCGCTGACCGATCTCTCTCTCTCTTGTATAATTTACATTCGCTCTCACTTTCACACTTCTGTCACACATCTTTCACCCTCCCAATTATTTAAAAACCTTGGAGTGACACTGTACACGTTTGGCTCAGTTTGAGAAAGTTGAGCAGAATGACTGTGCGTAAATCGCTGCACGAGTCATGTATATACAACATATTTACATGTAAGAGCAAAGGGTTGATGGTTTATACCCTTGGTCTTATGACCAACTATATTTTACTGTAATAATACTCTAACTACTGACATACTAATACTACTACTATAAATGTGTATTTAATGTGTTAACTATTTTAATCTATTTTGTCACATTAATGCTAAGATATGCTTCCATTAATCCTAATATTTATCTAATTTAAGGGATGTAATCTAACTTATTTAAAATGAAGTTGATGTGAGATGAGTTATGTACCTTTGTGAAATGGGTAATGTAAAATCTAATGAATTATGTACCTTTCTAACATGGGTAATTTGAGATATGAAAAAATTATAACTGATGTTTTTAAATGAGAAACTATATGATTGATATTCTTAGTCTAAATGGTGTAAATGACGTATATTTAATTGTCTAATATTTTTATCCTATTATGGTGTAAATTAATCATAATAATAACTGATCATGTTTGTTAAATGGAATGGTTCATTAAGATGGAATGAAATCAACTGAAATGAAACAAAGTTGAATGTAATAAACTAAATGGTACTATTCCTATCTAAACTACTATCTCTTCTATTTTTAAGGTAAGTAAGTGGGTAAGATAATGATTTATGTAAACTACTAAAAAAAATGAAAACTACATTATTTCCTAACTCTAAGTGTAAATTACAGTTACCTATTCTACCTATAATTTATCATACTATTAAAATATTATAATACATATCACAATAAGTATTTATATACATAGTATTCAAATACCCCAGGTTAGTTGTTGCCCCAATGTTCAGAAATTGCTTTCATTGGCATACTATATAATTACACTTGTCCTGGGTATATTAAATACAATACACAGTCATACTTGTGTCCTATGGGTATGGCACCTGTAGAGTTCGCTTGTGTCGTAGACCAGTATTTTTTTAGTGTCTGTATTTATGGACCGTTCTGACACTGTTTTTCTCTGTTTAACACAAATGATTCACCGGACACATATGGAGCTTAGTAAATAACGAGCTGTTCCAGTTCACACGGTGATATATTTGTTTTTCGGAGTACAGTTCTTCTTTTGATGTCTACGGACACATGGTAGATCACTGTTCTTAGTACCTAGTTTAGCACATACTGTCTATGTATTCATACAATATTTTACATAGAATATTATACTGTACTATTTTAACAATTATTACTCTACACACTTATGTGGAATCTCTGGTATTTCTACCTCAGATGGTCGACTAAGGGTATCAGCCAGAATGTTGTCCTTACCCTTAATATGCTCTATACTAAAAGTATAGTTTTGTAGAATAAGCGACCACCTGTATATCCGGTCATTCCGATGCACACCACTTTGTATGACCGTGATTGGGGAGTTGTCAGTCTGGACAATGAAGTGAACACCCGCCAGAAATCGATGGAGCTTCCTCACCGCATAGATGACGCTTAGGGCTTCCAACTCTGATATGGAATATCTGGACTCAGCAGGTGTGATCTTACGGCTCACGTAGCAAATCGGGTGGAAGATGCCATCATAAAATTGGCCTAGTACTGCAGCGATGGAGATTCTGCTGGCATCTGTCCTAAGATAATAAACGAGCCTAGGATTAGGCAAGCGGAGGATTGGTACATTACTAAACAGGATTTTCAATTTTGACAATGCAGAAATTAATAATGCATCTTTGACATCCAATTTTACAGATGCTTTTAAAACATTGGAAAATACACTTGTAATTTCCGCTAAATTTGGTATGAATTTGCTATAGTAATTTACTAACCCCAAAAGGCTTCTGACCTGCTTCTTTGTGGTAGGCATGGTCAGATTCATAATTTTTGTAATAATTCTATTGTCAGTCTTAAGTTGACCTTGTGAAATGACATGACCCAAAAAGTCAATTTCTTTTAGACCCAATTCGACTTTGCTCGGTTTGACAGTGAGACCGAAGAGTCGCAACCTATCAAAGACATGTCTTAGTTTCAGTAAGTGTGTTGTCCAGTCATCAGTATGGACACATATATCATCTATATAAGTCACTGTATTCGTCACTCCATGCAGTAGATCTCTAGTTAAGCGTACGAAAGTGGCAGGAGCATTTCGAAGTCCGAAAGGAAGAAAACGCCACTCGTAAAGTCCTAAAGGAGTTGAAAAAGCAGTAAGATGAATGGATTGAGTCTGCATAGGGACCTGCCAATATCCCTTAGTAAGATCTAATTTAGAAAAGATTTTGGAGGTGGACATGTCAAGGATAAGATCTTCGCAGGAAGGAATTGGTTCTGCGTCGATCTTAGTGACGTTGTTGAGTTTTCGATAGTCCACACACAGACGAATTGTGGAGTCTTTTTTCTTAACTAGGACGATTGGAAAGGAGTACTCAGATGTAGATTTCTGGATGATCCCACTAGCTTCTAAATTAAGAATTTCCTTATTTAGACTTTCTCTATAGCTGAGTGGGATAGAGTACGGCCTGCATTTAATAGGCTTAGAGTCCGAAAGAAGAATGGAGTGCTCGATTCTGTCCGTCCTACCTGGAATGTCAGAAAATATGTCTTTGTACTCTGTCACTAATTGTACTAATTGTCGTCGTTGACTGTCTGTTAGTCCCTGTTCTATCTGTATGCTATCCATTGTCGCAGTCTTGTCTACAATGGGAACAGGTAGTTCCATTCCGTCGTCGTCTACCTGATTCAGTACGGTGGTGGTGCTAAGTGCGTATTCTGTAAGCTCACTAGGTGTATGGATCTCGTCGGATTTGCCAGTCTCGCTAACTAGTGTAGTTGCGTTGTGTATGTCTGTCGTCTGATCACTAGGTGTGGGTGCACTGTGTTCGTCTGTCTCTACTTCTGTCTGTTGTCGTGAAAAGTAAGGTTTCAGCATGTTGACATGGAATATCTTTAAGTGTCCGTTTATTGATATTTCATAGTCAACATCTGAAATTTTACGTACCACCTTGAATGGCCCTTGCCATGAGGTCAATAATAAATTTCGTTTGTCTGGAAGTAACAAAAGTATGTCTTGATCTGGTTCAAGATCAATTGTTCTCGCACCTTTGTTGGCGTATTGGCGGTAGATTTGACCCTTCCTCTCCAAAGCTGCCTTAGCTATAATACACGATTTCATGATTTTGTCTCGTGTTTCTGTCACCATTTCGTAAGGTGTTTTTGGGGTGGGAATTTCAATGGAATTAGTTATTACCTGATGATAAATGGTTAGGGGTCCACGTGGGTTAGCCCCGTACACTAATTCAAACGGTGAGAAACCCGTGCTTGAATGGGGAATCTCCCGATAAGCGAACAGCACTGTTGGTAACAGTGTATCCCAATCAGCTGGGTTTTCTGCTGTCACCTTTAGCCAGCATATGCTTAAGATCTCCATTAATTTTTTCTACTATTCCATTGCTGGCTGGATGGTATGCTGTTGTAAAGTGTTGTTTAATCCCTAACATTTTTGTAAGGGCTTGCGTTGCAGCCGATATGAATTGAGTTCCACGATCGGATATTATGGTCCGTGGAAATCCGAATCGTGAGAACAAGTGTAGAAATACATTGGCAACGTCTTTGGAGGTGATGTATTTCAAAGCTACTGCCTCAACCCACCTTGAACATAGGTCGACCATCGTTAATATGAAGCGATTTCCTTTGCCGGACACCTGATTCAGGGGTCCAACAATATCTACCGCCACAATCTCAAATGGCCTAGAAGCCAGTGTAGAAGGTTGTACTTCAGCTGTAGGATGTTTACCCTTACGTACTAATTGTTGACAGACATTACAAGAACGACAAAATAATTTTATATCATTGCAAAACCCTGGCCAATAAAAATGAGCCTGAATTCTGGCCCTGGTTTTGTCGTATGCAAGGTGACCAGCAAACGGTGACTCATGTGCAATCTTTAGCACAGTAAGGCGGTGTTGTACAGGTAACACCGTTTGCTGAATCTCATGGTTACCAGTTGTATAATATCTAGTAAGAATGCCATTATTAAGCCTAAAGAACCATGATGCATTTTTGGTCACTTTGGCTCTTTCTTTCAATAATTTTAAATATGGAGACACACTAGGATCAGCTTTCTGCTGTTCTATGAATTTCTGTCTGTTGGTATCATCTGTGCCAGTTGGAGAAAGCAACAGTAGTCTCTCATCTTGTAGTGTGTCTTGATGTTTTACAGTGTCTGCTCTTGTTGTTGCATTAGCTGCATTTAATCTTTCCCATGCAGCTATTTCATCGCTAGTACATTGTTTCAGTTGGGGTAAGCAACCCAAAATCAAATCAGTACAAGGGTTGTCAAGTATTGCACAAGTAAAGGTACCAGAAAGGAAAGGAGTGTTAATACGGGCTTTGGCCAAAGGGTAAATTTCAATGTTACCCGAAAAGGTTCGGCATTTGACAGAGTCACCTGTATAGTCATCTGGACTCACCAGTTCCTTTCTGAGACCAATAAGGGTGCTGCCGCTGTCCAGCAAACATTGGCATGGTCTATCGTTGACCATTGCATTGTGGAACACCAAATTGCCTCTGGAGGCTAATGCTGCATTGACATTCTCAGTTGAGAACGGTACTGTATGTCCACATTCTAATTTTCCGTCTGCATGAAATTGGTGACATCGTTCACAACTGTCAAAACTTAATATATCGTTTACACAACACACATCCTCAGATTGGTTAACAGGTAAAGTATTTTCAATCTCACACTCAGTCTCACTACCACTATCAGAAGATGTATCAATCAAAATAGCATTGTTGGCTTTCATACGTTGACGGCCCAGGCACTTATTTGAATAATGGCCATAGCTGGAACAAAAGAAGCATTTGATTGCACGCCTGTATGCAGATCTTTTGTTTTGTTGCTTCTTAATAACATTTTCAAGATGCGCCGGATAATTTGGCGATTTGTCACACATAGAATAAGTGTCATGCAAAAGTTGACAGTAAATACATTTTGACACTTTTCTATCTTTCTGGTCGATTTTCTGAAAAGGTTTTCTCTTACTCTGATAATTTTTAGGTTGGTCTTTCACAAAAGAAACCACTTCAGAGTCATTTGAGGTCTTGAAAATATCTCTGTTAGAAGAAAAATATGCAGATCCTTTCTTTTCGAACTGCTCTATGTTCTCAATGTCTGACTGCTGCAAAAAGTTAGCAAAAGGAGATGGTATAGTGGATATGACTTTATCCATGGCTATTAAATTTTTCAGTCTATCAAAGTCTTTTCCTATGTTAGCTGCTTTAAGCCACCTATCTAGTACACTCTGAACATTTGAGACATAATCAATGAAAGTCTCACTAAGTTTAGGTTTTAAATTTGAGAACTGAACCTGATACCCAGGGGCATCAAGTAAAAAGTGTTGCATTATCCTATCATGGATGTACTGATAGTTAGATCTAAGATCAGTTGGTATAGATTCTATCACTTTAAGGGGCTCACCACTCAGGTTCTTCATATAAATCATAGCCCACATTTCTATTGGAACTTGGTGATATTTAAACTGATACTCGACATTTTATGTCCAGGCTGATATGGAATCTTCTTTACAATATGGTTTGATAATATTTTTGTATTTGTTGAACTTATTTTCCTCTTGTTGACTTCTTAGTTTAGTGGCAGAGATTTCTGCGTGTGAGTCTACATCCATACCTTTCATCTTTAACTGTGTCTCTGATTCTACTTGTATTTGTTTTTCCTTAACTCTTGCCATTTCATCTATCTCTTTTTGCTTTAATTCTTTCTCTTGATCTAATTGCTTCTGCTTTATTTATTTCTCTTGATCTAATTGCTTTTGCTTTAAATCTAATTCCTTCTGTTTAATTTCCTTATCTTGTTGTAACTGTTGTTGTTTAATCTCCTTATGTTCTAGCTGTTTTTGTTTAATGTCGAATTCTTTTTGTTTTGTTATCTCAGCTAGTTGTGCCATTTCTTTTTGATGCTGTCTTTCCTGTTCTCTTTCTCGTGCGCGTTCGTCTCTCTCAGCATCTTTTGCTTCTTTAAATTTCTTATCAGCATATTCTTCTAGCTCTTTACCTGTGTATTGCATTTCTTTGCCTGCTTTTACGAAATCAGCTAAAGTAGCCATGATGTTAGGTAAATAGCTAGCGTTGACCTACACTGAACTCTTTATTCGCTTATTTGTCTTTGCTATGTTATGTTTGTTAATATTTGAGCACTGCAAATTGTACTCTTTGTATCTGACCTGAAAAATTTAATCCTGAAAAAAACAGAGCACAAAAGTATGCTAATGCATCACAAGCTGAAAAAAGAGATGCACTATTAATCACATTGCATGCCAAAAATATTGAGTATACTCAACTTAATGTTCCCGAGAATCAGGGAACACACTCCGGTAACGCAGGTCACCTTCTTTGCCACTTCGGCACAGACACGAGTTTTCTAATTAGGTCACCTGTTTGGTACTTCGCACACACACGAATCTTCTATTCAGCTGTTGTTCACCCTGGTTTACAGAGCAGCAACAATTAACAAATAGTAACTGACATATAAAGGCAGGAAATCAGACCCCTTCCAAATAACATCTGGCTTGAAACAGGGTGATGCACTATCGCCGCTACTCTTCAATTTGGCTCTAGAGAAAGTTGTAAGGAAGGTAAAGGAGGAATGTGATATTGGAGGAACATCCAAGCTGCTTGGTTATGCAGATGATATAGATATTATAGGGCAAAGTGAACAAAAGACATTAGAAATATTGACTCACTTAAAGGAAAAAGCCCAACAGATGGGGCTGGTTATCAACCAAGATAAGACAGAATATATGGTAATTTCAAGAGACGGAATGGCTAAAAACTCTGGCCACATACAGATAGATAATATGACCATTAAAAGAACGGAAACATACAAATACCTGGGTACAATCTTCAACTGCTCCAACATCATAAGGGAAGAAATACAAACTAGAATCAACTCTGGAAATAAGATATACTATGCACTACAACATCTACTAAAATCAAAGGCGCTATCTCGTAACACCAAAATCACAATATACAAAACACTGATCAGACCAGTTGTGCTGTATGGCTCTGAAACCTGGAGTACAACGAAAGGAGACGAAGCCTTGTTACAAACCTTTGAGAACAAAATTTTAAGACGCATCTTTGGACCCATTAGGGATACACAAAGTGGAGAGTGGAAAAGAAGAAGTAACAAAGACATTTATGATTTGTTTAAGTCCCCGCTAATCACTGGTATCATGAAGGCTAATAGACTACAATGGCTGGGGCATATAGAAAGAATGGAAGATAATAGGGAAACAAAACTCGCTTACACTCAGGAAATAAATGACCGTAGACCCCGAGGTAGACCAAGAAGGCGGTGGAGAGATAATATACACACAGACCTACAAGCACTTGGAATCAACGACTGGCAAGAGAAGGTCCACCAGAGAGACGAATGGAGACAGATTGTATTTGCAGCAAAGAACCTCAATGGCTCGGAATGCTGAAGAAGAAGAAGAAGAAGAGAACTGACATATTATTCGACAATTTGATACATCACCATGACATGCCCACACAAAAAAAAATATAGTTAACTTAATATTAAATTGTCAATGTCCTGTCTTCGTTCTAACTTTTTTATGCCTTTCGTCACTAACCTAATTTAATCTATGCAAGTGTTGTGCAGACCAAGTCTAATTTGCATGGCCGAAAGTAGTGCCCTCGTGACGGTAAACACAAGAAAAAGTACGAAAAAAAAAAATTCAATAACTGCTTTGAGATAAATAAAAATATATTAATATTGTTTAAATAAGCAAATATATTCAATTACTAACTCAAATAAACAAATAATAGGTAATATAAAGCAACGATTCAGGCGGGCAGCAGCTTACCGAGTTGTAAACATTCAGATGCTGAATGCCAATGGCGTGGAACAACCGCTGGTCAATCGTAACACGTCAGAGGCGCAGCGCTATTTTTAGCTTCCAAAAATCGATAATGTTGCTGGCTGTGTATTGCTCCGCCAAGAATCATTTTTGATAGTTATTCATAAATATACAAATAATTACATGAATAATTACATGAATAAATAAAGAAAATAATAATATCAATACTTACAACTTTGAAGAACACATGATTTAAGTAAATAATATCTTAATAAACACAAATAAGCATTATTTCGTCACGATAGGCACAGTTTAGCTCGCAACTTGTCCTAGTATGCACACGTCATCGTCACTGACACAAATTAAATTCACTACTTCACTATTTGTAACCTTAGTCAAGAGCCGTGGGTCGGTGTATTAGCTTGAACTTTCGTCCAAGCCACACTTCTGACACCACATTAATCCTTGCCTGTCAACAACTCATGTGTCAGGCATCATCGGATTACTTCTCCCACACCACACAAAAACTTGCAAGTCGTGTGAGAGGAAATAAATGGTACATTTTATTGCCGTTGGCTCTTTACAAGTATATAACAGTCGCTATCAAACCACACACAAAGCCACAGCATTGCCTATCACTAGTTTTCTAAACTCTAATGATATTTCTATCTATTTGGCTACACAAAACTCCTATCAACGCTACACGAGGTGCTCCCTACAATGTCAGTCCCCAGTCTGACTAGTTGGCTCGCGTGGTCACACACCACGCGGAAGGACCTTGATGTGTCCTTCGGCTTTCTGCGTGCCGTTCCACTTGGCACGCTGACATTAGCTGTCTTTGGTTGAGTGGCAATCGTGGCGATTCCGTATGCGTGATTCCAGAGTGCTAGCTATCTGTTCAACGTCTCCGTGTCTCTTGAGAGAACTAGTTAATAGTCCCCCATTCTATCACCTACCCCGCCCTTATATCGGGGCACTGTATCACTGCTATCTATTTGAGGTTGACCACTCTTCCCGGCCCTTATATTGCAGTCTTTGACACAGTATTAATATTTCAGTAGAATGTAGTTTTTAGTATTATCAGGGTACAAACTATCAACCCTACTTCATCCATGTAACTATTTTGTAAATACATGACTCGTGCAGTAAGTTACGCACAGTCATTAAGCTCAACTCTTTTCAAACTGAGCCAAACTTGTACAGTGTCACTTCAAGGTTTTTAAATAATTTTTCTTTAAAAATTAATGAGAGAATAAAAGATGTGTGACAGAAGTGTGAAAGTGAGAGAAAATGGAAAATATAGAATGGAGAGTGAAGACAACCAGCGGATTTTTTTCTGCCGCTCAACGCGACTTTTATTATTTGTCTGCGTCAAGCGTTTGCTTTCAGTGTTGAAATATGCTGTCTCGAATGTGTTGTGTGTAGTTTTCTGTTAGCCATAATTACATTAGACCTTAAGGAAAATATTTTAAGTATCATAAGACGGAAACGTTGTCACGAATTAGTGTTATACACTTATTTGTGGCCACATTTAACCGGATTATGGCACTTGAAAACTAACGTGCATAGAAAGTATAAACAGACACACATGTTAGAAGGTAAATTATATTGGGACACAATAGACTGCGAAACACTAACTTAACAATGAAAGATAACTTTACACGCGGAAGCGAGATAGGTAAAGCCTGTCGCACACAGCTTGTGCAAGGGTTGTTTAATATTATATGGGGGAGATGAAGCAATTCGTGTGTTGATCCTAAGAAAGTCAACTTTGTATGGGTAGTGAGTTAATTTGCTATTTGAGGGCAGGTCTTATAAGACAATGGTCCGGTTCAGACAAACCTCTAATAAATATAATATTGCCATGAGAAGAGGGCTCACGCCAACCAGACAAGTTTGTGGCGATCACCAGTAGTCAACTAAAGTAATACTACATTGTGACATTAGTCAGTAGAGGTCTATTGAGTTACCCAGAACCAAGTTATCAGTAGTCTTTGACAAAAATTAGACACACTAATTTTTAGAAACCTCTTGCGTCACAACCATGAGTCAAAGTTTGTAACGCAACACAGGAGGGGAGGGTGTGTGTCAAAGACTAGAATACATAGGAGGGAAGACCACCCTGAATGAGTGGTCTACCTCAAGTAGATTAGAGGTAACCCAGTGCCCCAACAAGAGGGCAGGGTAGGTGTAGGGAGTAGATAGGGGGGAGAACTATCAACAGTTCTCTCATGAGACACGTAAGTGTCAACCAGAGGGTAAGCACTCTGGTCACGGTGTAATCACCTCAACGTGATAGACACCAAGAACTTGGAATAGAACTCAAGAGTAGGCTTACTACTCTAAGCGTGTGGAATGATGTAGCACGCAAAAGCCGAAGTGCGCATGACGACCCTCCGCGTGCTGTGTAATCAGGACACGGAGAATTGTCAGACAGGGGACGGACTTCGTAGCGGACACATCGCTTAGAGTCGATGCGTCCTTCTTTAAGTGAATAGATAGATTTAGCAGTAGGGCTAGGGACGACTAGAGATAGGAAGTTCTGTGTATTCATGTGTGATTCATTAGAGACAGTTTTGTGCATTTATGTATTGTAAGAGCCAGTGACAATAAAATGTGTAATCAATTCCTCTCGTACGACTGACAAATCTTTTTGTGTGGTGCGAGAGAAGTTTATCCCTGAATGCCTGTAGCATCGCTTGATGACAGGCATACACAGAGATCTTACAAATGTATCAATCTATATGTGGATATAAATGGAGATCTCCTAATTGCATCAGTCTACATGTGTCATAAATAGAGAGCTCTTAACTGTATCAATCTGCATGTGCCATTGTTTTGCGCTCGCTCGCTCGCTTTGAACTCAGGCGTAGTCCATACACATTACTTCTAGTTGAATTTTGCGTGTGGATTAACTTTCCTTACTACCAGTGTCCCTCGCCATCATGCTAACCCACTCTGACTTCACAGGTACTTGTAATTTACCTCCCAAAGTCAAGGACGAGAAGTCAACATGTTAGTCCAACTGTCCCGTGTATAGGTTGAACCCCCTACCTCGGCATCAGATCACCGGATGTTTAAGAACGCCAATATTGACTTCCTACATGTGGACATAAATGGAGATCTCCTGATTGTATCAATCTGTGGACATAAATGGAGATGTCCTGATTATGTCAATCTGTGGACATAAATGGAGATCTCCTGATTATATCAATCTGTGGACATAAATCGAGATCTCCTGATTGTATCAATCTGTGGACATAAATGGAGATCTCCTAATTGTACCAATCTGTGGACATAAATGGAGATCTCCTGATTATGTCAATCTGTGGACACAAATGGAGATCTCTTAATTGTATCAATCTGTGGACATAAATGAAGATCTCCTGATTATGTCAATCTGTGGACATAAATGGAGATCTCCTGATTGTATCAATCTGTGGACATAAATGGAGATCTCATGATTATGTCAATCTGTGGACACACATGGAGATCTCTTAATTGTATCAATCTGTGGACATAAATGAAGATCTCCTGATTATGTCAATCTGTGGACATAAATGGAGATCTCCTGATTGTATCAATCTGTGGACGTAAATGGAGATCTCCTGATTATGTCAATCTGTGGACATAAATGGAGATCTAATTATATTAGTCTGTGGACATAAATGGAGATCTAATTCTATTAGTCTGTGGACATAAATGGAGATCTAATTATATTAGTCTGTGGACATAAATGGAGATCTAATTCTATTAGTCTGTGGACATAAATGGAGATCTAATTATATTAGTCTGTCGACATAAATGAAGATCTCGTTCTATAAGGGGCGTTCATTTGAAATCCGTTCGTGCCGCACCACGCGTAATTGCGTACGTTGAACATGATCATGTCATAATCATCTAATAAGTACTGATCAATAAATGAAAGAGCACGTGCTTATCGTCCCATGATGCATAGGTTCTGTTTCTGACCATTGAGAAAATGGCCGGGTTGATCCAAAATCCGTCCAAAGAAGCTCAAAGAGCGGTGATTCAGTTTCTTTCATTTGAAGGATGTCGACCAGTGGACATTCATCGAAGAATGCAGGCAGCAGTACGGTAACAAATGTGTGTCGAAGACAACAGTGACAGACTGGGCACGAATGTTTCGGAAAGGACGTCAGTTCACGACAGATCTTCGACGGCCGGGTCAAGCGCATATTGTTGCAACAGAAAACAACCATCGCCAAAATTGATGCAGCAGTACAGATGAACCGTTGTCGAAGCATACGTTCGCTAGCGAAAGAATTTGATGTGTCAATTGGGACAATTCAAAAGGTCGTTCGTAAGAAACTGCAATATCGGAAGGTGTGTTCACAGTGGGTACCACGGATGTTGACCGACCACCAAAAAGAGGAACGCATGGGATGGTGTTTGAACCACTTGCTGCGTTACAGAGTGGAGGGTGATGCATTTCTCTTCCGCATAGTGGCAGGCGATGAATCATGGTGTCACCACTTTGAGCCGAGCAGCAAAAGAGAGAGCATGCAATGGAAGCATGCTGGATCACCAAAAGCCAAACAATTCAAGTTACAGGTTTCCGCTGGTAAGGTTATGCTGAGCGCATTTGTTGACCATGAAGGGCTATTGTTGGCCGGCTTTAAAGAACCTGGTGTCAACATCAACTCTACCCACTACTTGGAAGCACTAGACAAGCTGCAAAAAGCCATCGAGAATAAACGACCCTGCATGGCGGTGTGATTTTGTTGCAGGATAATGCTCGTCCGCATGTTGCAAAGATTGTGCAGGAAGCATTAGCTTGGAAGAAGTGGAAAATTCTGCAACATCCAGCCTATAGTCCTGATGTGTCACCATGCAATTTTCATTTGTTCGGACCTCAACAAAAGCTCTCAATGGGCACAGATGCAAACATAATGAACGCGGTAAACACTTGGTTCAGTGAGCAACCACAATCCTTTTTAGCGGACGGTATTCTCCGCCTACCTAAGCTATGGGATGCTTGCCTGAGTGCCTACGGCGACTTCTTTGACCAACCCATGGTGCATAATTCATTCAAAATTAATGGGTGTTTTTTTAAATTCTGCAACATCTGTTAATGTCTCTTTCATGCTCTTGTAATAAAGCCATTAGAACGGGTTTCAAAATGCAGATTTGTACATAAATGGGGATTTCCTTATTGTATGAATCTACATGTGAGCATACACGGCGATCTTCTACTGAGAGTTTGGTGTTGTGGTGTGTTTCTTGTTCTTGCTTGATGAGGAAGCATGGTCTCGAGGTGTGGTGTCCGCCTCGAGTGCTGGAGGTCCCGGGTTCATGCCCCGGTGATGCCGGCATTTTTTATTCTCGTAATAAATTTCCCCTGGTCTCTGGGTAGTGAGATCGGACGCCCGTGTGTATTGTTGCGCACGTAAAATATCCCTTGGCAGTTGGAAATCGAAAAAGAGTAGCCTAACGGCGCTGCCCGGGCAAAATTTCGAGTTAAAAATCTACCCAAAGTATTTAAGGATCCTCGGCGGTGCTACGGAGTTCGTGCACTGAGCTGAGTTTCTCCAGACTCAGGTTTGAGTTAGGAGGAGAACGGAGCACTTATGGGTTGCACCCGTGTGCCGTGATGTTGATCCATCGACGAAACTAAACTAAACTAAACTAAAACTAAACTGAGGAAGGCATGCCACCGCAACTTCCTCTACTTTTTGTAACTGTAATTTCGTAAAGTGAATCCAATTTGTGATTGCAATTGTTTACATTTCCCAATCTCTACCGCAGCTGCACAGACATATGTCACCCATTTCACGAAAGAGGACACCGCGGCATAGACACCCTGTATGCATTCCTTCACCTCTTGTCACATCTCTTCCTGCTGCATCGCAAGTGTTGCCGTACCAGTCAGCCTGTAGACTGCGCCACGTCTCGGCAGAGAGGGAGCCATTGCTGCTTTGGCATTAGTGCTGTGATGTATATTCTTCAGTAACCATTAACAGCCGGTCTCCGTGGCGAAGGTTTTAAGGACGCTGTTCGTAATCCCGTATACCCACGTATGAAACAAAGCTGCGCGAGATTGGGCAGCGGATCGCGTCGCGGTGGTTCTTATGGAAAGGTATGTGAGCCGGTCGTTCAGAAAGCAATGGTAAAAAACTTAACGTAAAACTTGCCAAAACATCAACAGCAGCTGAAAAATGCTAGTATTGACTGCAATGTCCTGTAAATAAGATATACAAATTTTTTTTAAAACCATTAACAGAAACAAGCAACAAGTAACAACTAAAACAACGGTATTGGCTATATCTAAAGAATATAAAACAACAACAATTCACCTTAGCGAACATCCCTTGAAACAAGTAAAGAGTTTCAAGTACCTAGGAAGTATAATATCATCAAATGGCAGATCAGAAGACGAGATCGAAAATAGATGCAATAAGCCAAACTAACTCATTGGACAAATGGCTCCAATACTAAAGAAGAAACATGTATCAATAACTACTAAGAAAGTATTTTACAACACAATCTTCCTACCAACTCTATGCTACCAATGCCAAACCTGGACAATAATAGAAAACAAGAAAAGAAAAATCACAACACCAGAAATGAGATTCCTGAGAATAATACCCAATATATCATGAAGAGATAAGATCAGAAATGAAGAAATCAGGACTAAAGTGGGAGTTATAGCTGCACTAGATTTTATTAGAAGGCAGCAAGTCAAATAGTTTGGCCATGCAAACGTTGGACGGAGGGAATAGCAGAGTCCATGGGAATATCGATATATGAAGCCCATAATCGGGCACTCTCACGAAGTTTATACTTCACCTCGACACCGCAAGGTACAAGAGGAACATGATGAGATAAGATACCAGTAACAGTACTATCTGCAGTCACGTGACGTCAGTTTACGTCTCTCCCTATCTGTGCCAATCAATCAATCATGTGCAATACGGGAAAGCGTGGGCGGTCATGACTCGCCATTTCACTCGATTACCAGAGTCGTGGATCAGCTCAGTGTTCCATGTCTCGTCCATGCCATGTGGCCTAAGCCATGCAGGTATTTTCCTTCTCGGTCTTCCTCTTGGTCTGTTCCCTTCGATCTTGCCAGTTGTCACCAAGTTCTCCAATCCATTTCTTCTTACATGTCCAAACAAATGTGACTGTCTACGTCTAATTTCTCTCATCAATATCTGTGCCATGTGTTGAAATTCAGTTCTTGTTTAAAGGCAGTTCCCCTGGGGCCAGAGCTTCCCCATGAGGTCCCACGTCCCTGTTTGTCATTAGGATGACCGCCTCTGTAGGTGACCCAGGTCAAAGTGCAGACAACTACACTCTGACCTTAGTAAATCTTCAGATATAAATAACCCAGAATGCGGCCTTGACTAGATACCTTTGCTCAGGTCACGTGGTGTCCCTAAGATCCACCCTGGCATAACGTCTGTCACACGCGGCAGTTGATGACGTGTTGCTTGTTGATTGGTCGATCCCTCGCCGCGCCTTCTCCAGGCCGTTCACAAGCGGGAATGGAGCAGACGGACGTCAGGAAGACAACTCCGCGATCAGCGGTGGAACTCAAAGTGTGGACAGACTAGAACTCAGTTGGCTAAACAATGGTTCCCAGCCTGGGATCGATGGCCCCACAAACAAGCTATTTATTTTTACAGAGGAAACTTTGTAATTGGCGTATTCTTCACGTGGGGGAGGCGAGAGCGGGTTGTAAGATTTACACACACACACACACACACACACACACACACACACACACACATACACACAAGCGCGCGCTCACACAATTTGAAAGGATTAGAGACAGCGGAGATGTGGTTTCTGGGACACAAGTTTTTAACGGTTGTTAACCAAATCAAATCAAATCAAATCAAATCAACTTTATTAGGGTCACAAATTGGGCGCGCAGGCCCGTCTTACATTCGGCCCTTTCAATCACTCGTCTTTCGTTCATCAAGAGCATTATACATTTACATAGGAAGAAAAATAAACATTGTGAAATGAATGTTGTAAACATAAACAAGGCTAATTACCATGTTATGAAGCCCATCTCCCACCTATCCATACATCACCCCACCCACACAACCCCACTTACCCACACACACACGCACCAAGGGACACATAAACACCCCCACCTACCCACACACACGCACACCAAGGACACATACATACCCCACCAACCGACCCATCCCCCCACACTGCCCTCACCTGATCCCCAACCAAAACACACTCGCCACCCACAAACATTCCCCCACCAACCCACACATCCCACGCCCATCCACATCTTAACCCACACATCCTCTCCCCACCCACACCTCAAACCACCCATCCCTTAGCCACATCTCCATCGACAACATATTCCCCACCCATGCACACAATCCCCCACCAACCCACACATCGCACATTCACTCACACATCCCCAAACCATACACACACATCCCCACCAACTGACATGTCCCTCCCCCCCCCCCCACCCACACACACACCTCCCTAACCACCCATACATCCCCAATCCACACACACACACCCCACCACCCACATATACAACTTCCACCCACCCACACATGCCTTAACCTAAACCCCCACCACGCAATCCCCCACCCGCACATCACATACACCCCCTACCACGGACTATTCCCAACCCACGCACCACACACACATATATCCCTCACTAACATATCCCCACTTACACACCACACACATATCCCCCACCCAGATACCACACAATATTCCCACCCACACCCACACAGATACCCTTACCCATCCACCCCACATACCCCCACTCACACACCACAAAACTCCCCCACCCACACACACATACCTCACTCACACAATATACCCAACCAACACACCACACACCTCTCTCCACCCACACACGCATTCCCTACCCGTCCACCAAACACACTCACTCACGCATACATCCTCCACTACGCACTCACACACCCCCACCCACCCACCCCCAACCAAACATCTCTCGATCACAATACCCTTACCCACACACATCCTCCACCCACTCACACATCCCACCCCGACACATACGACTCCCTTACCCACCTACACATCCCTAAGCCACTCACACACCCCCACCCACACATTCCCCATCCACACACACATCTCCCACCCACACACCCCCGCATACTTCAACCAACAACCACAATCCCCTACTCACCCACACATATACCCCACCCATACGCACATTCTCCGCACCCATCACACACATCCCCCACACCACACACTATCCTCCACCCATACCACCACAAACATACCCTCCACCCACACATCATTCACACATCCCCCACCAACACACCGCACACATATCTCAAACCCACACACCATACACATCTCCCCACCCGCCCTTGCATCCCCAATCCACCCAACACAATCCCCTATCCACACAAACCCGCCTCCCACACATACTTCCTCAAACCATCCACACATCTCCACCCACATAAACACACATCCCCCGCATCCGTCCCATACACATATCCTCCACCCATACACACATCCCCCACACCCATTCCATATGTTCCATCCACACATCCCACCAACACCCACAAATACCACTACCCACCAAAACCCACATACCCCAACCCATCCAAACGCATACCCCCACCCACGCACCCCCACCCACACTTATCCCCACACTCACACACATCCTCCACATACAGTCACACTTCCTCACATCTAGACACATACAAAATGTCTCACGTTAGTATTGAAACTAGTATGAAAAAACTCCCACACTTTACTCACACACATACACTGACACTTGTCATGAGCAGTCTCATAAAAATGTTAAACATGGAGAAAAATGTGTACATAAAATGTATGTGACGTAAAAATAGTGATGCTCTCTCTCTCTCTCTCTCTCTCTCTCTCTCTCTCTCTCTCTCTCTCTCTCTCTCTCTCTCTCACACACACACACACACACACACATTCACTCTCCCGCTCATTCTTTCACTCTCACGCTCACTCGTTCTGTCTCTCATTCACACTCACTGACTCTCTCACTCTAACCTTGAAATCAAGCGTAGTCCACACACGTCCTACAACTTCTAGTGCACTGGACTGCGTGTGAATTTGCTTTCACTGTTACCAGTGTCCCTCGCCATCAGGAGAACCCACTCTGACTTCACAGGTACTTGTAATTTACGTCCCCAAGTTAAGGACGAGAAGTCAACATTTTAATCCAACTGACTGGTCTAAGGGATGAACCCGCTGCCTCGGCACCAACACACCGGGTGTTTAGGAACGGGCGAATGTTGCGAATACCTGGGACGGCCAGAAAAATAAGCGCGCAGAAAGGGCGTGGCTGAATGAGACGCAGGTCATGTTTCCCTGGCATTGCCAGTGGCAGGATGTAGGTATATCATTGTCCACAGACATGGGAGGACGGGGGGGGGGGGGGTATACTGACAATAGCCAAGGTCAACGTGGGCAGTGTCTGAAGAAGAAACAGCTGGTCACTGGAATATTGTTCATGTTCGTGTCAGAGACATCCTCAATAGTGGTAGGCTGATTCAGTGCTTGCCTAGCTATCTGGTTACTCGCTAATTGGTTACCTAATTACACTGGTTTTTATTGGTAACTTGGTGATTTTGCAATTTCTCTATATGGTTATTTGGTTATGTTGCTACTTGGCGTTTTTTTTTTAATTGGTTATTTTTGTATTTGTTTATTTCCTTACTTAGTTATCTTCTTACTTAGTTTAGTTGGTCGTCTGTTCTTCTTAGTTCTTCCTTCGATGGAAGTGCTACACACCTAGTGGTGCATCATCCTGTCTGTAACCTAGATGTGAACAAACTTCCCCTGGTAGTGAGATCGGACGCCCGTGTGTATTGTTGCACACGTAACAATCCCTTGGCAGCTAAAAATCGAAAAAGATTTACAAATCTACCCAAAGTATTTCAGGATCCTCGCCGGTGCCGTGATGCTGATCCGTCGACTAAACTAAACTAAATTCAGATGTCATTGGGTTAGTTGGTTAGTTAGTTAGTTAGTTAGTTAGTTAGTTAGTTAGTTAGTCGACAGATCATCCTCATTGCACATCGAACCATTCAGTCCATAAGTGATATGATCCCCTCCTCAGCAAATCCCGCAGTGTGTAGCGGCTAATCACACCTAGCGATTTGTGTGAAGAGTGGAAGGGAGGGGCGGGAGGAGGTGGAGATGGTTAGCATGTATAGATACCAACGGCACTTCGAAAAATTCCAAGCACCATGTTGGAAACGAAGTCTATACCTGAGGAGGACACCAAAATCTCACATCTCACATCTGTCCTCCCATCTACTTAGTAATTAGTCGTATTAAACTGTGATTTGTGATCACTTACTTCGGCGCGGCTACAAAAACTGTCTTTGTTTTGCTAACACAGGAGACCCCTTTTGTCTTGCTAACAAAGAGCAGTCAAATAGCTTAGGGAAAATTAAATCTCATTCATTCAATGTAAAAGGAAAGAGTTCGGTCGCTCTAAAAGACGTGCATCGAAGACCTATTTGTCTTACAACCTACTGGCTCCGAGTTGAGCCGCCGTCGTTGTCTCCTCTGTCTAAACTCTAAACGCCTTCATGGCACATACCCCAACTTTACCACGACAACTAGTCACGTGGTGTGGATCGACGTAAAGTTATAGGGTGGTTCAAGTGCTGGGACGCGGTTCCCGGGTAGCTAGACCTGGCAACTCTCGAGCTGTCAAATGGCTTTAATGAAACCACGTGAATCAAAATTAGGTCATGCGGTTTTTATTTTACTATTTTGCCAGATCAAAGAGTTCTGGAACAATCTGCGGCAGACAGCCGCAGGCCGTTCTTTAGCGTGTAATTTGCTAATGCTGCTGCAAGCGTTTTGAGGCACGGATTTGCAGGTACTGGAAGAACAATTGTTAGCACACGACGAAGTGGCTTTCAGGTACTGGAAGAACAATTGTTAGCACACGACGAAGTGGCTTTGAGGAGTTAACATCAGAAAATCAGGTACTTTTGAGACAATGAATCTGGGTATTCCTAGCTCCTATCTGGGCACGTTTATAGGATAACGAATGAACGGTCTTAGGTTTATCGGATAAGAGTGAACAACTAACATATAGTGGGCACATTACAGTAGTCGAAAATCAAAAAGACCAAAAACCCATTGTTCAAGATACATTAGAACAATTTTTAAACAACCTACCTACAAAACTGGGAGCCACGGTGGCGCAGTGGCTAGGCGCTAGCGTTCCGGCCTTGTGGTCAGGTGTTCGATCCCCATCAGGGCGGTTCCAAATTTTTAAAAGAATTCTAAAATAGGAACCAAGACATATCTTGCCAAGCGAATGCGGCCTGTGAAATTCTGATCACGTGACCAAACGAGCACGGATTGGTCTGTCAAAATAATATGGGTAGCACCAAATGCTCAATGCACTTGACGTTGCTCCGTGCTGAGCACCTCTGAGCACTGGAAGTGGCACCGTGCTGTGCAACTCTGAGCATTTATGAATCTATCAGATTGTTGTATGAATGTGATCTTTTACAAACCAAATGTTCACTATGTTGATATTACAAACCAAATGTTCACAATGTTGATATTACAAACCAAATGTTCACTATGATTATATCACAAACCAAGTGTTCACTATGATTATATCACAAACCAAATGTTCACTATTTTTATATTACAAACCTAATGTTCACCATGTTGATATCACAAACCACATGTACACGATGGACTGCTCCTGGGGATTCCAAATGGTCACTCTCACTACACATGACATATTCGTGACCGCTGTTATCCAGTATGAATACATATGACTTGGGAGTCTCTGTGGCGAAGTGGTCAAGCCGTTTGACTCGTGCTCCGAAGGTTGTGGGTTCGATTCCGGGCCGCGCCTTTCGGTTTACGAGTTAAATGTTTCGGAGACTCCTGTGGGTCGTCGCTATAAGCCACGGAGTTCGTGCTTTGTGCGACGCTTTCCGTGCTGCGGAAAGAGACTGGGCCATATGGGATAACACCCGGTGCAATGAAGTCAACCCTGTCGACTTTTAAGCGACTTTTATGACTGATTACTACTACAGATTAAATGTGGTTGATTACTGCTACAAATTAATCATATTTCATTACTTTGAAGATTAATTATGTGTGACAGAGCTCACAGGGGGCTGAGTGGTCTCCTGGTATGGTGTCCGCCTCGAGTGCTGGAGGTCCCGGGTTCAGGCCCCGGTCGGGACCGGGATTTATTTTTTTAAAATCCACCTGGACTTCCAGTAATAAAATTTCCCCTGGTCTCTGGGTAGTGAGATCGGACGCCCGTGTGTATTGTTGCGCACGTAAAAAATCCCTTGGCAGTTGGAAATCGAAAAAGAGTAGCCTAACGGCGCTGCCCGGGCAAAATTTTGAGTTCAAAATCTACCTAAAGTATTTCAGGATCCTCGCCGATGCAACGGAGTTCGTGCATTGAGCTGAGTTTCTCCAGACTCAGGTTTGAGTTAGGAGGTAAACGGAGCACTTATGGGTTAAACCGTGTGCTTTGATGTTGATCCAACCACTAAACGACTAAACGACTAAAACGACTTATGTGTGACAACTGATGCAGCTTCTAAACATATTATTGATGAAAGATCAAAACAAGTCGGCAACAGTTCTGTTCACACGTCGGGATTTATTAAGTATATGGTGTTACTCTCACGTTTATATTTACCAATTGGCAATTGAATGATGATGTAGTCAACATCCGGCGTGCTGCCCATACTTCCCATGGCCGTTGCCTGATAAACATTTTAAGCCGGCTCGTCTGGTCAGTAACAACAAATAATTACTGAAGTAAACCGTAGTTTTACAAATTATTATATGACATTATCAACTCTTCCTCACTTTAATCCAATTCATCGCGCAAGTCATTCTTTATCTAACTTCATATATCACCTTCAAGCCCTGTGGCGATCGGCGAGCGGCGAAGCGGCAGGCGTGGGTACGCTGGCAGTCGTAGTCGCAGACCTGCACACAGGCGGCTCAGGCCATATGGTCGTCTTCTACTGACCGGAGCAGCAGTGGGATTCGGCAGCCCCTGAGCGACTGAGCAGCCATATATAGTAACACGCTGCTCGTTTGGGGTAGAAAAAGTGACCTAAACATTGTCTGCTCCATCATTACCTAACCAGCTAGCCACGGTTGGTGGGTACCCTATACTGCGGTCGACATACAAAGTAAAAACGGGTAAAGCTAAAAGAGCAAACCATATTCCCTTGACAATCGGAACTTGAAATATACGCATCCTTCTTGATAGAGACGGCGCGTTGGGCTCAGAGAGGCTCCATACTTTCAACCCAACTGGATGAATTGAATGGTCATCATCATTATTGATGGACAAACAACATAACAATATGACATTAGCTAGTTGATCACTTAACGCTAGTCGACCACGATAAAAGATATAACACATAAAAACAATACTATATGGTAATGTTGAAGGCAAGCGAGCAAGAGGTAGACAGCAATACAAGAGGAAAGATAACATCAAGAGACGGACGAACAGCAATCTGACAGAATGCACAGTCAGGGAGACTGTCCGAGAGACAGACCGTGTTGGAGATCCACTGCAGTCAACCTTCATTGTGGAGACGGCACCTGATTGATTGACATGAACAGGTCTTCTCGTTGTGTGACAATGTTACCATGTAACCATTTATACACAATCCCGTGGCAAGAAACTGTCGTAGGTATGTGAAATGTTGCAGCTATCACATTTGATTAGACTTGACTGCAAGGCGGAGTAGGTCTTTCCCTCCCCCAGCCAGCGACGAATGCATCCATCCATGTTGAGCGCGGTCGGACGTGAATCTGATGTCAGCTCTCGACGGTCGCTACATGAGATGAAGAATGGTCACCTGTTACTCTCTGCACTCAGGCTTGGAAAATGTGAGAGTTTTACCATCTCCCATACCCACACCAGACTCCCATTCCGGAAATTGTTTGTTTGTTGATACGACACTCCCGCACCCGTGTCTGCCGCTTGATGTCGCTGGTTTTATAATAATACTATATTAATTAATTAATTGCTTCTGAAAGTGTTCGTGTTATGTGTCTTAAATGTGATCGTGCCATCACATGTTGATAGTGACCTGATAGTGACCACATATTGTAGGTCTGTGACCTGATAGTGCCAAAACACGTTGTAGGTCTATGACCTGATAGTGCAATCACATGTTATAGATCTGTGACCTGATACTGCCACCACATATTGTAGGTCTATGACCTGATAGTGCCACCACACGTTGTAGGTCTATGACCTGATAGTGCCAACACATGTTGTAGGTCTATGACCTGATAGTGCCACCACATGTTGTAGATCTATGACCTGATAGTGCCACCACATGTCAGATCTATGACCTGATAGTGCCACCACATGTTGTAGATCTATGACCTGATAGTGCCACCACATGTTGTAGGTCTATGACCTGATAGTGCCACCACATGTTGTAGGTCTATGACCTGATAATGCCACCACATGTTGTAGGTTTATGACCTGATAGTGCCACCACATATTGTAGATATATGACCTGATAGTGCCACAACATGTTGTAGATATATGACCTAATAGTGCCACACATGTTGTAGGTCTATGACCTGATAGTGCCACCACATGTCAGATCTATGACCTGATAGTGCCACCACATGTTGTAGATCTATGACCTGATAGTGCCACCACATGTAGATCTATGACCTAATAGTGCCACACATGTTGTAGGTCTATGACCTCATAGTGCCACCACATGTCAGATCTATGACCTGATAGTGCCACCACATGTTGTAGGTCTATGACCTGATAGTGCCACCACATGTTGTAGGTCTATGACCTGATAGTGCCACCACATGTTGTAGGTCTATGACCTGATAGTGCCACCACATGTTGTAGGTCTATGACCTGATAGTGCCACCACATGTTGTAGATATATGTGACCTGATAGTGCCACCACATGTTGTAGATCTATGACCTGATAGTGCCATCACATGTAGGTCTATGACCTGATAGTGCCACCTGTAACAAGATCGCCTTGGGTAGTGAGAGTGAACCACACCCGAGGTGTCTCTAACACTCCCGTGTATTCTAGCCCCAGGGGTTGGATAGGCAGATACACATTTTTACTCTGTGGCTGATCTCATATTAGTTAATTATGTCTACAAGCCCCTCCAGATTCTAGACCCCCACTAACTACCTACACCTGTGGAACAATGAACACTTAGGCATCGTCCGAGACCACACTCAATCATTATACAAAGAGCAAGTCAACTTACATAAAGTTTATTCTACCCTTGAGAATATAGAACTGAAATGAACATCCTGATAGAATAATCTATTTACACAAATAGAGGATAGAGTAGAGACAGAATCAGAGATATGGTTGTCATCATCAGGTTGAGAAGTAGATTGGATGCAGATGTCCCGTCCAGTCGGTCCGCCACTCACCCGGCTTCCTTCCAGTGAGATGACTAGAACCTTGGAGACCACTCCGTCCCCAGAGCGTGGATCCACAACAATAGAGTCACCGCTGGACCTCACTCAACTGGACCAACTGCATCTTTATCACTCCGACTAAGGCACTGTTACTACACAGTTCTCTATCAACACTGGCTGGGAGACAATCCTCCTGGATTAGACTCCAAGTATTCGTGACTTCGATGAACCTAAGTAGTCACTGACCAATCTAATGGTCCCTCAGTAGTACATTACCCGTGGTTGGATAATAAGTCTATTGACCAATTCAATGGTCCCGTAACACCGGAACACTGGGTGTAGAATAAGTCCCTGACCAATCTAATGGTCCCGCAATCATAGCACAGTAACACTGCTTGAAGAATATGTCAATGACCAATTCAATGGTCCCGTACTCATATCACAGTAACACTGCTTGAAGAATCAGATAAGGCAACTGATATGTCACTGAGTCCTACACGAACACAGTTCAAAGTCTTCATACTCGTTCAGTACACTATTAGAATCAGACATCTACTTCCAAGGAAGACAATTCAGGTTGGACTATATTCTATTGTCCCTTCCACCTGATAACACTTGCCACAAGTTATTAATAGCTGGTGTAGTTCTCAAGACCTGCCACCAAAGCTGTCATAAGAACCATTCAAGTGTCTAAATCTCGTTTTTCCGCGTTTAGGCGGAACCACCGTAATAATATACGGTCAGGTGTTTCCTTTCTTTGAGCATGATTGCTCAAATTGCTGAAATGTTCCTGGCTGAAATAGAGTATCTTCTAATGCAGAAAAACAACACAAACCATCATGTCCCACACGTGCACCTTCAGGGCACCTGAATCATTGGATGCAAACCTGCACGCATGATGAATCACACTGGGTACATGGTGTGGTTGAGTCTGGCGTGATAAGTAAAGAATTGAACCCTTCGCTGTGTCACACGAAGTGGTTTCCCGCCAACGACAATTATAGTTGACTGGTTCCTCAACAGGCAAACTCCTGAAAAGGAAGAGCGACCGGTGAGAGTATACTGGCCCAAACATTAGTCCACATGCATCCTACCAATGACTACTCAACCCTCAGTCATGCTACTTAGTGATGCATATAACTAAAGCATTATCTCTATCTGGAGAGTAGTAAAGCATGGGTTCGGTAATGTCAGCTGGCCTCACAAAACAGCCCGTCAAACAGAGCAAGAAATCAGAATGCCGAGTCTGATCGTAGGTCTCACCTATCCCTAATCATCTACCAGTCGTCGCTAACGTCAGTAGTGATAGTAGGCTGTTATCATAGTTCTAATTTAATCGAACTAAACATTAAGGTAAAGAGTCCCTGGACTCGTTCCTTACATCATCAATGTTCATTAGTAAACATAATACTGATCAATATACCATCCCTCGGGATATAGGAATAGTACATGATCACTATCCAATATGTACACATGCCTGTTTGCTGGTGGGACCACCTGCCCACGCTATAGCAAACTCTTCTTATCAGACTCCTCCTTAGAGTCAAGAAGCCTTCTTGATAATACATGTTCCCCACATGTTCCAAGGGTGATGTTCCAGTTCCGCCCTCCCAAGTGGTTTAGCCTTGGCCGGGACCGAACTTCATCGTTGGCCTGGTCTGCCAACCTATACTTTCATAACTTGCTTTCAAATCCCCCATATCCTATATGTCCCCTGTCTCATACAACCTCCTTGCATCTTTCCATACTTCCAGCACCTTAGCATTCACTCGCACTAGCGCCAGTATGAAAGAACAGGATAGCTAAGACAAGAATTCAGAACGCATGTGTATATCGCGACGGCACGCATGGTTATCCCGCGTCGACCTATTCGGCGTTCGGAATTACTCCAGGAAGTATCACATGCCATGACCTAATATATATACACAATGCCACATCATATATATATATAGATATATCACCACTGCAGACTTACCTTCACATAGAAATCCCGTGTTCCACACAATGAATTCACTATTAAGTTACTACACAATAGTTACATCATTCCTGGTGGCACAGAACTAAGTTCTATCTTTACTTAGTAACTAAGCACAGTTTTGTCTGAATCTCCACCTACCAACTTACCTGGTTTTCTAACCGTTCTCCTTGCTTCAGCAACTGACTGACATAAATCTAGATTTCTATCAGGCACAAGTAACTATGTTTTATTCTAACACCGCAACCTAATAGATGCAACGATTGGCGATACACGGTAAATATAATTTAAACCCAAATCGCCTACATCGCCTGCCTTCCCAACAGCTGATTCGCGAACACCCGTTGGTAAACCAAACACACGACCTAGCCGTCAACAGCGTTATCGATCGGTTTGCTAATTAGTTATGCAAGGACATCCGCATAGGTAATGAGGTTAGAACGATGGCGTTTTGTACACACTTACAAAGTTAAATGATTTAAACAAATAAGTACCTGAATGTTCAGAACCAGACTCCAGTCAGCTTTCAGAACTGTTCAAGGGCTCCTCAGCCTCCTTTCTATAACAGTCAGCCGAATCATGGTTGAGGTGAGAAGCAACACAAAATGGCTTAACACAGGTCTGCGTCTGCTCTCTTCGAGCAGAATGAAGTGAATGAATGGTTTAGCCAATTTCCCCACTCGTGCCAACTCAATGCGCACGAGGAGCTAGTGCTTCTTGGGAAAAGACACTATCTCGGGAAACAGTCATTCCCTGCCTAGAATTTCTAGATCTCTCTGCACGAGAATTTAGTGCTATACCCAGCCTCACGGGTCACTCACATTCAGGTACTCCGAGATGTTTCTAGATGGTAATTCCTCCATCCTTTGCCATTGCCATTTTTCCAAAAAAAAATTCCAAATTCGGCCTCGTCTAACCTGCTTCATCTCTGTGGTTATTGTTGAGAGCCGTAGTTGTGTGGATTGTTAGTCCTAATTCCTGCTAGTTTTATTGATTCCGCTTTGTTCGTCGGATAGATTTGTTTTGTGCTGGTCCTGGTTAAGACCGGTCCTTGGTTGGGCCTATTGGGCCTGCATTCTCTCGTTTTTTGGCTTCTTTTCTCTGTTAGCACTGCTAACTGTTTGTAGTTTCTTGTGTTATTCTCCTCGGGGCTAGTCCCGGTCATGTCCAGTCCTCACAAGGACTTGATGTAGGCAAGGGCAGAGCATTTAATTGCAAGTCTCAAGTTGTTCCCCCGGTCAGTGTTACAAACTCCTTTACGCTTGTGAGTTTTGGCGGTTTTCTTCATCGCGTGTGGGTGTGGCGTGGCAACAAGATGACCAGGTCTCCCTGTCTTCCTAGTTCAGGTGCCCTACCGGAAGAGCCAACTCACCTTCCTGCCATTCAACCCGCCAGGTTTTTTTTTTTTTTTTTTTTTAAATAACATATATACACATGAACAGATACAAACAAACATACATATACATATATACAGTGTAGGGAGGTTATACGGTCTTCCCTGTTCTGCATAGGAACTGTCTGACCAGTCGCTGTGTTACCGGGTTGCTGTTTATGTGTAGGCACTCCGTCATTGTCATTGGGTTCCCAATTTTGACGAAGTGATCTTTCAGGTCCCTTCGCTCTCTATTGTACTTGTCGCATACTAATAAGTAGTGTTCGATGGTGTTGTTTTCTCGGCAGACTCTGCAGTTTGGGTTCTCTCTTGTGTCTTTCCAATTGCCTAATCTGATTCTCCACAGTTGTCTGTTTGCCGGTGCTTTCATGTTGGTCTTGACTTGTGGCTTGAATCTTGGTTCACCCAATACTTGGAACGCATGACGGCCTTTATCGCTGTCTCGCCACTGTTGCCTCCATTCCTTGAGAATGTAGTTTTTGACTATATTCTTCCCTTCTACTTTACCTAGGCCTGTGCAGATTTGTTTAGTGCTGGTTAATCCCCGTTTCGCCGCTCTGTCTGCCTGTTCGTTTCCCGGGATACCCCTGTGTGCTGGTATCCATCCGATGGTGACTTGGCAACCCATGTACCTGAGGTTAGTGGCTGTCGCTAGTATCTCCTCTTTTATGTCAGGTCTGTTGCCTCTCTTGAAGTTCCCGAGCGTTTATACTGATGACAGGGAGTCTGTTAATATACACAGTCTCAGTGGTGGATTTTCGGCTGCGACCTCTAGACCTTTCAGTATGGCAACTGTCAACAACTCACTGACAGGCCTCATCGGGTACTTCTCTCACACCAATACAAGAATACTTGCAAGTCGTGTGGGAGGCAAAATACATAGTGCAGTTTATTGCCATTGGCTCGCTACAGCAGTGAACAGTCGCTAATGAACCACATAACACTCTACCACAGAATCCTCTATCACAAATAGCTAACCACTATGCTACTTTCTATCTATGTAGTTACAACAAAACCCTAGCTCTATTCTAAACGAGGTGTACTCGACACGTCCTGTCTCCCGTCTGCCAATCTTTTTCCAGCGGGTACACACCACGCGGAGTCACCTTCACCTTGACGCGTATTGCCTCACCTGGCACGCTTGATGGCAAACGTGTCATGTTGAGTGTCTACTCAACTTCTCCCGCTACCACGAGGCGTGATGCTTATCGTGGTTAGAGTGCTAACTCTCTGAACCACGCCTACGTGTCTCATGAGGGAATGGTTAGCCTAACCCTATTCCCTCATCTCCCCTGCCCTTGCCTCGGGCACAGTATCCCCTCATGGCCTCTTTAAGGTTACCTGCTCTTCCTGGCTGAGGGGATGTGTTCCAGTCTTTGACACACACCCGCCCCTCCTGTGTTGCGTCACCAACTTTCACTCATTGGTTGTGACGCAAGAGGTTTCTAAAAAATTAGTGTCTCTAATTTTTGTCAAAGACTAGATAACTTGGATCTGGGCATTCCAATAGACTTCTACTGGCTATTATCACAATGTAGCAAAAACTCCACTTGGCTACTGGCAATCGCCACAAACTTGACTGGTTAGCGTGAGCCCTCTTCTCACATGCCATATTATATTTATTAGAGGTATGTCTGAACCGGACCGTTGTCTTATAAGACCTGCCCTCACATAGTAAATTAACTTACTACCCATACAAAGTTGACTTTCTTAGGGTCAACACATGAATTGCTTCATGTCCCCCATATAATATTTAACAACCATTATACAAGAGTGTGTGCGATAGGCTTTACCTACTTCGCTTCCGCGCGTGAAGTTTTTATTTCACTGTTAAATTAGTTTTTCGTTGTCTATTATGTCCCCTGACTTGCAGTTATGTGCCTTTGATTTACAAATAGTGTATGTCATTTATATGTTTGTTTTTCCTGGTTGTTTGCGTGTTTGTATGTAATTAATCTACTAATCTAATTCCTACTCTATATTTATAACTTGTATGTGTATGTATGTTAGTTTGTTTTTTTTTGAGTGTCATAATTTGGTTCAATGTGGCCACAAATAGGTGCATAACACTAATTCGTGACTACATTCCCTGGTTATGAAACCCAAAATACTGTAATCTAAGTTCTAACCTATATTACAGACAACACATTCACATTAGCACATGTTCACTAACGAAAAACAACAATCACACAAACAAATATTAAAAGTTAAGCGAGGCAGCAGAAGAATTTGCTGACTAACCTCCCTCTCTCCTGTCTCTCTTCCATTCGTTTTCACATTCAAACTTCTGTCATACTCCTTTCACTCCTAATTCTATCATACATCTTTTATCCTTATATACCCATTCTTCTGATTATTTAAAAACCTTTGAGTAACACTGTACAGATTCGGCGCAGTTTGAGACTGTCGAGCCCAATGACTGTGCGTAAGTCGCTGCACGAGTCATCTATTTACACTATATTTACATGGATGAGACCGTGTTGATAATTTGTCCCCTTGATCTCATCGTACAGTATATTACATTAATCTAAGACTCTACACTATAACATAGTAATCCTATTTCTATATCTCAGTATTCGATGTGTTATCTAACTTTTGTCATGCTAATTATCTGATATGTTTATCTAATCTAAGGGATGTAATCTAACTATTTCACTGTACATGATGTGATGTGAGTTATGTACCTTAATTAAATGGATGATGTGAACAGAAATTATATACTTTTCTACCACTATATTACCTAATTTTTTTAAATTGACAAGAAATTATATGATTGATGTTCTTACTCTAAATGGTGTAAATGATGTAAGTTCGCTTATGTAATGTAAAATGATAATACTAATAATGGTAATGTTTGATCGATGGTATGATTTCACTCAGATGGAATAAGCTAAACTATTTTGCAGTTAAATGAAATATCACAATCTAAATGGTGCTATGTCTATCACTATTTTAATTTAATTTATTATGATGTAATTAACTATATTTATGTTTAATCTAATATTGTAGTTTAAATTTAAGTTAAGTAACCGGGTTAATTACCGTACTACCTAAACTATTTAACTAAATGAGAATTATTATATTACCTAATTCTATCTCTAATTTATCATTATTTTAAAATATTTAATTACATATCACATTAAGTTTATATACACTGTATTCAGTTCCTTCAGGATAGTAGTTGCCTTCATGTTTGCACATTGGTTGTATAGGCATAATAAATCTAGACAATTTGCCTGGGTATCTGAAATACATTATACAGTCATACTAGAGTTTTCTCGGTAGTGCCCGTGTAGAGATTCGCTGGTGTCGTCGCTCAGTCTTTTTCGTGTCTATAATTAAGCACTGTTCTGACACTGTTTTCTACATTTCACACAAATGATACACCGGACTGGAGCTTGGTTGAAAATGAGCTGTCCTGATTCACGCGGTAGTATCTAAGTTCTGTAGCACAGTTCTTAAGTTAATGTCTACGGACACATGATAGTTCATTCTTACGCATACAATGGGTGTATAGGTACCCTATTTTACATAGCATATTGTACTGTATTCATGTACTAACTATCACTCTACATTATTATGTGGGATTTCAGGTATTATTACCTCAGATGGTAAAATTAGTGACCACCTGTATCTCCGGTCATTTTGATGCACACCACTTTCTATGACCGTGATCGGGGAGTTGTCGGTCTGGACAATGCAGTGAACATCCGTCAGAACTCGATGGAGCTTTCTCACTGCATAGATGACGCTTAGGGTTGCAACTGTGATATGCAATCTCTGGACTCAGCAGGTGTGATCTTACGGCTCACGTAGCAACTCGGGTGGAAGATGCCCTCAAAAAATTGGCCTAGTACTGCTAGCATCTGTCCTAGAATAATAAACGAGCCTAGGATTAGGCAAGCGGAGGATTGGAATATTTACAAAAAAGAATTTTCAATTTTTGACAATGCAGAAATTAATAATGCATCTTTCACATTTCATTCTACCAATGCTTTTAAAACATTGGAATATAGAATTATAATTTCTGAGTAATTTACCAATTCCAAAAGGCTTCTGACCTGTTTCTTTCTGTTAGACATGGTCAGATTAATAATTTTGGTACTACTTTTCAGGTCAGTCTACAGTTGGACTTAAGAAATGACATGACCCAAAAATGAATTTATTTTAGGCATAATTTGACTTTGCTTGGTTTGACAGTGAGACCGAAGAGTCGCACTCTGTCAAAGGCATGTCCTCAGTTTCAGTAGGTGTATTGTCCAGTCATCAGTATTCTGATTTATTCATGTGTATTCTATAAGTTCACTACATGTATGCCCCTCGTCGGATTTGCCAGTCTCACTAACTAGTGTAGTTGCGCTATGTATGTCTGTCGTCTGATCACTTGGTGTTGTTGCAATATGTTCGTCTGTCTCTACTTCTGTCTGTTGTCTTGAAAAGTAAAGTTTACGCATGTTGACATGGAATATCTCTAAGTGTATGTTTATCGATATTTCATAGTCAACATGTACCATGGTTATGTAACACCTTGAATAGTCGTTGCCATTTCGTTGGTATGGAAGTAGCCTACATCTGTCTTGATCAAGTTCAAGATCACTGGTTCTTGCACCGTTGTTTGTGTGTTTGTGGTAGAACTGACCCTTCCTCTATCAAATGGCTTGGGAGCCAGTATAGAAGGTTGTACTTCACTTGTAGGATGTCTACCCTTAAACTTTTGTACCAATTGTTGACAGACATTACACGCAAATACATTATGAAAACATAATTTTATCTTCTTGAAAAAACCTGGTCTGGTGTTGTTGTATGCAAGATGACCAGTCACCGGTGTTTTATGTGCATCTTTTGGCATAGTTAACCGGTGTTGTTCAGGTAACACCTGTTCATGGTTACCAGCAGCATGACCTGTAGTTGAAATGCCATTTTTATATCTAAATAAACAAGATGCATTTTTGGTCATTCTGGCTTTGACCTTTAACAATTTTAAGTATGGAGACACATTAAGAGTAGATTTCTGGTGGAGTAAAAGTTTCTGTTTGTTTGTGTCATCTGTGCTGGTTGTAGAAAGCATCAGTAGTGTCTCATCTTGTAATATGTTATGATGTTTTGAAGTGTCTGTTTTGGCTGTTGTAATAGTTGCCTTTACTTTTTCCCATGCAACTATTTCATCAATCGTACAATGTTTTAGTTGGGGTAAGCACCCCAGAATTAAATCAGTACAAGGGTTGTTCAGTATTGCACAGGTAAAGGTACCAGAGAGAAAAGGAGAGTCAATCTGGGCTTTTGCCAAAGGGTAGATTTCAATGTTACCCGAAAAGGTACGGCATTTGACAGTATCACCTGTGTAATCACCCGGATTCACCAGTTCTTTCCGAAGACCAATAAGGGTACTGCCGCTGTCCAGCAAACACTGGCATGCTACATCATTGACCATCGCATTGTGGAACACAAGATTGCCTCTGGAGGCTACTGCTGCGTTTACACTCTCAGATGAGCATAGTACTGTATGTCCACATTCTAGTTTCGCGTCTGTATGGAATTGGTGACATCGTTCACAGCTGTCGAAGCTCAACATATCGTATGCACCACAAACATTTTCTGCTTGGTTATTAGGTAAGTCACTTTCACTCTCAGACTCATTCTCACTACCACCATCTGAAGAGGTGTCAATCAAAATGGCATTACTGGCTTTCATACGCTGCCGGCCAAGGCACTTATTACTATAATGGCCATAGCTGGAACAAAAAAAAACATTTAATGGCCCGCCTGTATGCAGATCTTTTGCTCTGCTGTTTCTTGATCACTTTTTCAAGATGCGCCGGATAATTTGGCGATTTGTCACACATAGCATAAGAATCATGTACAAGTTGACAATGTATGCATTTGGACACTTTCATGTCCTTCTTATCATATTTCTGAAAAGGTTTTCTATTACTCTGATATTTTGGTTGGTCTTTCACACAAGAAACTATTTCAGAGTCATTTGAAGTTTTAAAGACATCTCTGTTAGAAGAAAAATATGCCGATCCTTTCTTTTCAAACTGTTCTATGTTTTCTATGTCTGACTGCTGTAAAAATTTAGCAAAAGGAGAAGGTATGGTGGATATAACCTTATCCATAGCAATTAAGTTTTTTAATCTATCAAAGTCTCTTCCTATGTTAGCCGCTTTAAGCCATCTATTTAGTACACTTAGAACATTTGAGACGTAATCAATGAAAGTCTCATTGGGTTTAGGCTTTAAATTTGAAAATTGATTTTGATATCCAGGGGCATCAAGTAAAAAGTGTTGCATTATCCTATCATGGATGTATTGATAGTTAGATCTGAGGTCTGTTGGTATGGACTCTATTACTTTGAGGGGCTCACCACTGAGATTCTTCATAAAAATTGGAGCCCACATTTCTAATGGAACTTGGTGAAATTTAAATTGGTACTCTACGTTCTCTATCCATGCTGATATGGGATCATCTTTACAGTATGGTTTGATAATATTTTTGTATTTGTTGAACTTATTTTCCTCTTGTTGACTTCTTAGTTTAGTGGCAGAGACTTCTGCGTGTGACTCTATGTCTCTTTCTTTCATCTTTAACTGTGTCTCTGATTCTACTTGTATCTGTTTTTCTTTGACTCTTGCCATTTCAGCTATTTCAGATTGCTTTAATTCTTTGTCCTGTTCTAATTGCCTTTGCTTTAATTCTAGTTCTTTCTGTTTTATCTCCTTCTCATGTTCTAACTGTTGTTGCTTAATCTCTAATTCTTTTTGCTTAATGAGTTTATCATCTTCTAGCTGTTTCTGTTTTGTTATCTCAGCTAGTTGAGCAATCTCTTTTTGATGTTGTCTTTCTTGTGCGCGTTCGTTTCTTTCAGCATTTTCTTTTCGTATGCGATTGTCATCACCTCACCTAAAGATAGAATTAGAGGGCTGCAACTCTAGCCCAAGAGAGACAACCGAGTTGCTCAGACTAAGAAAAGTCCAGAACCTTATCGAAGGTCAACCCTCGAGTTCATGGGTCCGTGGACACTAATGTGGCCCGCCTGAAGCGGGGTCCACGAGGAACTCGAACAGGGTTACCGCCCGTCGAATAGCGACACGCGGAAAACCATCAGAGGACAAATGGACTGAGACCAGGCAACAAGTGTCTGCCTGAGAGGGACTCGTTAGCTCTTGTATAGAGATAGAACATAGGCTAGATAGTGTGCTAGTTTGTTATATGAAATGTTTGATGTTCTATAATCTGTGATATGATGATGATGTAAAGCGCGGGCTGTTTAACCCACTGCGCCAACTGTAGATTGCCACAATAAATCGGCTATATCATAGCGAACGTATTTATTGTTTGTATTAATTAACACCTGTGTGAACCCATTAAGTTACCTAGACAAAGTAAGACGTCAACAGGTTTTTGGGGGCTAGTACCGGTTTTGACATAATATGTTATGAAATAGCTGTGAAATGTCATGTAAAATTATTTATTCATATCACATTGTTTGGTTACAATAGAAGAAAATTGTTAACCATAAATTGTTCAACATATTTAGTAGCTATCTAGCAATAGAATAAAAGTAATCACATTAAGCAGAGTCCCTCAACAGTCTCAAAACAAAGTCCATACCTTATACCACAATATTAGTGGTCTGTTAACGATGTATAACTGTTTAACATAACTATGACATTGTTGTTTTGTTTTTTTCGTTGACCGTGACTAATGTTTCTTGCTCTACGAGCAGATTATGCCGCAAAGAATACCGTGGGCAACACATGTGATTTTTTTTCAAGCCACTAAGTTGTGTGACAGAGAGGACCGCGTGCAACGCAGTGTAACTTTTCCCAGCAGTGACGAAAGAACGACAACATCGAGCGCTACTATTCAGAGCTAAGTTTCAGATCATACTCATTGTAAAGTCTAAGCTGTGCTTCCCATTTTCATTATCATCAATATATTATTGTATTTCATATTTATTTGTTCGGATATTCATGACCTTGCCACCATTATAACTTTGCATTTTGAGTTACACATTAATAAACAAGGTAGGCAACCAAATTTTTCCAGACACCAAAGTTTTTGATAAGGGAAATAACTCTATAAACATTACTAATAAATAAAATCCAAAATGTCAAGCTTAGATAAATGCATTGAGCAGGGAATAAAATTAGGCTATAAAGAAGAGAAACTGTCAGAATGGGCACAGAAAACACATGCAGATAACATTGCCCGTGAGGAAAGAGCAATTGAACGAGAGGAAAAGAAACTGCGAGAGGAAAGAGAAGCAGAGGAAAGAAAATTGCAACAAGAAAGAGAGACCGAAGAAAGAAGATTGCAAAGAGAAACAGAGGAAAGAAAATTGCAACAAGAAAGAGAGACCGAAGAAAGAAGATTGCAAAGAGAAGCAGAGGAAAGAAAATTGCAACAAGAAGCAGCGGAAAAGAAATTGCAAATGGAGCTCGACGCAGCGGCCAAACAGGCCCAATTGAACGCTGATACACAGTTGAAATTGAAACAGATGGAAATAGAGTCCAACACAGAGATATCAATAAACAAATTAAGAAATAAAGAAGAGGAACAGAAATATAGTAAATATAAAGGTCTCGTTAAGGCTTTCTGTGCAGGAGATTCCATCTCCGCCTATTTAGAAAATTTCGAATGTCTCATGGCCTACCATAAAATCATTAAGGCAGATTGGGCGTTTATACTCATGAGAAATCTGGCTCTCGAGCCGCTTAAAGTAATAGAAACAGTACCACAAGAGATGCGAAAAGACTACGAATACCTCAAACAACGCATTCTCCAACATTTTTCGTTAGACACTGCAGGGTACCAACAACAATTTGCAAAATTAGCTCCCCAACCAAACCAAACATTCATAGATTATGTTAGTACAGTACAAGACATATGCACTAAATGGATAAACTCGGCGAAAACCAACAATAGCCACGATAAACTTAAAGAACTAATCATCATAGATAAAATTGTGAGCACCATCCCCACACCGTTTGCAAAATTTTTAAAACAGATGGATTGCAAAACCATCCAAGAAATTGAATCCAAAGGCAATGCATTCTACACAGCAAACAGGGATATATTTCAACTCAACATTAGCCACAATGACACAGCAGCTGCAGTAATAAATACTAAGTACTCCAAGCAAACACAAGGCAAATTTAAACCGCGATCCAACAGTGATAAAGTAGCAAAATGCCAGTATTGCAGTTTGACACACAACGCTTACGAAATGTGCGACAAGTCACCGAACTATCCCACCACCTAAAAATGATGGTGGATAAACAGAAAGCAAAACGTAACGCGTACCAAAAGGCTGTAAAATGTTACTTTTGCAGAAGCTGGGGACATTATTCACGATATTGTGAAGGTCGTAAGTTACTGAAGCAAGCTAACGCTGCATTAGTAGCAACGTCTTCTGATGATGAGACGGATTCACTGATTGAAGGTTATAATCAGCATGACAATGAAAGCGAGCTTGGTAATGCTGTACATATAGTTAACACCATTGTAGATGAAACATGTAACGCTTGCACGAAATTCCAACTAGATCCATCATTACCATGTGGCCACACGATACCTATTGCAAATGAGACAGCCAACGCTGCTTTGTCAGCCACAGGGAAGCTAACATTTTTGACAGGCTTCGTGAACAAGAAAAAGTGCTCATTAATCCGCGATACCGGGGCAACGCTCTGTGGGGTAAAGAAAACATTGGTCAACACCACAGACTACACAGACAGACATGTTAACTGTCGCACATTTTCAGGTACGATAGAAAGATACCCCCTTGCGATGGTCGAAATTCAAACACCATATATATCAGGACAACTTTTGTGCGCTGTCCTTGAAGACCCAATCGCAGATATCATACTTGGGAATTTACCTAACATCCATCCATGCTCTGACAAAGAAATTACAGACTGGGAAGAAAAACACGGTATCCACCACACAAATACCGATATTAAAGAGAAACACCATGTTAATTTGTCTCAAACTGCCAAAATACCAAGGGAGACAAACACTGAGGTTATTCAAAAAGAATTTACCGAGGTGTACAACGCAGGGGCGGTCGAATCTTTTAACGAGACGACCGAATTAAAACCTCGAATTGAGGTCACTCCCATGCTACAAAGTACCAAACCTGTAAATGTGTTACAAAACACACACGACACAAACGCCATTACACGACAGACAACCCACAAAACCAACACGGACCAACTACAACAACCATTAGAAACAGTCGCACCCAACTCAACTAACATCAATGTTGGAAAAGAACAGAAATGTTCAAAAACATTTGTATCAAAACCATGTCACAGATTGAAATTGCTTGTATTATTATTGTATATTTTATGTAACAATTGTATTGAAACCTCTTGGCACGGATCTCTTGAAAGTATCAGAACAATTTCTGGACTTGAGTACAAAATTTCAGTACATGGAAAAGTGGACATATTCAATTTAAATGGGTTGAAACTAGACTATGCTAAACAAGACACGGAAACGAGTAGACAAATGAAACGAACTGATGACAAAAACAAAAGGACAATCACCCAACTGAATGACAGTCCGTCCTATGCCAGACATGACAATGAGACAAATGAACAGACGCAACAAACTGTTGACAAAGACAAAACGACAATGTCCCGACAGAATGACACTTTGACAAACGAAGCATCGTTAACGACGCACTCTCACGACAACAAAAACGACGAAGAGATATGGACATTACCGACATTCTGTGATATCGACAACGACAACAAATTTGACGACATAAACAACGAAGACATATGGACATTACCGATGTTCTGTGTTAGCTACAACAACGACAAAACTGACGACATATTGACTGTTGACCTTGACGACGACGACAATGACATTGAAGACAATTTACAAACAGTAGCACCGGTGATAAATCAGACGGACATAGACGATACTGAAGTCCCTATACCAATCATGACTAACGACGGGAGCATTGACGACATTCATATCAGTGACACATTAACACAGCGACAACGGCAATACAATTTGCCTATCCTGGATAACTACAAACCTATCCTTTCTAACAAACCTTGTATTATCCTGGTATTAAACCACTTATTGCATTTTATGATATCTAACTTCACTTCTCATCTACTTACCTTAAACAAGTCTTCAACCAAATTTCTCTTTCGGACTTACTATCAAACCTTCCAAGGTTGAAATAGGTTACACAGAAATAGACTTCCTCGGTCATAGAATTTCTCAAGGTAAATTATTGACTGATGAGAAAATTGTTTCCAAGATTTTGAATCTAGAAGTACCTACTACAAAGAAGCAGATTAGGAGTTTACTAGGTCTCATTAATTATTATTCCAAATTCATTCCACATTGGGCAGAACTCACCTCAGTTTGTTCTGATATGTTAACTAAAGATCATCCATCGAAAATTTGTAAAAGTACCAGCTTAGATGATGCAATGTGTAGATTGAAACATATTTTTTCAAATCCTCCAGTGTTACGATTACCCAACATAAAATTACCTTTTATCTTAACCACAGATGCAAGCGCCATAGCTATAGGAGGTTGCTTGATGCAGGAAGTCGACGGAATTAGACACCCTATTCTCTACGTGAGCAGGAAACTGAAGAAGGCTGAAACTCGATATGCAACAATTGAATTGGAGTGCCTAGCCCTATTGTTTTGTATACTGAGGCTCTCGAAGTTCCTTTTAGGAGCCACTTCCTGGTTCTCACCGACAGTTCACCATTATTAGTCCTTAACCAAGGGTCGCCCAAGAACCACAGGTTACAAAGATGGCGTTTATTGCTGGAAGATTATGATTTTGAAATACGCCATATCAAGGGCACCGATAATATTCTGGCCGACATTTTATCACGCCAGTCAAATGCGCCAGTAGATTGACACTACTCAGTCAACCACTAGCCATATTATATACTGTGATACTTTTATACCGTTTCATATAAGTGTACCTATACACCGCCTAAGTTCTCTTAGTGATTAGTTTATTACAACACCCATGAACACGGTACTTCAATAGCTATACCATCAAGTACCTAAACTCTATTACTAGACCATCAAGAAACAGTAACTGTGTTTATTTCAACCAGTAAGATCAACCAGAACAAACCATGAACACTGTAATATTTCATACGAAACATGGAAAAGAACCCATAATTTACTGTTGCTACAAACGTTGCAAACAGCCGAAATAGTACGACATCAACTACAACACGCAAGAGACAGCTATACGAACTTGAACATTTATAGCAAAACACAGGAACAACAGGACGGCAACACGCACATCATCGTTGGAGTTAATTAATTAGTTAATTTAATTAAATATGTATTATATTTCCATTATTGATGTATATAAATTGTGTTAACCTGTAATTTGTACATATTCTACTTTAATATTACAGGCGGTGCCATTCAGAGGCTAAGAAAACCCGTCCTATACAATTGTCTCTATTTAAATTATAACCTAGTTTTCCTTAATCGTACAGAAAGTACGTTTTTTTCTTAAAGGGCGAATATCGCCTAGCCCATTGTTTCCAAGGGCAATAACATTTACCTTAACTTAAATTATATATTTTAATCAAATACTATTGTGTTTGAAAGACGAATGAATGAATGTGTGAAAGGATTAAATAAGAGAACGATACACTTGGCGGACAAATTGTACGCAACACGTATTTATTGTAATTTGTCTGCGTTTTTGATGTAAAAGTACATAACTTGTCTAAATTGTGAATACATGTATAGAACTTAGTTTAGTATTCAGCTTAGTTAGTAAATAGTTAACATACTTAGGTTAGCATTTAGGATATAACTAAGCATCACTACTTGGAATGCCGGATCATGTAGTGCACACAGTGCAAGGATTCATGATTGAGGTTATCCCAACTCGTGACGCTTGGAAATACACCATCCATTCAGCACATACACAAACCTGAAAACTCAACACTTTCAATTTAAAATACAGTCACTTTATTAGAGACATCAACTTATTAGTCAAACACACTAACAAGCCAACAGGGACACATGTAGTCTGAGGGGGATAAGAGAACATCGTAACTACATATTTAGCATTGGATGACATACGAGAGTAAAAGTGTATTAAAATACACTCACGAATCAAGATTTGAAAGTGTACTTAACTAGCCAGGACTTCGGTCCTGTTAACTCTCTTTAACCAGAGATTAATTGTCTGGGCACCAATAGGGTGCGTGAGAAGGGCGAGTTGTCAATACAACTATTAAAACGCCACGTAACTTCGGTCTGATAAGCATTGTTAAGGACACAGGAGACAGAGTGATCTCTTTAGCAAATCAGAGAAGTAGTGTATGGTAGAATACATGAGTTACTAATGCCATTAGGTAGTTTACCAAGTTACTGTCCACCAAACTACAAACCCTAACTTTAGATGAGTCGATGACAGAATTAGATTAAATCTAATTGACCAATAACAAGCCAGATCAGGAGGGAGAGGGGAATCCTGTCATCACCTCACCTAAAGATAGAATTAGAGGGCTGCAACTCTAGCCCAAGAGAGACAACCGAGTTGCTCAGACTAAGAAAAGTCCAGAACCTTATCGAAGGTCAACCCTCGAGTTCATGGGTCCGTGGACACTAATGTGGCCCGCCTGAAGCGGGGTCCACGAGGAACTCGAACAGGGTTACCGCCCGTCGAATAGCGACACGCGGAAAACCATCAGAGGACAAATGGACTGAGACCAGGCAACAAGTGTCTGCCTGAGAGGGACTCGTTAGCTCTTGTATAGAGATAGAACATAGGCTAGATAGTGTGCTAGTTTGTTATATGAAATGTTTGATGTTCTATAATCTGTGATATGATGATGATGTAAAGCGCGGGCTGTTTAACCCACTGCGCCAACTGTAGATTGCCACAATAAATCGGCTATATCATAGCGAACGTATTTATTGTTTGTATTAATTAACACCTGTGTGAACCCATTAAGTTACCTAGACAAAGTAAGACGTCAACAGCGATCGGCTTTTTCAGCCTCTTCTTTTCGTATGCGATCAGCTTTTTCAGCCTCTTCTTTTCGTATGCGATCAGCTTTTTCAGCCTCTTTTGCTTCTTTCTCAGCATCTTTTAATTCTTTAAATTTCTGATCTGCATATTGCTGTAGTTCTTTCCCTGTTAATTCCAGTTCTTTACCTGCTTTTATGAAATCTGATAAAGTTGCCATCTTAATTTAGTAATTGGCTAGCAGTGACAGACAATGATCTTTTTATTAATTATCTATCTTTGATATGTTATTTTTATTCACCAATGAGCGCAAAGACGTGTACTCTTTGCTTGTGCCCTGCAAAATTTAATGCTGAAAAAACAGAGCACAAAAATACAATAGTGTCTCAACAGCTGAAAAAGAGATGCACTATTAATCAAATTGCATGCCAAAATATGTAAGTGTACTCAGCTTTAACGTTCCCGAGGATCGGGGAACGGAACTCCGTCGACACAGGTAACCTTGATACTTTAGGGTGGAAACACGTTACGTAATTGGGACACCCTAGTTGGCCCACCGGCATCCGTACACAGCTGTTGTTCACTCTTCGATATGTAGGGCGGCAGTGTTACGCCCAGAGGTGCACGATATAATTACCCTGACAACTAAGGACAATGACTTAGACAATGACAGAATCACGAACAACTAGAATATGTACCACGTAAATTAAATGTCGATGTCCTGTCTTCGTTCTATCAGTATTGCCTTACGTTACTATTCTAGTTAATTTATGTAAGTGTTGTGCAAGCAAGTGCCATCTGCTCGCCCGAAAGTAGTTCCATCGTGACGGTAAACAATGAGAAAAATAGACCAAAAATATTAATAACTGCATTTCATAAATATAAATAACCTAATGATGTTTAAATAAATAAATATATTACTTTCGTAAATCAAATAAAGAAATAATAGCTGATATAACGTACCGATTCAGGCGAGCGCCGTTTAGCAACTTTGTAAACACTCGCTTGCTGTATGCTAATGAGCCCAGACGACTGTTTGTCAATCATCTGACGTCACAGCACAGCGCGATGAAAAATCGATATTGTTTGCTGGCTTTGTATCGCTCCGCCGTGAATCATTTTTGGTACTCATTTCTCAACAAAAAGGTAAATATATAAATAAATACGAGAAACCAAGAATATTAATACTTACAGCTTTGATGAATACATACTTTGACTAAATAAATATTTCATAAACACAATTAAACAGTTTAATACGTCACGATAGGCACATTTCTAGCTTGCAACATTTTTCTCGTCTGCACAAATCACCGTCACTACACAAATTAAATTAAACCCTAGTCTGGAGCTCGTGGACGAGTGGATTAGCTTGAACTTTGCGTCCAAGCTTCACTTCTGACAACCACAATTACCATTTACTGTGGGTATTAGCTTGGCGCTTTCGTCCAAGCACCACTTTCTGACACCACAATTACCCTGGGCTGTGGGTATTAGCTTGGCTCTTTCGTCCAAGCACCACTTCTTGACACCACAATTACCCTGGCCTGTCAACAACTCACTGACAGGCCTCATCGGGTACTTCTCTCACACCAATACAAGAATACTTGCAAGTCGTGTGGGAGGCAAAATACATAGTGCAGTTTATTGCCATTGGCTCGCTACAGCAGTGAACAGTCGCTAATGAACCACATAACACTCTACCACAGAATCCTCTATCACAAATAGCTAACCACTATGCTACTTTCTATCTATGTAGTTACAACAAAACCCTAGCTCTATTCTAAACGAGGTGTACTCGACACGTCCTGTCTCCCGTCTGCCAATCTTTTTCCAGCGGGTACACACCACGCGGAGTCACCTTCACCTTGACGCGTATTGCCTCACCTGGCATGCTTGATGGCAAACGTGTCATGTTGAGTGTCTACTCAACTTCTCCCGCTACCACGAGGCGTGATGCTTATCGTGGTTAGAGTGCTAACTCTCTGAACCACGCCTACGTGTCTCATGAGGGAATGGTTAGCCTAACCCTATTCCCTCATCTCCCCTGCCCTTGCCTCGGGCACAGTATCCCCTCATGGCCTCTTTAAGGTTACCTGCTCTTCCTGGCTGAGGGGATGTGTTCCAGTCTTTGACAGCAACCAGTTCGGCCGTGCATACTGTCTGGTCTGTTAGCTTGAACTGTCTCTTCAGCTTCCAGTCTGGGACCACTACCCCTGCTCCTACCTCTCCCTGTTCGTTTTTGGACCCGTCTGTGTATATTATGAGGTTGTCCTTACTGAATTCTTGTATGTATTCCTCGGCCGTGTCTCTTGCATCTGTATCCTCCGTGTCTTTGGTGATGGACTTTGCTAGGCTACAGTCAGTGAATGGGGCTGTTAGTTCCCATGGTGGGATTGTTGGCTTGAACCGTCTTGTCTGTTTCAGGGTCTCTGCTAGCTCAGTTTCTTCCTTCATCTTCTCTGCTGCTTCCCACCCTGCCGGTCTTTGCAGTTTTACTATTGGGATGCCCTCCCTTTTGCTGTTGATGTCGCTGAACGTTTGGTATCCAGGGTGGTTTTTGTCTTGGGCTACCTTAAGCCAGTAGTTATACGTCAGCTGTTTACGCCTCAGACTCAGTGGAAGCACACCCAGTGCTACCTCCATGGCTTCTCTGGATGTACCTTTTCCAGCACCCAAGATGATGTTTAGCGCTTGGGTCTGTATGGTGTCTAGCTTCCTCTTGTTGGCTTCTGAGGCTGAGTCGTACACAATGCTGCCGTATTCTAACTTGCCCCTGATAAATGCTTTATAGAACATCAGCATTGTTTTGGTGTGGGCACCCAACCGTTACCTTTTATCACCCGCAGTAGGTTGCTCGCTTTCTTGCATTTTTCTAATGTCTGGCTTATATGCTTTGACCAGTTCATCTGTTCGTCCAGGGTCATTCCTAGGAACACTGTGCTCTTTGTTCTCTTGATGGTTTCCCCTTTTATCTCTATTTTCCAGTCCTTGTCACGGTTTATCTTCTTCTTGCTGCTAAATACCATGCTAACCGTCTTATTGGTATTGATTTTGAAACCCCATTTATCCATCCAAGCTGTTATCTTGTTTATTTGTTTTTGGAGGGGTCCTCTTGTACTCTTTGCCGCCTTGCCGCTCCTCCATATGGCGCAGTCGTCCGCGAATTGAGAAAGTCCTGTTTCTGGTCTTGAATCTCTTCTGTCAGGTCGTTCACCAGTATTGAAAAGATTGTAGGTGAGATGACCGATCCCTGGGGAATGCCATTCTCCTGCACATATGTGTCGGATACCTCATTCCCTACCCTCACTGAGAAGCTTCTATCTTGGAGGAAGTTTTCAATGTATTTGTAGGTTCTACCAGTTATGCCTACTTTCTTCAGTTTAATTAGTGCGGCTTCACTCCAGTATTGATCGTACGCCTGGGCTAAGTCCAGGAATACAGCCAACGTTTTTTCACCTCTCTTGAAACCTTTCTTTACGTGGTTTTCCAATCTGATGATCTGATCCATCGTGCACCTGTTGGCTCTAAACCCGGATTGTGTATGGCTGTACAGTTCATTCTTCTCCAGGTAGAATGTTATTCTCTTATTTATCACAGTCTCCATAACTTTGCCCAGGTGCGATGTCAGTGAGATGGGGCGGTATGATTCTACTCTTGTTGGTTCTTTCCCTAGTTTCTTGACTGGGATAATCGTGGCTGTTTTCCACTGCCTGGGGATCTTTCCCGTCTGCCATATTACATTAAACAGCTTAGTAATCGTTTTTATGGTGTTATTCGGGAGCTTTTTGAGGATGGTATAATTTAGTATGTCCGCCCCAGCCGCGGTGTCGGATTTTTCATTTAGCGCTGTCATCACCTCATCTGTTGTGATGTCTGCATCCATAAAGTGTTCTTCGAAGTTTTCGTCTGCTGTGTCTTTAGCTCTTGTGTCATTTCCTCTCGTCTTTGTCTTTCATTGCTTCCTAGTCTTTTGTTAGAGCAGACTTCGTGGAAGTAATCTCCGAACACTTTGGCTTTGTCCTGGTCTGTTACTGCTAGTTTCGTGCTTTTGATGGTTGGGATTTTGCTGGTCTTTTTATTGCCTTGGATAGCTTTTATTTGTTTCCACACCTTACTGGTTGGTGTGTCTGGCCTGAGTGTTTGACAGAATCTTTTCCACTCCTTCTCTTTTGCATGTTTTACTGCTCTGTTTGCTTCGTTTCTGAGTGTTCTTGAATTCTTCAAAATTTTCTTCTGTCCTTGCCTTCTGGTATTTCTGCAGCGCTCTTTTCCTATTTTGTTGTGCCGCTGTACACTTATCGTTCCACCAGGCACTGAGTTGTGCCTCGTTTTTTGGGTTTTCTTTGGGTCTTTCTTACCCGTCTAGATATTCTGGCATATTTCTGTTAGGGATATTTTTTGGTGGCTATCCTCAGTATGAGGGCATCCCCGTATTTTGCAAAGCTTCCCGTTTCCCGCTGTTCCAGGTCTGTGTTTTTCATGTCTTCTCTGAACTGCTCCCATTTTGCTTTCTTGAAGTGAAAGGTTGGCCTGTTGTTGTTGGCGCTTAACTGGGGGTTTTTTGGGTTGATTATTCCCCATCGGGTTCCCTCAGGGGTTTTTGCTGGAAAATCCCCGATGACGCGCCAAAATAGGGGTCCTGACACCAAAACAGATAAACGCGTTTCGTCACACCACCACATGTTGTAGATATATGACCTGATAGTGCCACCACATAGTGTAGGTCTATGACCTGATAGTGCCATCACATGTTTTAGGTCTATGACCTGAAATGCCACCACATGTTGTAGATCGACCTGATAGTGCCACCACATGTCAGATCTATGACCTGATAGGGACCACATATTGTAGGTCTGTGACCTGATAGTGTCAACGCATGGTGTAGGTCTATGACCTGATAGTGCCACCACATGTTGTAGGTCTGTGACCTGATAGTGCCACCACATGGTGCAGATCTGTGACCTGATAGTGCCACCACATGGTGTAGATCTGTGACCTGATAGTGCCATCACATGTTGTAGATCTGTGACCTGATAGTGCCACCAAATGTTGTAGGTCTGTGACCTGATAGTGCCATCACATGTTGTAGATCTATGACCTGATAGTGCCACCACATGGTGTAGATCTGTGACCTGATAGTGCCATCACATGTTGTAGATCTGTGACCTGATAGTGCCATCACATGTTGTAGGTCTGTGACCTGATAGTGCCATCACATGTTGTAGATCTGTGACCTGATAGTGCCATCACATGTTGTAGATCTGTGACCTGATAGTGCCATCAAATGGTGTAGATCTGTGACCTGATAGTGCCATCACATGTTGTAGGTCTGTGACCTGATAGTGCCACCACATGGTGTAGATCTGTGACCTGATAGTGCCATCACATGTTGTAGATCTATGACCTGATAGTGCCATCACATGTTGTAGATCTATGACCTGATAGTGCCATCACATGTTGTAGATCTGTGACCTGATAGTGCCATCACATGTTGTAGATCTGTGACCTGATAGTGCCATCACATGGTGTAGATCTGTGACCTGATAGTGCCATCACATGGTGTAGATCTGTGACCTAATAGTGTCATCACATGTTGTAGATCTGTGACCTGATAGTGCCATCACATGGTGTCGATCTATGACCTGATAGTGCCATCACATGTTGTAGGTCTGTGACCTGATAGTGTCATCACATGGTGTAGATCTGTGACCTGATAGTGCCATCACATGGTGTAGATCTGTGACCTGATAGTGCCATCACATGTTGTAGATCTGTGACCTGATAGTGCCATCACATGTTGTAGATCTGTGACCTGATAGTGCCATCACATGGTGTAGATCTATGACCTGATAGTGCCACCACATGTAGTAGATCTATGACCTGATAGTGCCATCACATGGTGTAGATCTGTGACCTGATAGTGCCATCACATGGTGTAGGTCTGTGACCTGGTAGTGCCATCACATGGTGTAGGTCTGTGACCTGATAGTGTCATCACATGTTGTAGGTCTATGACCTGATAGTGCCACCACATGTTGTAGATCTATGACCTGATAGTGCCATCACATGGTGTAGATCTATGACCTGATAGTGTCATCACATGGTGTAGATCTGTGACCTGATAGTGTCATCACATGGTGTAGATCTATGACCTGATAGTGCCATCACATGGTGTAGATCTATGACCTGATAGTGCCATCACATGGTGTAGATCTGTGACCTGATAGTGCTATCACATGTTGTAGATCTGTGACCTGATAGTGCCATCACATGTTGTAGGTCTATGACCTGATAGTGCCATCACATGGTGTAGATCTGTGACCTGATAGTACCATCACATGTTGTAGATCTGTGACCTGATAGTGCCATCACATGTTGTAGGTCTATGACCTGATAGTGCCATCACATGTTGTAGGTCTATGACCTGATAGTGCCATCACATGTTGTAGATCTGTGACCTGATAGTGCCATCACATGTTGTAGGTCTATGACCTGATAGTGCCATCACATGGTGTAGATCTGTGACCTGATAGTACCATCACATGTTGTAGATCTGTGACCTGATAGTGCCATCACATGTTGTAGGTCTATGACCTGATAGTGCCATCACATGGTGTAGATCTGTGACCTGATAATGCCATCACATGTTGTAGGTCTGTGACCTGATAGTTCCATCACATGGTGTAGATCTATGACCTTATAGTGCCATCATATGTTGTAGGTCTGTGACCTGATAGTGCCATCACATGGTGTAGATCTGTGACCTTATAGTGCCATCACATGTTGTAGATTTGTGACCTGATAGTGCCATCACATGTTGTAGGTCTGTGACCTGATAGTGCCATCACATGGTGTAGGTCTATGACCTGATAGTGCCATCACATGTTGTAGATCTGTGACCTGATAGTGCCACCACATGTTGTAGGTCTGTGACCTGATAGTGCCATCACATGGTGTAGGTCTATGACATGATAGTGCCACCACATGTTGTAGATCTGTGACCTGATAGTGCCATCACATGTTGTAGATCTGTGACCTGATAGTGCCATCACATGTTGTAGGTCTGTGACCTGATAGTGCCATCACATGGTGTAGGTCTGTGACCTGATATTGCCACCACATGGTGTTGGTCTATGACCTGATAGTGCCATCGCATGGTGTAGATCTGTGACCTGATAGTGCCATCACATGGTGTAGGTCTATGACCTGATAGTGCCATCACATGTTGTAGGTCTGTGACCTGATAGTGCCACCACATGTTGTAGATCTGTGACCTGATAGTGCCATCACATGTTGTAGATCTGTGACCTGATAGTCCCACCAAATGTTGTAGTTCTGGATGCATGGAGGAGCAGGTAGCCAGTCATACCCTCACTTTCGCAGACAACGAGCCCAGGCGTCTAACCTGTGCCCCACTGTGCTCACGACATTGCCACAGCAGCTTGCTACCGACTACGCCAGCAACCCTGCTGCTGATATACTGAAACAACATCAGTGAAATCCCAAGGTCAGAATATCACACACTAACATCTTCACATATAATAGAAGTTAGGTGTCCGCCTCCACTTCTCATGCCCCTGTCCTTCCTTACCTCTGGAAGTTGGTCCGGCCACATGTTGCCGGATGTTGCTTTCCACCCAGTACACCAGCTATGACAGGCCAGGCTGTTGCTGTCCACCCAGTACACCAGCTATGACAGGCCAGGCTGTTGCTGTCCACCCAGTACACTAGCTATGACAGGCCAGGCTGTTGCTGTCCACCCAGTACACCAGCTATGACAGGGCAGGCTGTTGTTGTCCACCCAGTACACCAGCTATGACAGGCCAGGCTGTTGCTGTCCACCCAGTACACCAGCTATGACGGACCAGGCTGTTGCTGTCCACCCAGTACACCAGCTATGACAGGCCAGGCTGTTGCTGTCCACCCAGTACACCAGCTATGACGGACCAGGCTGTTGCTATCCACCCAGTACACCAGCTATGACAGGCCAGGCTGTTGCTGTCTACCCAGTACACCAGCTATGACAGGCCAGTCTGTTGCTGGCCACCCAGTACACCAGCTATGACAGGCCAGGCTGTTGCTGTCCACCCAGTACACCAGGTATGACAGTCCAGGCTGTTGCTGTCCACCCAGTACACCAGATATGACAGGCCAGGCTGTTGCTGTCCACCCAGTACACCAGCTATGACGGACCAGGCTGTTGCTGTCCACCCAGTACACCAGATATAACAGGCCAGGCTGTTGCTGTCCAACCCAGTACACCAGCTATGACAGGCCAGGCTGTCGCTGTCCATCCAGTACACCAGCTATGACAGGCCAGGCTGTTGCTGTCCACCCAGTACACCAGCTATGACAGGCCAGGCTGTTGCTGTCTACCCAGTACACCAGCTATGACAGGCCAGGCTGTTGCTGTCCACCCAGTACACCAGATATGACAGGCCAGGCTGTTTCTGTCCAACCCAGTACACCAGCTATGACAGGCCAGGCTGTCGCTGTCCACCCAGTACACCAACTATGACAGGCCAGGCTGTTGCTGTCCACCCAGTACACCAGCTATGACAGGCCAGGCTGTCGCTGTCCACCCAGTACACCAGCTATGCATGACAGGCTAAGCTACAGACAGACTGGCACAAGCTGGCAGTGTGTCTATATCTACTCTCTTTTCTATAGAAAACATGGAATAAGTTGTATGCTATTTCTTATTGATTGTTGATGAATTATGCTGTTGTCGCTCTTCGTATGACACCGTTTAACCCTGGCCGGTGTCTGTCAATGCACATAACTAGTCTCGTGCCAGTAAATTACATCGATTTCTATTCGAGAGAATGATTCAACCACATGCTTTCTTCGGGGGTTCCCAATCTTTGGGTTCATGGATTCCATTTCAGTCTCATTTAGTTTTTCCGACTACCAAATTAGTGTTTCGCAGTGCCCCTAGCCCGCCTACGTTGTTGTACTGTTTATACATATAAATGTATACACGTGGTCATGGTGTTGCGAAAAACCCAGTAATTCTCTCATCTGTGACCTAGTTCGCGTAACGGGGAACCTGTCGCTAATAATAGACTGGGAAATCCTTCAGGAGATTCGGGACTATTTCAAGAAGAGGTGAACTCTAATGTCTAATTCATCGCAAAAAGTGTGATTGGGTCCCAGTCTTGAACACGCCAGCGGCGTTATCTTAACGAGTCTTGTTGACGATTCAGTAGCCATTCATGTTTTAACCGGTCGCTACAAAAGTCCAGGTGTCCTGTATTTCGGGCTTCAAAGAACCTCTACAGTGGAAAGATTCTTGGATCAAGATGCTGTTTCAGTAAGATAAGGTATTTGGTTGTTATATTTGCTCACATACTGTGTTAAGCCGACTATTAGATTGAACAACAAAGGTGGAGACTTGCATTGAAAGTGGCGTGAGTAGGTCAACCCCTGCTATCCTGTATTTTTTTTTTAAACTCCAGGCTGTCTATCCTTTAGAATTAATTCGTGCCTTACGTTATGATTAACCTGATGCCGCTCTATTGGTAGCAGAGGAACCTTTCATTCCACATTAACTTTCTAAGCGAAGGGCTAATGAAAAGGATCCTGACTACGTTATAATGATTCTAACACAGCTCTATTGAGAGCAGAAGAGCCATTAAATTTACGTTAACCCCTTCAGTTAAGGGTTAACGAATTGGTTCGGAAATAACACTCAAACTTCCACATGGGGGAAGGAAACATGTATCAACCAATACACTTTATCTTCGACATGGTGATGATGTTCTAGCCTGCTCAAGTATTCCAGCCAATGCATCCAGAATCTGGTAATCAACGTACATTGATAATACTTTATTCTGAGGGAATGCCTGTCCTGTTCAATGTCCTGTGAACTAGGGAGTAATTCAGGTCACTTTCGCGAGGCTTATTATTTCAGGGTCTCCCTTTTGGTGGTTGCTGGCTGAGAAAGTTGTGATTTTTCAAAGATGGCTGATCAATCCCTGAAGCATGTCAATTAATAATTAACATTGAATGACCCATACCGCTTCTGGAGATGACATTATTGATCCGACCTTTGGAGACCAAGCAACGTCGAAAGACCTAATAACATGGCAACCATAGCAACTTATACAATACCCACCAGAGACACGTTGCCATTTGTGATCCTTAAGTGTGGGTTAATGAAGGACATTCGAACAACAGTTATGATCTCCTCTTTCAAGGACACTGCAGATATATTATAATATATCGATAATATATTGTTAAGCGTTGGCCTGTTTTATGTAATATATATATATATATATATTATATATATATATATATATATATATATATAATATATATATATATATATATATATATATATATATATATATTAGCAGATGAGCTTTATAAGCTGAAGTTTCCAGGCGGGGTGGAAAAAGAACGAAAGTTTGGTCTACTAAGTTTTACTTGTTCCAACAACTGGGTCCTATTATTAAAGATTCATCTACCAAGTGTGTGCATATTTCAACACAGTATCGGTTACACCCGTGGCTTGCTGAAGAATAAAGTCTACGGTCCACTGTGCAATCGGGAGGAAAACGCCAGGCCCAACCAGATGAATCGACAGCTGACTCCAGACGCGCTGACCTAGACAGAGCCTGTCCATGATGAACTCTTCACTCCAGTCAGCCTGAACTGACAGCTGGACTGGATGCCTGTGGCTTATATGTATCTATTCCTTTTCTTCTTCTCTAGATGTCCTCGTCTTGTAACTGTTGCCTGAAAGATTATATCTATAGAATTAGTTCTACCAGGGTGTTGTTCCTTGTTTTCTAAGTTAACATAGAAGTAATAAACAACATAATTCTACAACTGAAATCTTTACATCAGGTGTCAAACAGAAATAATACACAGCACAGCCATATCAACATTATGCTACTCCTGTCAAATATGGTAACCGCCTAAATCTGAAGTAGGAATTTATCCGAAGAGTCAACAATGCTGAACTCATTTAATTAGAAGGACAGAACTGGACATTGTGATACAGCAAGTATCATAGTTACGATTCAACGTATTAAATATGAAGAGAAACAACAAAAGCCCCACCGACGTACTGTGAGAGCCAAGCACATTCAACTAATTATAGCGTGATGCAAAACATCGTTTGAACTGATGCCCCGTTGGTGAAATCACTATAAGTGTAGTGTGTAATCTTCAGACCACTCCTGACGAGATCCTCGATGTCCAGTCATTATTGAAAGTTTATATTTTCATTTATTTTCTCTGAGTAGAATCTCTTGCATCTGTGTTGTGCAGGAGAGTAAGAGATGATATGATTACATTCTCAACTAAGCAGGGTGTTTCCGGAACTGGGTACTTTCGACTGCGACACAAAAACGCTTGAGTTCAAATGTCGCTACAATGATGGACTAGAATTATTTCTTGCCAGTAGAACATTTTGCTTTGTACTCGAAAGCATCAACCAAATGTATCAGTATAATGCAACACTCACAGCGACACTTCTTCTAGAAACGGACAAACATCAAGTATTGTGAATCCCTAAACACTGCAAATATAACTTTGCCTGCTGATGGTAAAACTTGCATTTCTTGACTGAAAGTGAAGAACGATGTATTCATTTCACTGAAGCACTCACTGATTCAGGATTGTGGTGCTGCATCCACGTCTAAACCTCAGGTACAATCATGTTCATCGTGTCTTCTTGTTCATCTGTGTGCCAAGGGAGATTTGATTGAGGTTCATTTTGTGTTTCTCTAAGTTGTCTGTGCGTTACACCGTCCTGCAATCCAAACGGCAATATTTTATAGTGTAGACCGAGCTATAAGTCCATCCTGTTGTTGCTGCTGCTATCGTTGAGTCAGCACGAATCTTCTCTTATACCCAGCTCAAATATTTGACCTTCGCACTCTTAACTGAGCCACAAGGTCGGACTTCATCCACAAACTATCAGCTTCCTTCAGAAAATATATAGACCTAGTGGCATCCCATTTATTGCTACACGCTCTTGCTCCCTGTAAATAAGTAACATGTATTTATAAATATTTATTTACAGACAGCTCTTTGGCTACAAAACATTGCGTACATTTGGATTGTTCTTCGTGTACACACTTCAAAATGTGTATCTGCATTTCACTTGCACATGCAACATCAAGTAGTCTGATATTTGGAGAAAAAAATGTTACAGCTGGATAACGCTGCCGCTGAACGACTCCTTTTGAAAACACGAAATACAATTTGTACCGTCCCCTTATCAGGTGGCAAAGTACCTACGGAAGTTTGCTCCTATTTCAAAGTGTAAATCCATTAATTAATGTACAAGTGAATCTCCACCGAAGAGGCTCCAAACAAAGAACGAACTAGCCAACTAATCACTTAAACAACCACCGAATTGTACAGTTAAACAGCCAGCAACTTGTAGAATTAAACAGCGACAGGCTTCCGTGTACAGACCAAGCTCATAAATTCACTGGTTCGTTCATGCGATGGGACTTTAAGTAACATAGCTTGAAATACTGTTTACACCTCCACTCCATGAGTGTGTCTGTGTGTATCTGTGTGCACACACACATTCACTTGCATATACTATGTGGAGGTTAGGTAAGTTATCTGGTGTCTGTGACTGAGTGCCTGCGTGTGTAAACATAAAGTAAAATTTATATAAAGATTTAAACAAGCAATTAGCAATTCGATTCGATTTCACCATTACCCCTACCCCGTTCAACCTCAAGGAGAAGTTATAGTAGGTTTCCATCACCGGCTCAGAATGATAGTCCTGTGACTAGACAGCCACCAAAGCAGTTGAATATGGTTTTACCCTCACAGTCTTATCAATCAAATTGTATTTCGGGTGGCTTCAAAGGGAGTGCTTCTGATTTCGGATTTTTCACCTGTATTTCGCGACATGTGGATCTCCTCGTAAGGTATGTGCAACGTTGTTGATGTTTAGTACGTTTTTTTCTCGCAGGAGTTTAATATACCTATCTGTTTCCATTTCTTATCAATCCGAGGGTGATTGTTGTCCACCTGGGGTAATCGACGCATTGTAACGCAATTGGCAATGAACAGCCCCTAAAAAATATGTTTATAATGAAAAATTATAGAATTGTGTGAGACATATTATAAAGGACGTCTGTGTGTGTGTGTGTGTGTGTGTGTGTGTGTGTGTGTGTGTGTGTGTGTGTGTGTGTGGTGTGTGTGTGTGTGTGTGTGTGTGTGTGTGTGTGTGTGTGTGTGTGTAATTGGTCGAGATATCTAAACTCAAAGGTAAGTTACCCCCCCCCCCCCCATGCAGTTACTTCCCTTGTGGTGCCAAGCTAAAGCATATCTACAAGGCCACGACATATGTAGTGAGACGACCAGTTCCCTTCATCGTGCCTTTCCTGTCCATTAAACCTCTGACAATGATGGGTACTCATTCCAGTGAGGTTGTATCGACCCCACTGACTTCGAGACAATATCCTGCTTCTACTGAGAATTGAGCTCAGTGCCTTGTTTTGGGCAGGCAGTCGAACTAACCACAATGCCACCTTAACCACTTTGTGAGACCTGCTCTACCACCATCATGCATTCTCTTTGACAAGAGATGTGTAATTCACACGGGGAACACACCGGCGACCTACTTCAAGTGTTTCAACACAATCACCTTTATTTCCGAATATTTACTACCTCTGGGTGCCATATTTACTTTTGGGCAGTAACACATTACTTCCCTTGTTAGCCATAGTTATTTACCAGTAGAAACATATTATTCCCCTTGAATATCACAGTTATACATTACTTTCCCTGAACACCATAGTTATTTACCAGTAGAAACATATTATTCCCCTTGAATATCACAGATATACATTACTTTCCCTGAACACCATAGTTATTTACCAGTAGAAACATATTATTCCCCTTGAATATCATAGTTACCTACCAGTAGAAACCTATTATTCCCCTTGAATGCCATAGTTATTTACCAGTAGAAACATATTATTCCCCTTGAATATCATAGTTATCTACCAGTAGAAACATATTATTCCCCTTGAACGCCATAGTTATTTACCAGTAGAAACATATTATTCCCCTTGAATATCATAGTTATCTACCAGCAGTAACACTTTACTTCCCTTGTGAGCCATAATTATTTACCAGTAGAAACATATTATTCCCCTTGAATATCACAGTTATACATTACTTTCCCTGAACACCATAGTTATTTACCAGTAGAAACATATTATTCCCCTTGAATATCATAGTTATTTACCAGTAGAAACATATTATTCCCCTTGAATAGCATAGTTACCTTCCAGTAGAAACATATTATTCCCCTTGAATATCATAGTTATTTACCAGTAGAAACATATTATTCCCCTTGAATATCATAGTTATTTACCAGTAGAAACATATTATTCCCCTTGAATATCATAGTTACCTACCAGTAGAAACCTATTATTCCCTTTGAACGCCATAGTTATTTACCAGTAGAAACATATTATTCCCCTTGAATATCATAGTTATCTACCAGTAAAAACATATTATTCCCCTTGAACGCCATAGTTATTTACCAGTAGAAACATATTATTCCCCTTGAATATCATAGTTATCTACCAGTAGAAACATATTATTCCCCTTGAACACCATAGTTATTTACCAGTAGAAACATATTATTCCCTTGAATCTCATAGGTATTTACCAGCAGAAACATATTATTTCACTTGAAAATCACTTTTATCTACCAGCAGTAACACATTACTTTCCCTGAACACCATAGTTATTTACCAGTAGAAACATATTATTCCCCTTGAATAGCATAGTTACCTTCCAGTAGAAACATATTATTCCCCTTGAATATCATAGTTATTTACCAGTAGAAACATATTATTCCCCTTGAATATCATAGTTATTTACCAGTAGAAACATATTATTCCCCTTGAAATATCATAGTTACCTACCAGTAGAAACCTATTATTCCCTTGAACGCCATAGTTATTTACAGTAGAAACATATTATTCCCCTTGAATATCATAGTTATCTACCAGTAAAAAACATATTATTCCCCTTGAACGCCATAGTTATTTACCAGTAGAAACATATTATTCCCCTTGAATATCATAGTTATCTACCAGTAGAAACATATTATTCCCCTTGAACACCATAGTTATTTACCAGCAGAAACATATTATTTCACTTGAAAATCACTTTTATCTACCAGCAGTAACACATTACTTTCCCTGAACACCATAGTTATTTACCAGTAGAAATATATTATTCCCCTTGAATATCATAGTTATCTACCAGTAGAAACATATTATTCCCCTTGAATTATCATAGTTATTTACCAGCAGTAACACATTACTTCCCCGGAACGCCAATAATTATTTACCAGTAGGGACATATTATTCCCCTTGGCGGCCATAGTTATTTACTAGCAGAAACACAATACTCCCCTCCCCTCCCTCCCCCCCCCCCCCTTCTGGACGCAATAGTTACTTTGACTGAGAAACATGTTACTCTCTTGGGCGCATTAGTTACATTCACCCAGAAACACTTTACTCCCCAATGACGTGATAGTTATTTTCGTGCAGAAACAACGTTAATCCCCGCTGACGACATCACGCGTGTGTACAGGACACCCAGGAGGTCACGTGCTTCCGAAAGGTTGAAACTTCCGATCATGTGACGGTGACCTTTTGTAATGTTATTGTGAAGAGAACTTACATACTGGCACTACAGTTAAAAACACACACAATTGCATCCGATGTGATGGTTGGCAACAAGCTGTAAGTGACTTTACAAAGACTTTGACATATCTAATAGACACGCAGGTGGGTACATGTGCATTCTGTAATGAAGTTAGCAAAGTTCAAACATCAATGAAGTCGTTTTGCAACAAAGAGGCATGGTAGGTCAAGTTATGATTCCATTGGTTGCAAAATAATAATAACAGTTTAAAGATGGGTCATGTGTAATCGACTGTACATGTAAAGATAAGGTTGAGATATCTAAGTATAGGGTGTTTTGAAAACAAGAAGATCGTGTAACAGTTTATCTCTCAGATCACAACCTTGTAACTTTTCAGAAATTGGAGATCAGTTGGGAGTCCTAGGACCTCGAACATCAGTCCGTGAAGAAATCCTAGGATCTCGTACAACAGTCCGAGAAGAAATCAATACGTATGACTTCATTTTTTTTCTTTGCATATCCTATTTACAGGACATTGCAATCAACACCAGCATTTTCAGCTGCTGTTAATGTCTTGGCAAATTTTACGTTCAGTAGTTTGCCATTGCTTCCTGAACCACCGGCTCACAAACCTTTCCGTAAGAAACCAAAGTGACGCGATCCGCTGCCGAATCTCGCGCAGTTGTGTTTCGTACGTGAGTAGAGGGATTACGAACAGCGTCCTTAACACCTTCGCCAGGGAGCGCGGCAAAAATTTAGTTGCATGTCCTTCAAAGGACGTAGCAGTCAACCTCAGCATGTTGGCTGTTCGTGATTCCTGGGCAAGTTTTACGTGCAGTAGTGTGCTATTGCTCCCTCAATGACTGGCATCTATATCTTTTTCGAAAAAACACCCGCAAACTATCAATCAACAGAAACACTTCGGTACTATTAGACCGAAATATCAGTTGGCAGACACACACACACCACACACACACACACGCACACACACCACACACACACACACACACACACACATATATATATATATGTGTGTGTGTGAGTCAGGTCTTAGATATGACTGAGCTACCGTATGACAGTAGACGGTACTACCTGCTTTCTGCCAGCGCCGAATGTTGGGCGGCGCTTACCAAACCCGACACCCCACATTGTGCCAACGGCTTCGGGCGGAAGAGCGCAATTGGGAGGGTACTAGCCTTATCCTGGTGCGAGGAAATGCAACCCAAAGACAAAATAAGTCATGGCAGGGCAGACCAGGCCCTAAGCCTTGGTTGGCAGCTGGTCTAGGATCGAAGCTCCGACAGGCGGACAGTTAGAGCATTGCTTTGCTGATCCGGCAGCTTCTGCAGCTTGTCTTGTTCCAGATTATAGGTGTCAACTTTCCTCTGGAGTGAACTAGGCAGGCCGAGAGAGGGATCATGCTGCATGGGCAACACATGGTTTCTTTATTTTAGCCCAGGCTTTGTGCTATGGAGAGGCAATAACTCCATCCCTGGTCTTAACTGGTCTCGGAATCAAAGCGAGAGGCAACTGTTACGGGTTATAAGTCCTTGTCAGTTGGCGTAGACATGGGGCGCCACGCGTTGCCTCTGACGGTGGGAGACACTTACAGGTGTCACTGATCAGCTACCGCCCACCTCAAGCTGGGCAGCCCCCAGCCAATTGGGTGCTGATCCGCCACAGCCTGCCTGCTTCAATGGGTGCTTGGGGCTAGGACAAAATCTGAATCGCAGGCTGTAAAACCAATGCACCAGGTACTAATAAAAAGAATAGAAACCTCAAGCTACCGCTTGCAACCTGGAACGTGAGAACCACGTGTCCAGGATTTTCCACTGACTTGACAAATATTGACGATGTGAGAAAAACGGCTGTGATTGATGCTGAACTCAATCGTCTTAACATTGATATTGCTGGCCTGCAGGAGACTCGCCTCGCTGAGGAAGGGTCACTCAGGGAAAACAATTACACCTTTTTTGGAAGGGAAGAGGGCAGGCAGAAAAAAGGCAACATGGTGTGGGCTTTGCAGTGAAGAATTCGCTACTGGGAATGATTGATATCCCAGCTGGAGGTAATGAAAGATTATTATCACTGCGCTTGGCAACCTCTTGTGGATATGCCACCATTCTCACTGCATATGCACCGACACTCGCTTCCTCTGATGATGTGAAGGATACGTTCTATGAGCAGCTAGACTCTGCAATCAAGGCAGTTCCAAAATCCGACTACATTTATATGCTCGGTGATTTCAATGCTCGTGTGGGCAAGGACTCGAGTTCATGGCCAGTGTGCCTTGGAAAATACAACATCGGTCGCATGAATGATAATGGGCAAAGGCTGCTGGAGCATTGCACTAGAAATGACCTATGTATTACAAACTCCTTTTTTAAAACAAAAGAGATGCATAAGGTCACATGGAAACATCCAAGATCCAGCCATTGGCATCAGCTGGACTTCATTATCACACGGAGACAACATCTGAACCATACATCATTAACTCGAAGTTACCACAGTGCTGACTGTGATACAGATCATTCTTTGGTTGTTGCAAGGGTTAGACTGAGACCAAAGAGAATCTACACAGCTAAACACAAGTCTAGCCCCAGGATTAATATTACTAACACTCACGATCCTGGAAAGTGCTTTGAATTTCAACAGCAACTTGAAGACGCTTTCAATGATACATCAGAAAATTGTATAGTAAATGATAAATGGAGTAAACTTAAGGAAACTATTTATAAAACAGCGGTAGGGGTTTACGGCACTGTGGATCATAAGAGGCAGGACTGGTTTGCGGCAAACAGCCAGATACTGCAGCCCTTGATTGATAAAAAGAAGATAGCTCTCTTAAGAAACAAGGAAAGACCAACGCGTAACACTCTGAGTGAGCTGAAGCAAGCGAGGAAGGATGTACAAAAGGCTGCCAGGCAGTGTGCGAATGACTATTGGATCAAGTTATGTGAGTCCATTCAAATCGCAAGTGATAAGGGAAACATCAGAAGCATGTATGAAGGGATAAAGAAAGCCTGTGGTCCAATGATCAAAAGAAGTGCACCGCTGAAAACCTTGACTGGAGAAATCATCACTGATAAGAAACAGCAGATGGATAGATGGGTCGAGCACTATTTAGAGCTTTACTCAAGTGAGACCAAGCTAGCGGATGATGCCCTCAACGCCATAGAGGCCCTGCCAACTCTTGACCACCTGGACACACTTCCCACTATAACAGAAGTTAAGTGTGCTATAAATGAGCTTGCATCTGGCAAGGCTCCAGGTAAGGATGGGATTCCAATAGAGGTGATCAGGAGTGGGCAAGACACACTCGCTCTACAGATCCACCAGCTAATAGAGCTATGCTGGCGAGAAGGACAAGTCCCACAGGATTTCAAAGATTCAAACATCATAACGCTGTACAAGAACAAGGGAGATCGGAGCGACTGTAACAACTATAGGGGTATCTCACTTCTGTGTATTGTTGGGAAAGTATTTGCCAGAATTGTCCTGCACAGACTTCAAGTCCTGGGAGATCAAGTCTACCCCGAATCACAGTGCGGCTTCCGTCAGAACCGGTCTACCATTGATATGATATTCTCATTGCGACAGATGCAAGAAAAATGCCGGGAACAAAATCAACCACTGTTTATTGCCTTCATCGACCTCACAAAGGCATTCGATTTGGTCAGTCGTGAGGGTCTGTTCAAAGCACTAAAGAAGATTGGCTGCCCACCAACTCTTCTGTCCATTGTGGAATCGTTCCACACAGGCATGAAGGGTATAATCAAGTTTGATGGCTCAACTTCAGAAGAGTTTGAAATCAAGAGTGGAGTTAAGCAAGGTTGTGTACTAGCCCCCACCCTCTTTGGGATATACTTTTCACTTCTACTGAAATATGCCTTTCGTGATCAGGATGACAGGTATATACATTCACTCACGCTCAGATGGTGGCCTCTATAATGCTCAGAGATTGAAGGCCAAGACCAAAATTAGCAGGGTACTAATCAGAGAGTTGCTTTTTGCGGATGATGCTGCGATTACGACCCACTCTGAGGAAGAATTACAACATCTACTATCTGCATTCTCCAATGCTTGTTCTGAATTTGGTTTAACAATTAACAAAAAGAAGACACAGATTATGTCACAAGGTGCACATGGATGTACCATCAATCTTTATTGACGACGCCGAACTGGAGATAGTAGACCATTTTACATATCTAGGATCAGAGGTAAATAGCAAATTATCCCTCGATCAGGAAATCAACATCAGGATTGGCAAGGCAGCAACAACAATGAACATGTTAGCAAAAAAAGTCTGGGAGAACAGGAAGCTTACTGCCAAAACAAAAGTCCTCGTCTACCAAGCCTGTGTCCTTAGTACTCTTCTTTATGGCAGTGAAACCTGGACAACTTACTCACGCCAAGAGAAACGTTCAAACAGCTTTCATATGCGGTGTCTGCGAAGAATACTTGGTATTAAGTGGCAAGACAAAATCACAAATACTGAAGTATTGGAAAGATCAGGTTGTGTGACGGTGTATTCCATGCTCAGTCTTCGTAGACTTAGATGGATAGGACACGTTAGGAGGATGGATGATGGTAGAATACCAAAGGACATCTTTTTTGGTGAATTACAGATGGGTAGGAGATCTCAGGGTCGGCCTCTACTACGATACAAAGATGTGTGTAAGCGGGACATGATTGATACAGGCATTGATAATGCACATTGGGAGCACGTCGCCGCTGAACGTGTTGCATGGAGGGCAACTATCAGAAATGGAATAAAGACAAAGGAGAAAATGATTGCAGATAAGGCACACACAGAGCGTGAGAGACGTAAGATGGTGCAAAATGGTGGAAGTGACCATGTTTTCAAG